>CM070037.1:108364019-108386352 GCA_036250615.1 Ptychadena robeensis | reverse complement strand
AACGGTTTTTGATGAGCTGAAACATTTAAGTGTGACAAGCATGCAAAAGAATAAGAAAAAATTTTGCACACCACTGTATATTACTATACATACAGCCCAACAATAAAAAAAAAGAGGTTTATTAGTATTTAAACAGAGTCCACTGATTACAAAAATGTAAAAAAGCTGCCTTTCTCTATGTGTCTTTTTACTTTTTATTTGTTGACGTCATATTTCTTTTTGTCTGTGTTAAATATCCTTCCTGAGTTTTGTTGCATAGACCATACTACAAGTGTAGAACGTAATTTACGGCAGTAGAAGGCAATGGTCCACATTTTGGGGAACAAATGGAAAGAGATGCTTTCATTTACTTTCTGCTGATAAAATATGGCGGGCATCATGGAAAAGGACCAGTATCTTCTACTGCAGTGCGTTGTGGAGCAATGTAAATTTAGATGGGCTTCACTCCATTTCATTCATCGAATGTAATGCACGGGTACACAGAAGCAAAGGATTCACATGAAGCGATTGTTACATGGACCTGGGTCTGTCTGCTTCTAATTCTACAGTTCCACTTACGCTTTCCACTGTCTTCACTCTCCGTTATAAGTATACATAGTAATCTACAATGGTTCAGTTTTCAAAATAATAAACAACAAAAAAGCAAATAAACCAAAATCAATAGCTTCATTTCAGGGTTACGGCTGTATACATCACAAATTATAGTATATTTAGATTGAATATACATATTTGTGTATATTAAGCTCATAACCAGGTAGGATATGGAGGTTCTCACCTGCTTCTGAGAGGTCCCGAAGAGAGCTGCTGAGAGCGCTGCGTTTAAGGCCCTCTCCTGTGGCGTAACTGTCGTCCAGGCACGTCCGGTTCAAAGTGCCATTGCCGGATTCCTTTTTCAAGCTGGAACATTGGGACATGCTTGGACGCACCACCCCTTTCTGCTTCTCTAATTCAGCTAAATCAAAGAGAATAAGAAGACAGAGAACATTAGTTGTATTACTAATATGTGTGACGCAGCACTAAAATAGGCGTAGTTTTCCATATTCAAGTGATCATTGATGCCATGTCCTCTAAGCCCAGATGGGCAGAATGCTCATGTGTCACATTGGTATTGCTGCACCGGGCTAATAGAATGGTTGACTTAATACCGGTGTTCTATTGAGACGTGCCTCCCCTGGTACTGCCCTTGTGCGGGCACAGTAATCTCGACATGTCCCCTGTCCATAGCAGAATGAACTGCACTGACAGTCCCAGTATAGTGACTGACCCTTCTTCTCCCTGACACAGAAGAAGAAATAATCTGTGTTTAGTTCAGATGCAATTCAGATGCAGGGGACAGGAGACCCATCGGGATCTGATCGCCAACACCCCGGGTCTCCCCTTCCCTTCATTAAGTACTAAACATGGATTATTTTCTTCTTCTGTAATGCCAGGGAGAAGAAGGGTCAGTCACTATCCTGGGGCTGTCAGTGCATTTCATTCTGCTATGGACAGGGGACCCGTCGAGAACCCCCATATGGTGGAGCGAACTCCTCCCCCTGGTGGAGGAAAGTCATTGTATAAAGTATATCCTGGCGACCAGGGGAGGCTCATTTCAACAGGAAGTTGTTAATGTTACAGTCCTGGGTTCACACAGGAAGAGATCTGCCTCATGGTACAGTTCAATAGTATTTAATATTAATCAAAGAGTATCAGGTTGAATGGTCAATTCCACATATTTTACCAAACCTGGCCCTCTTTGTAAATAGTTTGGACACACCCTAAAATGGCTCTTAAATCTGCTAAACATAGCAGTGTAGGGCTTGATAAGAAGCTCTTGATTTTATAAGTATTTTATTAGTAATTCCACATAAACGGACGGAGTACATGTATTATATCCAGAGCTCTTTTCAGATTCAAGTAAAACTATAACATTTTTGACCCTACACAGAACGTTGGTCTTGTGTCAAACCAGAACTGCAGCACACACTGTATCATCAAATTAAGTTATATCTGATCTCTTATCTGACTTTTACAGAAAAATATATATATTAATATAAATATAAAATATAATATAAATAAAATATAAAATATCAGAATAATGTAGGGGTGGGCAAACTTTTTGACTTGTGGGCCACATGGCTTATGAAATTTGATAAAGGGGCCAGACCAAGTGCCTGTAATGGCCGACCTGCCATAGGTGTGCCAATCCCATGCATTACCAGCGTCACTAACAATGGTGGTGATGTTAAATAAGTTGCTTTTACATTTCCTGCAAAAAGAAAAAATGCTCATTCTTTGCAATGAGCAGAGGTCATTCCTAGAGACTGCCTATTGTTGCGATGAGGATGCTCCCACAGTGTCATGATCACCTTACTGCATCGTCCCCAAGGCAATGTTTGGACACCTCTAGGCATAATGCACTCATTGCAGAGAACAAGCAGAGGGGAGCATCTTTTCAACCAGGTGACAAAGGGCTGGAGAAAAAGCACAACGGGAGCCCGGGCCTTAGTTTGCCCACCCCTGGAATAATGGCTTCTTGCTTGATAACCGCCTTGGTAGATAAACGAGCAGTCATGGCAACCTACAGGGAATGCGACATGAGGTGTTCCCTGGGTGGTAAGTAGTTGGTTACTCCTTACGGGTAACATGGGGCTATTACCACCCCCCTGCGCACCTGCACACCAGCGCCCAGTTGAACATATAAATGTACACTAAGTGTATGTGAAAATGTGAAAAATCTGCTACATACATTCCGTTTGTATATGAAATTATTTGTAATTCTGTATTCTGCTTTTATTTAAATTAGTTGGGGAAGATGATTTTCTTGAATAAATCCATAGTATAAATACCTTTGTACTTACACTCTATTCTGTACTTTTCCATTTCTTGCACCTCTGCAATAGACTCTCTCAGATCGTCTGTGAACTTCTTGCGATCTTGAGGATTTGGAGCGTTAAAGTTGATGAGAACCTTAATGTCAGCTCCTGGAATTGCTGATGTGAGACGGATGCCATTTGGATAGTCTGTAATAAAATATAATACTCGTTAGAGTAACAAACATGAGAGATATTTTGGATAAATGAACACACTCGGCAGTGCTCAGGAGTGTTTCCCATGCAAATGGCACAATTATCGGGGTTGGGGTCAACTGAACAAAGACACCAAACACACCAGCCAATTTACAGCACATGGCTGAAGATTGTCTGGTGTGTTAGTTCAGTTGCATTTCATAAAACAATGGTTTGAGTGTGGTTTAAGCTGTCACACAATGTCCTACAATACTGTGTTATACAGAGGAGTTTATAACTGACCTAAGGTCCCCATACACGCATAGATATGCGCTTAATCATTGGCTACCTTGAGCGCCATCTATCTAGCGCCCATTTAATGCAGCCACCCCTATCTTTGATCCTGCTCGAAGACAAGTCTGTCAAACAGGTAACGGACATGTCTGTAAATCCAGATCGCCAAGCCCTGTCATATTGTCTGGCTTTTACTTTTGTCTCTATCTATTGATTGTGTATTGCATCTTGAATACTTCTGCTGTTGCTATTGATTATCACTGAGGGCCACAACCTGGGAGTCTCATACAGCAAGTCCAAGACAATCATTGTGGGGAGCTCTAGTTAACATTGGGGGACACCTTAGACTTAAGGTAGGCATACACTGTCTGATTCCCACCCGATCAACTGGCATGTGTGTTTCCACTGATCCCTCGGGGGACACTCGGCCGCAAATCGGGTAGGCCCACCTGGACAGATCGACCAGGAGAGTCGATCTGTCCAATCGCATAAATTTGGATGGAGACCAGTGTCCCCATCCAAAGGGTGCCTGCCGATCCTCTGAGCCCTCGGCTGCAGCATGATCACCTCATCATGCAGCAGTCAGTCCCTCATCGATCAAGGGAGGATCGTTCCGTGTATGGGGACCTTTAGGCTATGTTCCTACTTAGGCAATTAATGTCCATTCATGTCTATGGAGCGATCAGAAAAAAAACCACATGCGATCATATCAATGGGGACAAGCCCATTCAAAATAGTGTAGGCGATTGACAACGATTCTGCAGGTGATTAAAAATCACAAACGCCAGGTGATTATTGCCCAAGTGGGAACATAGCCTTAAGCTCCCCATACACGTTCCGATTATTCTCCCGACCGATTTTTCGTCCGATCGTGTCACCCGATTTTCACCTAAAATGTTATGGTCGGTCGGTCGGCTGGCACGAAAAATCGGAATTCGAATTATCACCGATCCATCAGCCCGACCCTATTTATTAACAGCAGATCGACCAAAAATTTACGGACAGGTCCGAAGCGGTCCCGACCGATTTTTCGGCCTACTTTGAGAAATCTGGATCGGTCGGGTACATAATTCCGAATCCGATTAATCTCCCGATCGATTAATCTCCCGACCCGATCGGTTGGTCGGGCAAAATTCGTACGAAAAATCGGAACGTGTATGGGGGGCTTTAGTTTGCATTTGCCTGGTGACACGGTGGGTCCACTGCTCTTGTTTGTTAAACCTTGATATTCACTTAATATTTCAACCCTGCACTGTCACTGAGGTGGAGCAAGCCTGCAGGTAGCAAAGTCTTCAATTGCAAATGCATGTTTCATTCTAGTTGTAGCTTATGAATAGTGATGGTGCGAATCTTTTGCAAACTTTTGACTAGCTGATTTTATGAGCTCATTGCAAATCCGTTGAACACGATATCATCACCAAAAGTGTTGGAGTTGTAGAGAAGGGCACATGTCATCTTTGCATACTTAAAAAAAAAAGCAAACATTGTGACAGACCGGTGGTCTGCCATGGTGTGCATGGTCCATGTGCGGCAGTGAAGGGGTCTGCTGGTGTGTATCCACCAAGATACACCTGCTAGACCGAGATAGCCGGGTGTGTCTCCAAAAAGGAGCTGGAACCAGGAGGTCTCCCAATGAGGTTGGAGAAAGTGCTGCTGGGTGCAGCAAACACAGGGCACACAAGGAGTGTGTGGGCCCCATGCTGATGGCTGCTAGGAGGCAGGCCATTAAGGGTTCCTAAAGGAATGAACTGTTGTTTGATCGGTGCCAAGCCAGGAGATTTGGCATTTTTGAGTGACTTTGTTTCATTTGGATGTCTATGAACCCCTGCGTGGGTAACCCTTTATTTGGACTGTGTGCTCAAATAAACATGGGCAGGAGCCCTTAAGAGGATAACAATCTTGTGGTTTGATGTTTTTGGAGCACCGTTTGAGCTGATTCCCCACAAAATTTTTAACCTCCAACAATGTTTGTGATGATACCCTCAGGGGCTTTGTTATTAACTCCTTACTCTCGACCATCTCTACTCACATTGTAGTAAAGCTAGATTTGCATTGGCAGCTCTGAACGTAAAGCCCCCCATACACCTGCAGATTCCTCCATACAACTTTCATGAGACCTACCAACAACTATGTAGTATAGTGACCTCCCTGATAGAATACATAGTGATTGGAAGGATTAGAAAGGTCCTCCTATTACATGGTTTTGGTAGAAGAAACGTTGGTTGTACAGAAGTTGCATGGTAATTGTATGTGGTGTATGGGGGGCTTAAGTCAGCAGGTTACATATTTCTTTCTTCACAGATTCCATTAATATAAATAATTTGTAGCTGGTTGTTTTCTTGAATGAAGGAATAACAAGTCTTCATACCCTTCTCTTTATTCCCCGTTTTCTCTGCTTATTATTGCTGACAGTTGCTGGGAATGTGAAGGCAGCAGAGATGAATCTGTCTTGTGTAATTCATGAACCTCCTGGCAGCGCATCACATCTGTTTTTGTTCTCTATAGCCATGAGGTAAGGGAGTGACTGCCTGTTACAGCTTTTCTTCCAGCTCCTCAGACATGTGTTAATTCTACTCACTTCAGAACTATAATGTTAATGTTTTAGCGGATCATCCGTACATTATGGGATGCCTATAAATCTATCATAAATGCCCAAGAGGCAGCAGATGTCATGTAATAGCAGCTTGCTGTGTCATCCCAACTTCAAAATCCCAAAAGAAAAATGTGTGAATCGGGACGACAACATTAACTATTCTCCTGTGCAATCTGTCAGGCTCCCGCATGGCGTGAAGTCAGGGAATCTACAGTGGCTTTTCATTTATTAGCATAGAAAGTGGCATTACATAAATAAAATATAGGCCAAGGTGGGAATGCTCGATCGAGAAATGTAAAACAAAGTTGATAGGTAGGCCAACAGGTGACTATACTGTTAACCTTCTGCCCACTTCCATGCCAGTGAAAGCCAAAGGCCAAGAACTAATGTTGTCATATGGCAGTTGGATACTCCTCACCAATCTAAAATATTGGAATTTTGCCTTTACTACCATGAGCAACTTAAAGCGGACCTACCACCTCGTAGGTCACTCCACAGTATCAGCTGTCTGTCCCAAATGCCCTTGTGGCTGTAGGAAGTCGTGCCTGCCCAGTCCCATGGGATTGTGAGATGTGGAGTGATGAGAGATCTCTGACTCCCCTGAATGTGTACCTCTCATCACTGCACCTGAACACCCCCCCCCCCCCCCCCCCCCCATAGCTCTCTGACAGAGGCTCTTCTCTGTAGGAGTTTTTTCATATGACATATACATGACCTGATCTGACTATATTCCGTATTTTTTTTGCACTATAAGATGCACATGACCATAAGACACACCCCATAGCTTTGTAGAGAAAACGTGGAAAAAAAACTGTCAGAGACACCATCATTACATAATTGAATATACTTCATGTTCAGCAAAGTAGTTAGGTCTGTTTGATGCAATATTAACCCTATATTCCTCCAGCCAAGGCAGAACCAAGAGGTCTTCATTCCAGCAGAATGTGCAGGACTGAAACTAACTGACCAACTAATGGAGAGTCACATTTTACAATCTGGCTGTAGCAACTTACCAATGAGCAGCTATTTACATATGTGAGATCTCCCTCTTGCCAGTGGTCCTATGGCTTGGTCATAGGGAATTGGCATGCAGAGCTATTGCTGCCAGGATGATTGGGATTTAATTTTTTTTATTTTTTTTGTCTTTACATATCCAGACCATAAGACGCACACACATTTTCCCACTGATTTGGGAAAACATGTGTCCGAAAAATATAGTATATTCTGTAAAGCGATGCGTGATGTCAGTGCTATGTAAAAGAAGATAATACAATTATAACATTGATAATTAGAAAGCCCACATCATGTCCTTTTATAAAGGAATGTAAGTGAACTAAAGCTAAATGAAAATCTAATTGTGTATTATATATTGTCCTGCCCTGTGTGCTTCTGGTAGCTTATTTCATCAGAACAGCAGAAACATTGCCGCTTTCAAGTAAAAACAAATTACTAGGCCTGCTGTTGAAACATCACATGTCTGGTGGAAATTAATATCCTCCATCACTGTCAAGCCAACCACAAAGTAGGCAACACCAGCTTTAAGAAAGAGAAATTCGAGGCATACAGCCCAAAGGAAATTGTTATCCACAACGATCATATGAGAGTGTTTTCCTTATGGTCAGGACTCGTGCTGCGGAGTGTACGAATAACACTAGGGCTCCACTATGCGCTGGGATCCGCTGATGTCAGCACAGGCCTCCATTGCGTTCCTGTGGACGCGAATGGGCTGCGTCAACATCAAGGTGAGGGAAGCTCGGACATATCCAGAGCTCTGACTGTCTGTGGAGACAGCCCTGTCAAAGCCCAATTGGCATCAATCGGGCACCTAAAGTGGTGCGCCTTGATTCCTGCCCCATCAACGGGTGCCCAAACACAGCGTGGTGACGTCATTGTAAAGGAGGATGGATGCCTTTAGTTTATTTTGTCCAACTATGTACTTGAGTTTGACATCTGTGTGCTCAAATAAATGCCACAGTATCTTACAAGGTGAAAAAGAAGCCTGATATGCTTAACCAGTAGTAGTTGCAGGTAAACGTTCCTGTTGTTTCCTATGCTGCTATCACAAGCTAGATAAACATTGCTTGTCATTCTTGATCATTTTAAGCCCCCCATACACCTTCAGATTCCTCCATACAACTTTCATGAGACCTACCAACAACTATGTAGTATAGTAACCTCCCCGATAGAATACATAGTGATTGGAAGGTGTAGAAAGGTCCTCATATTACATGGTTTTGGTAGAAGAAAAGTTGGTTGTACAGAAGTTGCATGGTAATTGTATGTGGTGTATGGGGGGCTTAAGGCAGCGGCTCTCAACCTTTGGGTTGGGAACCCATCAAGGGTCACGGAACCATTTCACAGGAAAGTATTTCACTTTCACAGATAGAAGGAAGAGTATAGTCCCCTCCCTTTTAACTTTCTCTTATTCCTAACTTCATACTGCTACAAAATATGGTATTTCCTGAAAGACTTACATTGATTTTCAAACAGGATCACTTGCATTCCATAAAGGGAAAATGACTGTCTGAAGCTGTAGGTTACAGAATTTTTCTTCTTTTGGAAGATTTTTGTTACCTAAAACAAAACAAAGGTAGGTTAAAAATAGAAAAAAGAAGACACATATACAGTATATTCACTGTAAGCCCTAGGCTCCACTATTAGATCTGCTGGGTTCTGTCAAGCCTCCGTTGTGTTCCTATAGATGCAGATGGCTTGGACCAATGGCTCTGACCGGCTGTGGAGACATGTCATAGCCCCATTGCAAAAAAAAAATTAAATAATTGAAGACATCAAAAACTGTTCATAACATAATTTCATGAAATGGTTTCCATATAAATAATATATAATATGATGAATATATTCCATATAATCCATATATAATAACCTAATCAATAATTAATTTATTTTCTCTTAATGTGTCTGGGACTATTAGGTGTGTTATGAAAGGTAAGGCTGGTACAGAGGTCTATATTCTATATTATGGAAAGAACCACTGCAGAAAGTAGGGAGAAACAACTGTCCATCGTTACTTCAAGACATAATCAGTCAACCTGAAACGTTGAATGTATACTCAAGAGATGTCAGGTCAACCAATGAACAGTATAATGAAGCTCACTCCCATGAGGACCCAGCAAGAAAGGAAGACCAAGAGATACCACTGCTACATTAAGGTCCTCATACACGGAGCAATCCTCCCTCAATAGATGAGGGACTGACTGCAGTGTGATGTCAGGTCGCAGCTGTTTGTTCACAGGATCAGCGGGCACTTTTGTGTGCCGGACATTACTTTGGATGGTCCCCATCCAAAGTAATGCGATTGGCCAGGAATTTACTGACATGTCAGATCACCATGCAATCCTAATTGCGGGGGAATCCTGGTTGATCTGTCCAGGTGGGTGCATTTGTGGCTGAGCAACCACTGCACGATCTGCAGGAAGGCGCACATCGCTCGGCTACAAAATTGGGCAGGGATCAGACAGTGTATGGCTACCTTTAAGATGTCCATCCACGGCTCGACCTGCACTCAACAGATGAGCCATTCGAGAATCAGGTGCTGTGCTCGGGTTCCCGTTGATTGGACAGAAAAAAAGGCACACCACTTTAGCTGCCCTATTCCCGGTCAATCCATTGGATAGAGACCCTGGTCCCCCCCAAGAGCTCAGAAAACATCTCTATTCCCCAAGCAGGGGGCGGGGAGCCAAGAGAACATCTCTGTTCACCAAGCAGGGGGCGGAATCTGGGCATCGTCTACTACTGGAAATGAACAGTACTTTGTTTTGGGATAAAATATTATGCTAAACCTAGACTATGCATTATATATCAAGTCAGCTGTGGTCAGCCATGGAAAGTCCCATATTCCTTGCACAGCCTTCATTGACATGGGGTGGACCTCATCAGTCAGACGTTTTTTGGGCAGCATGAGATCTACAAACAATTCTGCTTTCTGCCTGAACTAACGAAAGAGTTTTTTCATCTGATATCTGCAAATGAAATCTCCGAATGTTAGCATCCTTCTATAATTGAAAGGAAAGCAGTGAATGCCTGATGCTAAGTTTGGTCTATCACACAGAAATTAATGCAGTCGGCAACCACAAAGGATCCAAAGACCAAGTCTGCTGCTTTGTATACTTGCAGCTATATAAAGCACCATTTACAATGCCTTCAGCGATGGGCTTTCATAAGCGTACAGATTACGGCAACAAGGCATCTCCTTGATCTGTAAATCTATTTTGGGAGAAGGGATGAAAGAACCAAATTTATGGTAAAAAAAACTTTTAACAGCTGCGGGCTCCTTGAGCTGTTCAGCTGACGTCATGAGCTGCTTTCTCTGCCTTTTTAGCTTAACTTATAAATAGAGCACACACCATATGCCTGAATCCCACTAGTAAACTATATTTCTAATCAAATATTCATACATCTGAAACATGTCTGCATCGTCATCTCCCCCGCTAAATGCCTTTTAATTCAATACATACCACGAGTAGGTCATTGAATAGGAAGATTTCTCTCTGATGCAAGCCAAGTTTCTGTGGCTTGTTGGGATCAGGAACTTCAAAGAGGCGACAGTAGCAGACCAACCTTCGATGTGGTAGGGAGAGGACCTGTTATAAGACGGGAAAAAATGTTACAAACAGATAACATGCAGGATGAAGTTAATGTAAAAGACAAATATAAGACATGCAGATCATCTTGAAAGCATATTTTAAAACTACACAAGCGCTCACTGACCTCTGTATCTGCAGGCACTGTGGAACAATTCATCCTCAAGGGCAGTAGCATGGGCAACCTGGGAGGTATGAAACAGGGTTCCACAAGCCCCCGGGAGTGACCAGAGATGTCAACAGGGGGGCAGGGGTGTTTGGTTGGAAGGTGTTGGGGCGGTGTCAGTCAGATGGGGTGCCATTCTCCCTAGGACCTGCTCAAGGTCATTCATAAGATGAGCTATAATTTATTCATTATCTCATTAGGTTAACTCTTCTCATTCCTCTGCTAAATCCCCTGCTGTTGGTTTATATTAGAGAATAAGGAGGGAGAGGGTTACAGGGTGTGCATGTTTGACATGTTCTTCCATAGCGTGTAAAACTCCTTTCAAGTGTACCTATCTAATATATGTTATTCTCTACCTAATGGTTTCCAAATGGGAAATGTGAAGTATGTCTTGCAGTACAGGCTAAATTTCAATGTAGATGGTTCCCAGGGGCACTTGTTTTACCTGCAAATCCCCAGGTAAAATGACACCCACCTACCTGGCCATCCACTTGAATTACTAAATAGGGCGATTCATCAGGCCATCACCTTAAATTGCCATGTTGTCCGGATCAGTTACTCATGTGCCTATTTTAGTGGTGACCAGTCAGCGTAGACACAATGGGTTACAGCTAGACAAGTACTGGGAAAGCTGAAATTTTTATGATACCTTGTTGTCATGGCCAACATCAAGTCACTAACGGTCATTGGTGGGATCAGACCAACTGCAACTTTTTCTTGTCCACTTTAGGTAGGTCATACCTACAGCCTACATAAGGCTTGTGTTTTTGCAGCCAACCCATCTAACCATAACTAGTTGGCTCTAGTCAAAGTAACTTAGACATATGATCCTTACACATGATCATGTTTCTTTTTTCCAACATAACACCTTAAGGTGGTCTACAGCTTTCTACAACTTTTGACAGGCACTATGGAAACTGAGATGATCAAAGGTAAAACCTGGCAGTGGTTTTAATGTTGAGGCTGATCATGAAAAAAATGGCTATTGGCAATAAGAGAAAGGTGCCAGAACAATTCATCATATCTTGCTGTTTTGGGTGCTGCATAACTGAAAGCCATGTCTACTGTCGAAAGGAGAACCTATGGCCTATGGAGCAAGGGGAGAAGAGGACTCTTATGGTCTGCTTATTATTTATCATGTGGAAGGTTAGGTACGTGTGTGCCATATACCTGAAGACATTTGGTTTGATCTCTGGCAACATGACCAAGATACCTTCAGAGGTATTGAGGGTCCATGGCTTGGAGTCACAGCGGTCTTAACGCATCAATAGGAATTCTATTTTAGATGTAGTCTATATAGTTGCTTATCAGCGTTTTTTTTATGTTCTAAGTCAGGCATGTCCAAATTCAGGTCGGAGGCCAAGTTCTGCCCTTGTTGAGGTTTTCACTGGCCTACAGCCTCAGTCATAAAATCAGTTATATGCATCAAACTCCATAATAGCTGAAGTGCTTGCTTTTAGGGCAGCAAAAGGACTCCCATCTTCCTCAAGAACCACAGCAGCAATGGCAGTGTGAAATTTCTAGCTGGGGCTTTGGTTTGAGTCCCCCCCCCCTCCCACCTTCGTGAATGGTACAGTCAGGGGTTTTTACTGTCCTGTGCTTGTCTATGGCTGTTTCACCATGCAGATTATCCCTACTATTATAGCATTAATGTAAGCAGTCCTAGGGAATCTTCTCACTGAAAACTGCAAGTCCCAGCCTACCTAGGGGCAGTCTTTATCAGTGTTATGGGGACCTACCACCAGGAATCTATGTTTTCATGAATGGCACTAGAAGAGCCAATAATAGGGAGGAATGCCTAAAAAAAAACAAACCAAAACTTACCTGTAATTAGAAATGTAAGAAGATAATTCGGCAGCTCTTCTCACTTCCTGGTTCATTTTAGGCAGAAATAGGCAGCACGTCACAGGAAGCAGTGATCTGCTTGAAAAATTCCCATGGAAGATCACTGAACGCCCTCCAGTGGCCACCCACGATATTGCACCCTCAGTTTCATGTGTTGCCTTCAGCGAACCAGGAAGTGAGGGGAGCTGTGTGGTAATCTTGTTAAAATGGTAATTACAAGAAAGTTTTTGAGTTTTTTCACTGCAATCCTCCCTATTACTGACACTTCTAGTGCCATTCATAAAAACATAGATTTCTGGTGGTAGGTCCGCTTTAAGTTTTAAAAATGTTTTGAAATAAGGCTAGTACAGGATCGAATGCACAAAACTAAAACACAAAATTCATATTTACACTTTAGACTTTAGAGATTTGCACATTTAAAACAGTGAACAATGCAGGCAAGTGATCTTTTTTTTTTAAACCATAGTGAGCCTACATAGTTATATTGGTGGTTTCGGATAGTCAGCTATCAATACTGTTCTTGTAAAAACATATTACATTGATATCATGTATCTGCTATTTATCTTTAGTATAACATGAAAGGGGGACATATGTTGTGAAGGTAGATAAATAGAGACGAGTAAAATGTTATCCAAAGGCTCACAAGTGTTACTGTATAGACAAACGGTACATAACATGACTTTTAAACACCATGATCTTTATGTAACAAGGCAAAGAGTAATGTGCAGAGGGAGTAACTCATAAGAATCAGATCTGGTTTCTGATTGGACACTATGGGTTACTTCTCATCATTGCTCTTTGTGTGTATTAAACTGCCCAACAGACATCCTATAACGACAAGTATAACAACTGCAAGCTAGTTAAATAAAAAAGTTTCCTTGCTTTATAATGGGAGGCTTGAGAAACTTAATTAATGTAACCCTATAACAGGGGGCAACAAAAATGAAACTCCTGAAAAGAGGGCATTCATTTTTTTGTACCTGCACCCATCTCTGCACTAAATCCATCATAGCTGGCAAGGACACACAGTTTTTGTGAATTTAAACATAGCTTTCAAATGGCCATACAAAGAAAGAGGAGAGTATTATATCATTGTAGGCATTGGGGCCAAAATAAAATAAGTATTGTACATATATTTGAACACAATATGACAAACCCCTGCATACAGGGACTGCCTAAGTGCTTCTCCTCTCCTCCCTGCTCTGATCACTCCCTGGTCTCCCTCCTTACAGTAGATGAGGAGGAGGAATGGGAGAGAGCAGGTAGTGATCAGATCTGAGAGACATGCAGTGCCTACTGCAGCCAGTGTGTCTCAGCTCTGTGTCTCTCTAATCACTCCCTTCTCTCTCCCCTACCTCCTCCTCCTAAGTCCCATCTAAGATGGAAGGAGAGACAGAGCTGAGACACACTGGGTACAGCTTTCAGCAGCCAGTTTTTCTCTGTGAATGCTTGGACAGTATACTATCTGGGCATTTGCTCTATAAGACACACATATGTTTTCCCCCCTGATTTTGGTGGAAGTGTGTCTTGTAGAGAGTAAAATACAGTGATAATTGTACTAGCTTTAGGATAAAAGATCATTTTATTACTAAATACTAGAAAATACTATTAGTTAACTTATCTGACTTGAAGTTCTTTTCTACCCAAAATTATATTTTGTGTCCAAATATATTCTTTTTGCTTAACATCAGACATGCATATATTGTTATTGTCACCCTTGTCATGTTAATCTGAAATGGCAGTGCGGGTAATATTTGCACACTGCTGGCCAAGGCTTCTTTGGTAGAGACGGTTGAATTTTATTTTTAAAATTCATCCCTTTCGACAATTTCGGGTTAATTGCAAAGCCCCTGAGCATGGTATCATCACCAAACTTGCTGAAGATGTAAAGAAGGTTGGGGGAATATTACAAAAAAAAGAAAGTATTGCTCTTACACAATTAAGTTCAAAGTCAAGTCAAACGTCTTTGAACATTTATGCCCAAACTACATGTGCTACAGCAAAACTTTTTTTCCAATGTTCCGACAACCCTTTCTACATCTCCAGCTATTTTGGTGATGATATCATTTTTAGAGGCTTTTCAATCAGCTCACAAATTCAGCTAGTCGAAAAATTTGACTGTCCCTATTCTTTGGAAGCTACATAGCAAAAAGGCATTACTATTTGCAATGGATGGGTGCTAAAGAATGGCTAGGAAGTGTTAAAGAAACGAATACCTACACAGCCAAGTCCATGGTGTAGGGATCCGATCTACAGTAAAAAGACACACATAAATTCATTAGCAGTAAAAACATGATAAACACAAGTAATGTTGCGACAACACAACCAAGGCTTTAAATACAAAACAAGAAGGATTGGACAGAACAGTAACATTTCAACTTTAAACTCAACACCACAACATGGTTTTGCTGTACCCATTTCTAAAATTATAAAATGACGTAAGCAAGGAAGTAAAAACAGAAATTCTGTACATAAAACATAATCCGAGCCCTGGCGATTCATCTGTTGGTTGTTATTAATGACTGATCTATGAAAGGAAGATCATTGTGTGAAAAAACATACTGGGATACCATGTTAGGCTCTATTTCCAGGATACCGATACCATGCACCATAAACAAATCCATTGACTATGCATGGTATTGGATGCCGTGGAAATAAAGCTTACTGTTTTGACATGCGATGGGTGGATTAATTAAAAGATAGAGTTTGTAAACTGTTAGAATGGACCCCACTGACTATAGGATACTTTAAGGCTCTCACTCTATAATTGTGTGTAAAACAAATTGTTAAGGGATAGTCGATGTGGGTCAGAGTTCAAGGCCAGATAAATAGAAAAAGTCAGGGGTTGGCATTATTTTTGACTCATGAGCAACAATGGGATCTGAAATCTCACAAAGGGGATGGTCCAAGAGCCTATAGTGGCTCACTGTCCTTGCATCACTGGCTCTGGCGTCCTGCTACTTATTGACTGCAATGGGTGGAGATGATATCTAGGTGGCTTGCCTGAGCTAGGCATGATCTCTGCTTATTGAATGGAATGAACATCTTGTTACCCAGGTGATAACTGGGCAGATGAAAAAACTAAACCGAATACGACCCAGAGTCTAAGCTACTGTATTTACATGAAGAGGACAAGCTAACTGAAGAGTGATTCATTTCTATCTAAGATATTATTTAATCCATTTTAAAAATGTACAGCCTGTAATGATGACTAGATGCTGGGAATGAAGAACATTTCTCTAGATTAGACAAGCCAGTATTTTACCTTAGTACGGTGAATTGTTTACCTTTAGTTTTCTGTCTTCCCCAACCACTATTGAGTCATAAATCCATTCAACTCAATGACCATGTACTTACCATAGTTAGAACTCATGGTTATCTGTGCTGGTGAGCAAGTTGTAACTTTGCATAACACCATGTCATATATACAACAATTGAATGTAGAGTTTCAGGCAGTGTAGTAAAGATTGTTTTTTTAAGAGTTTCTAAGTACCAGAGGTTGGATATCTTCAAATCTATCAGCAAAACATTGGATAGGATTAACATCTGTTGGGCTCATAGCACTATTTTGTTTTGTTTTTGTTTTTCCTTGGATTCAATAAAATATAAGAAGCCCAATAGAATGGAGAAAGAGTGTATTTAGATATAATGTTTATTTAATGCAAGTAAGGCAATATAGTGCCCAAATGCGCTGGTGGATGAGATGTAAATTGTGGTTGTTCTAAATAAAGTTGTTGTTGCAATGATTGACTCTTATTGCCATAGATCAGTGGTTCTCAACCAGTGGGTTGGTACCCTCTTGTGGGTCGAACAACCATTTCACAGGTGTTGCAGCAGCCCTGAGGACTACAAGTGCGTGGGAAGTTGGGAGGGAGAGTAATGACCCCTTCCTCCTTAGGAGGGATGATGTGTTATGCTTCCTCCTAACTTCCCACCGTGAAACATTATTTGCACAAGCGGGGTAGTAAAATATAAGGGGAGAGGACATTAGACAGTAAGTGATGTCACAGAGTGAAGATCCACTTCCACGTCAGGGATCTAAAAAGGGTGAGAACCACTGCCATAGATGGGCATGAATTTATCATGTATATACTTGAGTATAAGACTAGGGTGGCAAATGCAACAACTCCATTTTTATGCCCCAGGCATGGTATAATGACAAATATATTTACAAGTATGGTAAATACAGTACAATGCTGTATGACAAATATATTTACAAGTATGGTAAATACAGTACAATGCTGTGTATATTTTTTTAAACATGATCAGAGATGTCAAACTCAAATACTCAGGGGGCCAAAATAAAAGACTTGGACAATTTTGATAGTTAAGTTCCTTGTTGTTGCTACACAGCATGGTACTGTATTCCCAACAGGTACCTGTAGGTGTCAGTCCGTCATGCCTGTGACAGAGCAAAGTGGTGTGACCATAGAGAGCAGGCTTGATCTTCTTGCTGGTTAAAACAGATCAGCCCGCCTGGGTTATATAACATATAACAGTGTACAATACACTTATTACATATGAATTAATAATGGGTTACCGGGCCATATCTAAAAGTGGTAGTGTTACTTTTCAGGTTTATCACTTACCGGCTTTTTGCCTACAATAAGTTTCTCGACCTTCTGAACTTGGGAGACATGATCTTCATTTGTCTTGAGCTCCCGTTTGCGGATCCGCTCGTAAATTCCTATCAGCATCTCTCTTGGGATGTCCTCTCCATCGTCCACACCTGCGGAGAATGCCAATGGTCAGCAATAAATGACAAAAGCTTCATCCTCATGGTGACTCTGCAAGGTCATAGCCAAGGACTATGTGCACATCGACAGATTTTAGGAAGGAGCAGCCAGGTACTGCATTGGCAATCAGTCTCACCATTACAACAGACTTGCTAGAGAGAGGTGTAAAAATTCCACTCACACAGTTCACATAATTCTTATGCATAAATTACCAACCTCTGCTGCCTTAATTACCCAGAGGTGCATAAATTTCACATTATGCCTTGGCATTTTTTTTTCCTTTTCATCACAGGGTGATTTATTTGTATGAATTTAACTGTATGAGTTTCTACATGTTTATTTTACTGAAGATCTGAGAATAGATTAATCTTTGTTTGCCGCCTCTGTCCAGAGAATTAGCTGGATAATTTATCCTAAGCTGTTGATCTTCTAGAAAAAACAACAAGCAATTGTTTAGGCATGTAACTTGGAAATGAGATATAAAGAGAAACAAACCCCAATATGTGGGCTCCTTATCCTCCCTGGCATTATGGATGTTTTGCAACATTTTGTTGGGCGCAAAACAGCACTGTAAGGGAGATCAGTACAGTGTACTCTGCCGTGATTCCCTGCCCTCCCCTCTACACATGGAGACGCCGGTTATGTGGGCTGAAAAAAGCGACCCCCCTCCATTAACATGGAGGTCTATTGCGCCAGGATGGATCAGCGAGCCTGTAGCATAGAGGACTGTAGTGTTTGCCCGATCCCAGTGTAGGCACAGTTTGTTTTATGAAACATCACGCCCAAGGAGGTTTAGGTAAAACATGTTGCTGCATAGCCTTTCCCCAAGAGTCTAAGCACATTCCTTGGCGTGGATCCCGACGGAGTGGATCCACATTACCTTCCTACTGCACCGGCTATTCAATACGTTGAACTTCCGGACATCGGATAGGCAGATCGTCACAAGAACAGCCGGTGTGGTAGGAAGGTAATGTGGAACGGCTCCATCGGGATCTCCGCCAAGGAATGCGCTTGATGCAGGGGGACCCAATAACACCGTTGACACATGCCTAATGCAGAGGTTGCATCTTTATGCCCAGCCTCATGATGGCCAAAAAGAAGAAATCGAGAAGATGAAAGTAACAAGAAGATTGAACATCACAGCACTCCATTCTGAATTCAGAAGACCAGTTGGTTGACTAGCAAAACATCTTCAAGAAAACTTGAGCAACTCAAGTTGCTGTGACTTACTGCTACAGATATTCTATGATCGGAATGAATTAGAACCATCGCAGATTTTTTTCTATTTACATAATAAGGATAACCAGTACCTCTTAAATTCTTCACAAAATCCTCCAGTTTCATTTTACGCTCAGGCTTGACATTTGGACTGTACATGTCTGTGTTCAGGAGGATGATTGCAAATGCCAAGATGAAGATGGTGTCTGGGTTCCGGAACTGCCTCACAACACCCGGGTTGCAGATGCAGTATCGTTGGCTGAAAGGAGAGGCAAAAAAAACATGATTACAACTTCAATTATACCTTAAAGTATTATTAAATCCTCTAGCTATTTCAATCTACAAGCAATATATAACCTCCATAGGTTGTATGATTAGTTTTTTGTTTGTTTGTTGAAAAGGGTATGGAAAATGACAATACAATGGGTGCATTACATTACTGGCGGACGCCATGGGGAGCCACATGTCCTCATCATCAATGACGCCAAAGACATGCAACCTGGAGACATAGGAGCTGGTTGGAGGATACTGTTGGCCTATGTGGATCAGGTAAGCTATCTTAAATGTGGGTCGAAGTTACCACTTTTGGTAATTGAAATCTACTCCGAGACACACACTGGAATGCCACTAGTGTGATTATTCTTTGTTCCTTCCTCTGTCTTGCTGTGTTGTATTCCCTTAACCTCCTGGCTGGTCATTCTGAGTTAGTTCGGGGTGAGTTTTTTTACTAACAATACTCACCTTGACCTACACTCAGGCATACTTCCAAGGAGCCCTCCCTGGCGCTAGAGGCAGATGACCTCCATATCTTGCTCTACCAGTGTTCCCTTAACCTTCTTAGCGGTCATCCCAAATTAGTTTGGGGAGAGTTTGTTAACTAACACAACCCCAAGCAACACTCGGGCATGCTTACCTGTACAGAGGAAGCCCGCGGCGTTGACATCCCCATCGATCTTTCCGGGTCTGCTTCAAGCATAGGGGCGGTGCAATGTTAGAAGGAGGCACTGTCGCTTTTCCACCTCACACATTTGTCCATGATGCCTGAGATGTGAAGTGAGGAGGGAGGCTAATCATGGCAGATTACATTACAGATTAATCTGCCATGATTGCCCATAGTGCTTTTTTAAAAAAAAAAAAGAGCTTGATGGCTGAAACAATGGTGTGTACATGATTTTATACTTTACATAGGGGTGTAAGGTAACCAAAATCTATGAACCTTGTTTTTATTAGTCATATGGAAAATACATTTCTATGTGCCCACCACACAATGTGTGAAATGGAAATTATAGTCTTGGAAAAGACAGGAATGTTTTCTATACATACACACATTCTACATGTAGAAGGGCAAAACCAAACCAAACGCTTCCGAGCTCTATCCAATGATTACAAATATGTTGTTATCACTGTCCTTGGTTTTATATTTCATGCTTACTTCACCACAAATCATTTATTTTGCAGTCGCTGTTTCCGGTACCCGTCTCCCTTCCAATGTTCTTCTCTGCACTGAAGCCTATATATCAGATGCCATGAAATGTAATCATTGTGTCTGACCTTCATATAGACACTTGATTTGCAGGGAGAGCTCATCCCTCCCTGGTGTTTTCACACATGCTGTTTAAATTCCAACTGACCGAGCTCTGACCATCTGACTCTGCTTAAGTCAAACTGCAACGGCTTAGTGAGGCTTAAACCTTTAATTAACTGTATGGAGCTCAAAATATTACGCATTCCTGATATGGCTTTCTCTTGCTACCCTTGTGTATTAACGTAAAGCTTTACCTGATAAAGGACTTCTAATTCTTTAACCTCCCTAGCGCTCTTGCGAGGTCCAGATTTCTGTACCAAAAGCGCACCATAGACTCTAATGGAATTTTTTTTTGTATTGTAGGCCTGTAATTTCCCAAAATATGGCCGTACACGGGACTAATAGACATCCTGAATATAATAATGTTTGAACCACACAATTATTATAAAAAAAAGTACATTAACATTTTTTTTAAAAATGTATCATTTGAATGATAAAATCTCTTGAATACTTATTTGATATGAAAGATTTCAAAACAGTATTTGTTTGTTTATTATAACATTTTTATTACAATTGAAAATGTGTTTTGTTTTTGTTTTGCTTTGACTTGTATTGGATACAGTTATCACTGTACGCAATACAAGCCATTTGGAAAGGGTTAACTTCAAAGAGCACATCTTGAAATGACACTGGGAACGATTTTCCAGATGTGCTCTTTGAAGATAGCCCAATCTGCATATGAATGTCCCGTGGCACCCCGCCCCCCCTGGGGGCCAGGGGGGCCGCGGGACATTCATTACCCCCATGTGTCCAATCAGAGTGTGCCTATCTGTTGCATTATAAGACAATGATGATTACAAAGGTACAGTTACCCCTTATCTTATAAGTGAATGTATTTTCTGACTGTATCACTGATAGTAGTCTGATTATTTGTAGACAAATATTGATGTAAAAACCTCCTGCATGTGTATGCGAAATACGTTGAGGATGATTTACATGTAGTCTGAAACTCATTAAATCTTGGATGCTGTACAAATAAGTATGCAATGTTTATTTTGCCGGGACATATATGATTATACCTTGTGTAGAATGCCTTTTAAATCCCTTTTTCCACCCATAATTGCTTAAACCCAGGGAGGGCATAACTCATAATTGTGTTTTTCAGTGTATTATTGTTGGGATATGGCCTCTTTTATTTAGGAGGCTCACACACACACACATATTTGTCACCTTTGCTGCGTTCTACAGGGTTGTGAATCACAAGAATAAACAGAATTAAAAGAAATGTACACATACTGTATATAAATTGTATTTTTAGCTCTAGAACATGCATTTTTGCCCCCCCAAGATCAGGGGGATCAGGTGGTCAGGTGCCGTGCCAGCAATACTGCTCCCTAAACAGTGCCCAAACAGTGGGAGGGTGCTGTGGACATGCACACGCTAATGTGCCCATAACACCCCCCCCCCCCCCCCCCCCGCGGTTGCTGGGGCAAAATAGTGTAGACCCAGCCTCACCCCCCCACACTGCTCGTGGTCAACAGCACTACTGTTTGCTAGGAGCAGCTTTGATGCCTACAGAGAACCTGGTGACTCCTGTGAAATGGTCGTACCGCTCCCAAGGTGGTCTCGACCCACAGGTTGAGAACTGATCTAGGGTGTTGGTAAAGTATCATGCACATCTGGAGGATCATTGTGTGTTATACTAATTGTCACCTGCAGATGTCACTGCAGACAAAAATCTAACATTTCTATTTACTGGGGGGAAATGGGGGGGGGGGGGGGGGGGGGGGGGGGGTTGGTACACACATTTTAGTTTAGTAAGGAAATCCTCACATATTCCATAATTATTCATAAAAATTTTTATGTTAATATTCGTTTATACATTTAGACTAACATTCGTCTAACATTTAGACTGCTCCTCTCAGGAGGTCAATACGCACCTATAAGCTTCAATGAGCCGCTCTACTTTTTGAGCCTCTCCTTGAACCCGGATATGAGCCTGGAACTTCCTGAGCGCTTCATCTAATTCCATTGCAGAGAAATCCATTTCATCAACCACGCAGCTGGAAAACACAATCACATTGACTTCAATATCTCCACTGGGAAAAGGAGCACCATTAGCAAATGAGGTACTTGTAACAAGTAATGTTAAAACATTATTAGTAGGTAATTTGTTGTAATTAATTGGTGGTAAACAGTATTTCTCAAACAGGATATTATGCAAATTACTCAGCATCCTGAAAGACATCTGAACTGTTGAATGGAAAGTGAGGTCTCTGCTCTGCTTTATTTTCATATTTAAGGAATCTCCTGACAGTTTTTTATTTTTGGAAACAGAGGAGGAGAGTACAGCCCCCCCCCCCCCATA
>CM070037.1:108327895-108355776 GCA_036250615.1 Ptychadena robeensis | reverse complement strand
GTACACTCTCTTCCCCAACCTATTAGATTGTAAGCCAACCTAGCCATACATGTACAGTATCGCCCACTTTGAACGATGGACCCAAAAAGGTTTAAATCTAAGAATAAAGGGATCATACCCTCATTCCCCATCCAAAATATCCAGCAAGGAATCGATTCCTCAAGGTGGTGTGCATTGATTTCCTGAATGATCAGTGTGCTGACGTAACCGCATTACAATCGATTGTTCAATGATCGAAGGGGAATATATATATATGCGGAGGGCTAACTTAAGCTGTTCCTAGCACCAAATGTAACAGTGAATGTATAATTCTTTCAAGAAAGCTTCAACTGTCATGTTGATAGTCCACAACTTCTCTTAAATGTCAAGAAAAATAATACTCACTCAAGGACATCTCTGTTGAATTGTTTTTGCCTGTTACCCAGAAATTCTCCAATCATCTGTCGGCTGAGTCCCTTTCTTTGCAGGAGGAAGTGAGCCACTCCGACTGGGGTGTCAGGTACGAAACCTCGTTCAATGAGATACTGAACCCCTTTTTCTGGTTTCCTGAGAGAAGAAAATCAAGGTCAATGATGTTATTTTACACAAAATATCTCAGTATTAACTGTAGATTAACTGTGTGATCATGTTTAATATGAGCATTTGCATTGTAAACAGACCAAATAGGTAAAGAAGAATCATGTACCTTTAGAAATAAGGTTTTTCAGCTATGCAGAGTGCTTTATATGTCAAAGTTACATGGTGGTTTGGCTTTTTAGGTGATTCACACACATTTGCAAGCTGTTTATCTATTCCTATGAAACTAGGGCTGACAGGATGCCCTGAAGTGCCGCTTCCCACACTCGATGACATGTGCAATAAGCGTGGGAACTGGCATTGCAGGTCAGTTCTTCTCCTGTATGTATGAGCAAGAAAACAAGAAAACTGCAAATGTCTGTGTGAACGAAGAGCCATGATATAGCTGAGTTTAAATTATAATTTACCGGTGGATAGCACAGATTTTGAATACAAGCCAAATTAGTATAAAAATAATATAGGATTTGTGAGGACGCAAGACAAAAAACCCCCAAAAATGATATATTTATTGCAAGGCTATAGAAGTCTAATTCTTAAAAAAAAAAAAATCCATAAAAAACACATTGTACTTTCTGTGAATAAGAGGATGACCACTGAAGTCTGGGGTTTGGGGGGTGCTGACAGTAATATTTTGACAGTAGATGGCAGATGAGCTTATCAACCTTTAAGCTGCCCATGGACATGAGATGACAGTTGCCCTATCTGACCATTTTTAACGATCCCATGTCTACACAGTAAGGTAGACTGCCTCTGGCCTTCTGCACTCAGGGGAATGTCAATTGGCTATTATTTGTCGGTGAGATAAGCATGTTTTGGCAGTGTCTGCCTGCAAAGCTCTTCTACTTCCCATTCCATCTCCATCAATACCACATAAGCTAGCCATACACGTCTAGATTTTCTGTTCAATCAACTAAAAAAGATAAATTTTTTGGGGTCAGGGAAATCTGTGATTGATTGTATGTTTGTTAACTGTAGTAACAGATATTTGATCAAATTTTCTGTAGATAGACTGAAAGTGTAATGCATTTCAATACAACCAATTTAAATTTACCAACACGTCCAATCCTTTTTCAATAAATTTTTTACCCAATTTTAATTGGTTTAGGTTGATCTAACCATGTGGGCTGCCATAGACTTTCAACCAATCAACCAAAAAAATTGATTGAATTGAGTTGATTGGATGAAAAATCTAGATGTGTATGGGGGGCTATACTTGCTCTTTATGTGACCACTAGGCAGCACAGAGAGGCCAGACGGTGGGCAGACCATGCCAAAAGCCTAACTTATTAAAGCTGCCAACATATCAGGCAATCAGGACTCAGAGAGGATTAGAACAAACACCTATATGTTGAACTACAGTTCACTGTAAGGGTTAACTTTGTTAATGTCTATAGCTAGGCATACACAGCTCTACTTTTTAATAGATTTGAGCACAATCACGTTCAGGGTGCTCGATTGTGCTCGAATGAAAAAAAAAAGAGCCTCGAACGAACAGGCAGCGTGATAATGTCATTGCGCTCCAATGGCTTCTTGATTGCATGAGCATCAAGCTGTGTATGCCTAGTTTAATGGCCACAGAAAAGAAGAACATATCCTTCATCAGAGACAGCTCTTTGCTTAAACATCTCATAAAGGGTAATCAAATATTAACAATAAAAGGGGGCAAAAAAGAAAGTAAACTTGATGTTTTCCATGGTCAGGGCTCATAGATTGAAATGGGGCTAGCACCAAAGAACTTGAATCCTTAATGATTGCTCTAATACATACGTGGCAAACTCTGGCCCAGGGGCCAAATATGGCCAGGCCCACCAAGCAAATGTCCTTGGCCCATGGCAGATCTGCTAGATATTCTTTTCCAGCAGCATCCCTTCCAACTGCACTCATTGCCCCTCAAGTCCTGGCTGCTCAGCAGTGCATGACAGTGACATCACTGTCATGCCTACTGCCTGAAATATGCTGGGATTCATAGTTCTCTTCTCCCAAAGTTGTAGTGCAGCAGGTAGGGGTGCTGCAGGGAAAGCATAGCCAGGGAAAGAGCTGCCAGGATGGGTCTGGGTTTAGGCAAGTTACTCACAGGGTTGGGGCATACATGAACTACACACACTGTATGCACTGTAGTCTGTACTCCGGCCCATGGGCCAAAAAGTAGTATAATTACGCAGTATAATTATAATTTTAAATATATATCATTGTTGGCCCGTAACTCTGTCCAAGTAAGGAGACAAAAAGGTAACACTCAGGAAGCTTCCGCTACTATGGGACTGAAGTAAGAGGTAAGTAAAAATACGTATCACATTCACTTTTAAAAATACACATTTAAAGCTTGTACAGATTGTACTGTACTAATATAATTTCGCAGAAGCTAGAGCCTACCGATAAATACTGGGCACATTGTATGTCAGAATATAATAATAATTTATATAATACTATATACTATACTGGATTCATTATTAATACAAAGGCATAGAGTATATGTAGCATGATACATAATAGTGTAAAGAAATTCACTTGTTCAGCAAATATATTTCCCCTTAAAATCAGCAAACAACCAATTGAGCATCTGCTCCTTCTGAAAACCATAAAATGTTGCCTTACAGTATGGCAATTTAATGATGACACATAGGGCTGCAGGTATAGGATTTCGCTCTCCCTATCCGCCATCATATTCATTACTTTTGTCAAGCAAACATCTTTCCAGAAAGCACTCATCCCCAATAACACGGTTTCTGGATTCAATGAAACATCTCGTTCAATGTGTAACTAATGCAGACGACTCGGAATTAAACGCCTGGGTTTAGAGAGAACATTTGACGATAGAGATATTGTATTTCCAGGCACACAGACAATTGATTTGCAGGACAAGGTGACCCCCAGATGCCATGAGACTATGCAGAAAATCATTTCCCCATTGTGGATACCTGACTCTAGGGATGGAAGCTTTCTAGCAAGAAAAACATTACATCCGCAAATGCCCTGAACTTGCTGTTTCGGCTTTAAAAAAAAATCATGATGTTACAAGGAAGGATAAAGTGTTCCATATAAAACCATAGACACATATTCTGGCACTGAAGAACACACACACACATATATATACATATGCCATGGGCTGTCCATTTCTTTATTTTTTTTTGCCTAATAAACATACATTTCTTTACAATGTTGAGCACAGTGGACACAAGAGCGTTACGATAGCTAAAGCCTTGGGATTGTTCATACTTTTCTACTTTTGTCTCTAAGAAAGAGTTGACATATCTTCATTTTAATTGGTTGTAAGAGGAAATGTATAAGTTATTGCTAGCACTTGTTATTTGCTACTGAGATGGATTACCAATTAACACCTTGGTGGTATTCCTGGGTGTAGCTCGGGGTAAATTTTTGCTGCAAAAAGTGGTAACCACTGAGCCACACTTGGGAAAGCTTACCTGTTTACTCTGAACCTGCAGCTTCCTCCAGTGATGCTGGCTGGGCATCCCTTCTTCCCGGCACACCTTGTGCAACTTTTGTCCCATAGACATCGTCGACCTGCCCATGTCCCGGGTGTCACTGATGACGTCAGGGACATTGGAGCTGCCCACATCTATGTCTGTGTTATCTGACAGGCAATCATTGTTCCATATAGTCCACACATCCCTTGAAGAGACGTGTGGGTAAGGGTGGATGGGCCTTCTGCCAAAATGGCAAAAATGTAAACAAATCACTGTGGAATGGGACCGCCAAGAGGGTTAAAGTAGCATCACATGCTTGAAATACAATTATTTTGTACACTTCTGATAAGAAAGGCAATAAATGCCAAAAAATAAACATGTAGTCCTGCATCAAAATACCAGTCCTCTGGGTTGAGAAATATATATTCTTAGCACAAGGAATAAAATGTTTTTCTAGGATAACCTTGTGTGTGATTTGTTTGATGGGTCGTTCACAAAGACAGATCTACCTTATTCTAGCCTTGCTGAAGCATATTTGGTGGGAGACATTGTGGGTTGTAGGCTTCTTAAAGTCTCTGTCTAACCATAAGATGACAGGTGTTGGACAAAGCTGAAAATTGGACTCATCAGATAAGATGGGCCTCAGCGCGAGATGGGACAGTTCCTTCCATATTCTTCACTCCAGTCTCAGTTTGCCACTGTGTTTGAAGGTCATCTGGTGTCAGCTAATGGCTCTTAAGTAATGCCAGCAAGGCCAGTGCCAGCATTCAGCAGTTTTTTTAAGTGTTAAGCAGGATACAGACCTGCAGATATGGGCTCTTCGAGTGCTGTGCACGCTCACGGCCATCTCTCTGGCCCATATCATATGCTCCCATCGCTGTTTTCGAGTGGGACAAATCAATCCTGCTCGAAAACAGCCATATCGGACATGACCACGGCCAATGTCCAAGGCTTTGCATAGAGATCGCTGGTCTCCAGGCAAAGCTTCAGCTGAGCTGGGGAGAGCAGAGCTGTCTCTCCTCGGCTCCGCCGATATATGACATCATCACACTGCTGCAGGGAACATCGGACGGCTCGAATATCAAGCTGTCTGTTCCCTGCTTTAATTTGGAATATTCAAATTGTTTTCTTTTATTGCGAATATCAGCACTTCAAGAATTTGCGAAGATTTTGAATGAAGTGCTATATCTTTGCAATCCCAAATACTCAAGATTCACAATATGTGCATGTACAAGTGCCGATTTTTGCAATTAATTATAATAAACTACTTCTATGAGTGTTGTTTCATGTGGTGATTACACTGCAGCTGCTATTTCACATTTTGCCAGTGACAACACACATTGCGTTTGTACAAGTGCAGATTTTCACAATAAAGGTAGTAATGACTGGAGATCACGATTTGTCGAACTTACTGCGAATATTAGGCGAAAAATTTGCAATATTTAGCGAATATGAATATTGCCTGTGCTGCTCAGCATTAAGGGTTTTGCCTTCCACCAGGCTGTAGAGCTTGTTGTGCCTGTTTCTTGAGTTTGTTGATATATGCAAACAATTTTCAATTTATAAATCAATCAGTGTTTTAGAAACTGATCTCAAACAGAAATATGTAATTATGTAATGGCACACATTGAATGTGTGTAACGACAACGGTTTAGTGTGCAGTTATTTCGTAGTGCGCAGATGACTTCCTGTCTAAATGCCACACAAAGGAATACCGCCAACTGTCATTTTAACGGTGTTGCCAACTCATCCCTTTAATGACTGGCATGTGTTATAAAGCTTTGCTAGTTAATTAGAATCTGTCAATGCCTTAAATGCTTTTAAAACTGAACTTTAAACAGATGTGACAACATAGAACCATTCAAATAAAAAAGTATTTAATAAATCAAAGTCAATGCAATTTTATTGCTGCTTGTATGAGTATATGCGCCTTTAAATCTCTTGCGGCCAACGACCGCAGATTTTGTTTCATTGAGTCATCCATCATCTATATCATTTGGCGTCATTTGATATTTGAAGTCATTTAATATTTAACTTCCCTAGTGTTATGGGCTTTTTCCGCCATTTTTTTCTGTTGCGAGAAGCCACTATACGGGCGATTGCGGCAGAGTACACTGTACTCCACCGTGATTCCCCGCCCTGCCGCCGCCTCTCTACACATTAAGATGCTGGCTAGATGGAGATGGAGGTCTATGGCGCTACCAGAAGCAATCAGCAAGCCCGCATGGATGCAGAATCAGTGTGGGCTCGCAAAGCACCAGCGTATGCCCAATCCCGGTACGGGATCAGTTTGTTTTACAAAGAAACTGCGCACGTACTGGCTTCAGGTAAAAAGGTTCTTCCTGCGTGTATGCGCCAAGACGCGTGCATGCAGTCTCTGCTCTGATGTTAAAATTTTTTTTTATAGTATTTATAATTTTTTCAGCTCTCCAGTAACTGGAGGCAGAGACTGCATGCACGCTGCTCAGCTCGCACACAAAGGGAGAAGCACAAGAATAAATGGTCTTAAGCTTCTCCTTCTATGTGTGCCCAGAGCTGTGTACTTGCATCAAATAATCTATAGATGTACAATAATACAGTTTATATTAATTGTGTGTTATTCTTTCATAAAATATGTTTTATATTTAGTATTCTAATACAAATGGCAGGACTGAAGGGTCTCCTCTATTGCAGTTATCCTTATCACTAACAGATGTTTCATGAAGGAACATGGAGCGGATAGTGAAATATAAAAATGTCTACTTGGAGGAAGCTAGTTTCTGCCTTAAGTGACCGAGATAGCAGCTGCCCGGGAATGTGACAGCAGCAGATGGTGAAGATCCTCTTTATGCCGAGATCTAATTGATCTTGTCATTGTCAGGTAATACTGGTTGGGGTATGGAGGAGGGAGCTATCACGGACGCCATATATTTCCAACATGATAACACTGCGCTGCGTACGACTA
The DNA here is from genome assembly GCA_036250615.1 of Ptychadena robeensis. NCBI lineage: Eukaryota > Metazoa > Chordata > Amphibia > Anura > Ptychadenidae > Ptychadena > Ptychadena robeensis. The sequence continues at coordinate 108,348,831 of CM070037.1, read as the reverse complement.
TCTCAGTTCTGCGATGGTTTGAGAAATATCATAATACGCCATAGACCAGTGGTTCTCAACCTGTGGTTCGGGACCTCCTCAGGGGTCAAATGACCATTTCATAGGGGTCGCCACATTCACTGAAATTTAACAAGCAGCAGCTCTGATGCCCACAAGCAGGGTGGCAACTTTCCACCCCGCACATCATTTCAGGGTGGGAAAATAGGAGTGTCACTTCTGGGGTCATGGATCTAAAAAGGTTGTGGACACCCCAGGACATCACTTACGGGGTCGTGGATGAAACAAGAACTCAGGTGACAAGAACTGAGCCTATGCACATAGCTCTAGAAATGTGCAATCTCTGAGTTTCGGCAGCCACTAACATACACTGAATGCAAATTAGATAGACAGGATTGCTGCCATTTAGATATCACACTAGTTCCCGTCATATAGAAACCTCCAGTGTTTTACCGATGACCTGGGCGCCTATCAGGTGTCTCAGCACTGACATCTCATGCAGTGGGAATAGCCCCTCCGTGGCATTCGGAATTGATGGGGCACAGATACCAGGATGCAGCCAGCCATGGTCAGAGTTTACATTCTAACACAGCCAAGAGATAATAAACTTCTTCCTGAGACATTATCTATGGTTTAGTCCAGGATATTAAACACGCTTCCTTCCTTCCATCATTCCGTATCACATGAGAGTCACCTAAAAACAAGATCCTTTAGTTTCTATTTTAACTGCAAAAAAAGTTTAATTTTATCTGATTTAAAAAACCCAAAACATAGAAATTAATTGAAAAGATACTAACATGTGCTATTTGCCTTGTGTGTATAAACTCATGCACAAGGTAGATCAGGGGTGTCAAACACACAGTGGACTAGAATTTTAAATTTAAAGCGGACCTACCACCAGAAATCTATGTTTTTATGAATGGCACTAGAAGTGCCAATAATAGGGAGGAATGCAGTACAAAAAAACTCAAAAACGTTCCTGTAATTACCATTTTAACAAGATTACCACACAGCTCCCCTCACTTCCTGGTTCGCTGAAGGCAACACATGAAACTGGGGGTGCAATATCGCGGGTGGCCACTGGGGGGGGTTCAGGGATCTTCTATGGGAATTTTCAAAGCAGATCACTGCTTCCTGTGACGTGCTGCCTATTTCTGCCTACAATGAACCAGGAAGTGAGATGAGCTGCCGGATTATCTTCTTAAATTGCTCATTACAGGTAAGTTTTTGGGTTTTTTCACTGCATTCCTCCCTATTATTGGCACTTCTAGTGCCATTCATGAAAACATAGATTTCTGGTGGTAGGTCCGCTTTAAGCCGGGCATACACGACTTGATGAAGAAGCAGATTATCTGTTACAGGTTTCTAACATGTTGGAAAACCTTGGCCGCAGGTCTCCATTCAAGGCAATGGTCGGGCTGCAGGTGAAGGGCACACAGGCAGCTGTGATCAGCTAGCTGCAGTCCCGATGTGAAGGGGGGTGAGGCAAGCACGTGCCAGGGGAGGGGCGTGCAGGCTGGCTGACTCTCTCTGCTTTTATTTTTTTACTCTCTCTGCTGGTCACTGGCTGAGGAGAAGCAGAGACCCGGGGGACCATAGGGATACCGGGTTCCCATCGAATGGGAATGGATGTGCCCATGTGGTGAACATTGATTACTGTTCAATTAACCTGCAATCAATCACAGTGTAGTGATGTCACCACGCTGTGATTGATCGCCAGTCAATTGAACAGGAATCTGCCCATGTTTGACCATGCCCAGCTTATGACAAAGTTGTGGGTCCACCTGGATATTTATAACAAAAAATGTCTATTAAGGAAGTTTTGTTCGGATAGGATAGCATAGGACTATGAACCTTTTCATATGGAAAAAAATCTCAAGTTTTGTTGAAACATTGAATCTAGAACAAAGGAAGTATAATACTACTGTATAACACATGTGACATTAAATGTCTGGCCTACAGCCCAGATTTTGACACCCCTGAGCTAGAGAATTGTCAACATATGACATGTGAGCATCTCCGACAAATAGGTAGAATGGGTACAACGGTTGGGAACATTTGTTTAAAATTACATCCACGTAGATTGCTACCAGCCTACCTACCTACCGCTGTTTCCTAGAGGGAGGACACAGCAAGGTGACCTTGTTTTGTCCTCACCCCTCTCCTCCCATAACAACAGAACAAGTGCTGCATGTACACAGCTTGTTTATTCTCTAGTCCTTGGGGAAAGGGGGGAATCAGTGACCACATTGGTGAACATAGCTTAACTCCAACACAGTGTCTTTCTATGTATATATATGAGATACAGGGCATATAAGCTTATGCTATGAAGGCAGTGTTGTTTAGTCTTGCCCTAGGGCAGTGGTCCCCAACTTTCCTTGCAGGGTCCCTCTTTTCTATTTAGGGACATTATTGAGCCCCCACTCCCAATTCAAACACAGGTTAAGAATATGGACCAACACCCCCCTGGAATACCTTCATGGCACCCAGGGGGCCACCCCTCAGTTTGGTAACCACTGCCCTAGGGTGACAAGACTGGTACTTAATTGATACAGAATGGCAAGTGATTGCCGTTTTTAATCCTGTGTAGCTTTGCAGTCTTCTGAGGTTAAAGAACTGCGGTAACACCTATGGCCACTAGATGGTGCCAGATGTATTGTTTTCAATGGTAAAAATGTTGCTCCATAGGCTTATAAAGGAGATGTGACTATTATTGTGATGTGATTATTTTTATTTCCTGACTGTCTGAGTATGTGAAAAGCTGACAGCAGAGGCATTAAAGAGAGGAGGGGCGACAGGGAGTTATCTTATAACAGGTAATTTTTTATATTTTTTAAAGGTCAAATAGTGCTGCATCCCGCTGAGAGACTTTTTTTTTTACAACTTTTGACTTTTTAGAATTACTTTTTTTGGCTCATTTTGCCTAAGGAAAAGAGTCTGCCTTATAAGTTTGCACATATTTATTACAGGTGTTGAACTCCTCGGCCACACCTGAGGGATCATTACATAAATACACAGTACCTGATATGCTTATATCCAATACGTATTCATGTTTTACAGCTTGGAGTTGGACTGTATGCATTAAAATGTATATTTTTTAAATAATAAGACTCAAAGGTCACATGGCAGGATATGCTCAGCACAGCCATATACGTACAGACTTCACTAACTGCAAGTCTCTCTGTAGAGGTCCAATAAGCCCTCTGCTGAATCAGACCCATAACTCTGCAACCAGATATCGTCATATTCCCTACTGACTGAGGAGTTCTAGCTGAATCCAATATAAAGAGCAGTCTTATTAGAATTTTACCTCAGGAGACATCCACTTAGACAATATGCTGCCGTTTTGCGCTTAGAAATGCATTCTTTAGTAACAAAATTTGCTTTGCCAAACAAGGCTACAATGCCCTATGGTATAAATTAACTTCAATATGTTTTAGCTACAAATAGTAATTGGTAGGGTTCACCTTTGGAGTGATTTACTTGATTTTATATATAAGTGAGTGCTTCCATAAGCAGAAATTGGCAATTGGTATTCCATTTGAATGGAAGACAGAGGAGAGAGACACTCATGTGGTCATTAACGTGCTGCCCTCTTCTTCTGCCAGCAAATGACCAGTGTTAAGCCCCTCATACATCTTTTAATCACTCCATACAATTTCCTTTAGATCCCAGATGCCCAACCTGCAGCCTGGGTGTTCTTCGGTAGCCTCAACTCCCCTGTCCACCAATCGCCTGCTGACAGGTCCTCGCCCGAGAACTTCTTAGCGTGGGAAGAAGAGGAGAGGCGATAAACTTATGTGATACATAAAAGCCAATCAGCGACCCAGATGGCTTCTGTGCAAGTCCCTCACCTCTTCGCTTCTCCTCTTGTGTTGGGGGGGATAAGCAGGTGAGGGCCAATGCTCCCACCACTATTCCACCAATGAACGGGGGGGGGGTTGTATAATATATATTGCGGCACATAACCTGAGAATAAGGGCATATAACCTTTATAACCAGTATAGGTTGAAAATTTTATATGCGGCCCTTTAGTGATGCTGAGGGCCGCTCTTGTGGCCCTCCATATCAACTCAGTTGGCCACCACTGCTTTAGATCTGCCAACAATTATGTAGTGCCGGATCCTCCCTGATAGAATACATAGTGATTGGAAGTTTAACCTGTGTTTTATGTACATTGAAAACTTAGTTATGAGTTTATAAATGCTTTTTTGTCTATTTCATGTAACTATGCTAAACTGCTATTGTTGACCATATTGTATTTATTATTAATGTATTGCTCACAAATTAACTGCTGGTAATAAAACTTTATATATGTTATTCTACTTGATGACAATGTTGTCCATACTTGGTGCCCTTAAAGTCCCTCTAAAGCCCCCCATAGACAGGCAGACTCCTCCATACAACTTTCATGAGACCTACCAACAACTATGTAGTATAGTGACCTCCCTGATAGAATACATAGTGATTGGAAGGTGTAGAAAGGTCCTCCTATTACATGGTTTTGGTAGAAGAAAAGTTGGTTGTACAGAAGTTGCATGGAGGAGTCTGCCTGTCTATGGGGGGCTTAAGAAGCCCCTAGTCTTTACAAGGGGAGGTGAAGGTGTTAATGTGAAGAACATCGCTCCTTCATGATCCCTTTCTTTTGGTACATATTTGACATATGGGATGTGGCACAGATACGTATATGAAATAGGGAGCTAGTGAAAATCCTTTAAACATAGTGATTGGAAGGTTTAGAAAGTTACTCATATTACATGGTTTTGGTAGAACAAAAATTGATTGTATGGATGATGAGATGCAATATAATACTTCAGTTACTATAAAAATGAAAGTCTTGCACAGAATTAGCAAAAGGTGTAAATCTGCTCAATTCAATGTTATTATGTATGTGTTACATAAGCATAAGAACCAACCCCCACGCAAAACTTTTATCAAAAATTTTATCTCAACCCATACTGGTGGAAACATTACTTACTTGTTGAAAAGATTGAGGCCAATTCTATAGTGTCGTTTTCTGATGACATCATTGCTGAACGCTGGTGAATCCCAGCTATTGCGGGTCTCCTTGTGATACGTCTGTTTGCTCAGGGTCTGCTCTCTGAGGCTGTCTCTGGAGGATTCCGAGCTGCAGTTTATGGTGTCATTAGAGTTAGAAGTGCTATTTATACTGTCATTGTCGCCATCAGAATAATCAGATTCAGATTTACTCTGACGGTTTACAGTGCCATTAATGATTAACTGTGCGTCAATGGGCCTGGGCCGATGACGGGTTTGTTCCTCGTCCCTAGCAATTATTTTGGAAGGGATATGAGAGATATGTTTGGGACTTCCTTGCTGACTGTGAATCCCTCGTTCATACACATTTTGCCTTTTTATAGATCCTCTTTCAGAACGATCACTCAAGTCCACTGAACTGTCACTAGGAGGTTCAATAGTAAGCAAAGGAAGATGGTCTATTCGTGATCTGTGGTCCTGGCACTCCAATGATGGGGTACTTCGGCAGCTTGTGTCAGTATCTAATTTATCGTCCTTGTGCGTCATTGACCAGTACTCTTGTGAAGAGTTCATTGATCTAAGTCTCAAGTCAGATTCTGTACTAGATGGTCTGTCCACCGATTGGGAAAGAGGGAGAGGAGGAGACAGTTCTTCCTCATCTATATACAATGTAACATCACTATACGATGCAGTCATTTCATCAAGTTTCCTGTGATCCAGATTGTGTGATTGTTTCATCTGACCACAGTTACTTCTTTCCAGTTCCCGACCTCTGACTTGATCGGATGCTTGCGCCTCGTCGCCATGTAAACTACGGCAGTTCAAAGCATCATCAATAGATTCCGCGAGGGACTTGACTTGTCTGGAGAAAGCGTCTTCCAGTTCCGTGATGGCATCTGCAAAATCACTGGACCCGGCTGGTGATTTCATTGATGTCTGTTCACCAAGATCCCCGCAGTCCGACTGCACGAGTCGGTGGCCTAGTTTTGCCCCTTCATTGGACAACGACATCTGCTTTCCTTCAAAATATGAGCTGTGGACTTTCTCTGGCCCTTCAAAAGAGAACTGCATTCTCATATTGGACAACACAATCCGTCTTGACATGCGATTTTCGGACATTGAACTTCGGAGCCTTTCGAAATTCTTGTTCATCTGATATTGCCGGAATGCGGTTTGTATAGTGCGCGCTGCATGTCTGGTTATGAGACGGCCTCCATATTTGCGCTCCAGCATTTCCACCTGAATGGAAAGAGAATGTAACTATTATATGAACAGACAAAAAATTACCTGTTGCAGATGTCTGCTCACCCATAACTGTTAACTAAACAACCAACAATGCAGTAAAATATTCAGTACCTAAGGTGAATAGTGGAGCCTTATCCTCCTGAGCAGTTAGCCCGAGTTATTTTAGGGGAAATTTGTTTAATAACAATACTCAACTGTCTGGAGTGAGCCCTTGGAGTCCCTATCCTCCGACCCGCCGATCTTAATGGGTCCCCCTTGATGCTGCCGGAAAAGCACAGGGGCGTTTGCCATTGACCTCAACGTAATGGAGGCGGCGTCACTTTTTTCCAGCACATCCCCGGCATAATCGATGAAGCCGGGGAAGTGAAGGGGGAAAGGAGGAAGGACGCAAAATCGCAGCAGATTACATGATAAGGTTGGGTTATTATGCCTAAAAAATATAGAGGACATTTTTTTTATAACTAAATTATATTCTAGATCAGGGGTGTCAAACCCACAGAGTGGGCCACAATAAAAAACTTAGACAAAGTTGCGAGTCAACCTTTATTTATTATATATACAAGGTCAGTCCACAGGTATATGACCCCTTTGCCCTTCATTATATTTCTTAGGGTAGGAATACACGGGTCGTTTTCCCCCAGATTTCTGCACAGCCGAGCGCCGTGTGCGTTCATGGCACTGAGCTGTGCAGAAATCTGGGGAAAAAACAGTGTATGCCGTTTTTCTATTGATCTCACTCGGCCAAACAGGTTACCAACATGTTGGTAAACCTTGTTTGATATCCTATACTTTAGGGACCCGCTTTCCCCATTCAAAGTATAGGACGGGCTGACAGCTGGCTCCCGATATCGGGGAAGCCGTGCAGTAGCGTGATAACGTCATCACGCTACTGCCGAGCACTCTCTATCGGCTCAAATATCGAGCCGTGTATTCCAGCCTTAAGGACCCCTTTACACCTTTAGATTTCTCTGTCAGATTTCCTTTAGATCTCCTTTTGTTTTAATAAAACCATGTAATATGAGGGACTTTCTAAACCATCAAGTCTACCTGTGTTCAATCGCAGAGGACCCGGCACTACATAGTTGTTGGTAGATCTAAAGGATATCTGACAGAGAGATCTAAAGGTGTACGGCCAGCTTCATAGTTACTCTGAATAAAATATATGCCACTGTGATTTTCTGAGCCACAATAAAAAAATTTTTTCTCATCCATTAAAGCTTCAGGCAATTATTCCAACAATTATTTAATATTATGGCCAATATAAAACAGAAGCAAGGGATCAAACTGCAAAGTACGTGTAATGCAGCTTTAATTTGATATGAAATAACACGACTGTAAGAAGATCTTTAGTTGTCCATCCTATCCATGTCTATCCATGTGCATACTTTATATTGCATCCTTCAGGATTCTAACCCCCAATGGCTACTTCCCTTCAAGCCTTTTTGACTTGGACCAAAGTCAGAATGGTACCAGTAAGCTTTGATACGACTCCCTACTATATAGTTAGGCATCTCAAAAGGCAACATAGAGGTTTCTCAAAACATGTGGGGGAGAGCAGGGTCCCCCCATGCTGTATAAATACCATAAACTGGGCAGGTGGCTCTGGGTGGAGATACTCCACTACTCGAGACTTGATTAAATGAGACTTGGGTGTTGTATATCTGCTTCTTGTCCAGACCTGCAACTTCAACACCTGGCAAAGGAAGGTGTTCCCGCATTGACTTTGTGGCCCTGACATAATATGTAACCTAATGTGATTTGTATTGGAAGACAAATATGCTAGAATACAATACTGCGCACATTTGTTAAAGGAATGGAAAGGTCTTTTGGTCAAGTTTTCATCCTGGATCAGATAGTCCCCATCCCCACAGTGGTACGCAGGTACGGAAGTGGACAAAAACTAGCTATGCATTCCTGCATTAATGTTACTAGGGCTCATTTGCGTATTCCGGGTGGCCAAGGAGTCTGGCTCTCAGCCATAGAAGGGAGAGATCTGCTGCACACAGCGTCCCCCTCCATCCCCCATTCAATGTTTTAGAAACAAGATGGTGATGTGATCTGTACATCTGTGGCAAGTGTTTACTAGCGGCATCTTGTGGCTGAACATTGAATTGCAGTGAGATTTTTTCGAACACATTAAATAGATGTAAAAACAACTTCACTTTATCATGCATATGCTACTGTAAACGTTTAATTTTTTAGATTGCCAAAATTCTTTCAGTGTTTATTGTTCAATAGATACAATTTATATGAGTTGGATAACCGCAGGGAAAAATTAACAACTATGAAAGGATGCAGTTAGGGTTGTGAAATTGGGAATGTAAATTACTAATCCCCCAAAAAACTTTAAAAGGTGTTGGAGATCTGGGGGTTGAAAGTCAGACTAGGCACATGTAAGAGTAAAATCTGACAAGACAAAAGCACTGTTTGACTAGTTGTACTGTAACCCAAAGCCAGCTGTTGGCCTTTGGATGGAGACAGATTATCGGAGGCTCTATGGGGAACAGGGAGTCCATCTACAGCAGAATCTACCATGCAGAAAGCTGATGCAGAGCACAGTGAGGGAGACAGTGAGGAAGATGGCATTTGTTAATACCACTCTACATATGGGGTGCATACTAAACACCATCCCTGGGTACTCATCTGAGTAGCTCACTAAAAACGTTATGTGTACCCCTGCCCATCTGCCTGTATACTAAGTGGTGGAAGCATGTGCAAGCAGTCAGAGCCATCCGAAATATGTTGATAATACACACTTGAGGTTATAAAAGGATATATAATATTTAATGCAAAACAGAAATTACAATAATTAGGACATCGGATAGAAGTTTTTTTTATAACACATGGGGCTGTTGAATAGACATGGGCAAGGAGTACTGATGATGAACACAGCCTATTAACCAATAGCAACCTAAATTGTATTAACTGTAGATGAATCAATAACTAGACATTGATATTGTAATTGCACTTTGCACATCCCTATTGTTTTTTATACCATTTCATGTCATACATTGTGTTGATCACAAATATAGTGCTATATCTTTGTAATCGCGAATATTCTAGATTTATTTCAACTGTACCCAGAAATACAATGTCCTCCATATGACAACTGAGTATCAGCTCAGCATATACACCTATCACACCAAAAAAAAAAAGTTTTGGACAGGCAAAGCTCTCTCAATATATCTTATAGCTACTTAGTATAGTTCAGATACTGAGGGCTACAGCTACAGTAAGCTACAGTTAAGGTGGCCATACATGGTTCAATTTTTGTGTTCGATCTACTTAAAACTATACATTTTTTTAAGTCAATCGAATGGAAATCAATTCCTGCCGACCTGGTGCGATCGATCAAAAGTGATCAAACATAAAATCGATCGAAAAGTGATCGGACATGTTGGTAAACTTTGGTCGATCGTACAAGTGGAATTGATTCCTATGAATGAATGAATGAATGAATTTTTATATAAACTTTATTGAGGCACTGACAGCATTGAAGGCCGAACATGCTCAATTATTAACAGGCATACACAAAGAAGAGACCCAGGCAGGAGAATCGATTGATTTTAAATCGGATCGACAATCGCAAGAAAATTGAACAGACAGATCGAATTGCAAAATAATCGACCTGTGTATGGCTAGCCTAAAGCCAGGAACACACGGCTCGATATAGGAGCCGTTTGAGGTTCCCAGCAGCAGCGTGCTGCCTGACATCGAAGGAGCTGAAGGCGCAGCACTGCTGTGTCTCTAGCTCCGAAAATGCTTTGCATGGAGATCCCGCAGACCCCATGCAAAGCAATGGACATCGACCGCGATTTACGGTCATGTCCGATATCCCTGTTTTCGAGTGGGATTGATAAGTCATGGGCCAGATAGAAGGGCGTGAGCGTGCACGACGCTCAAAGCAGCCATCAATTTAGCCCATATATTTGCATGTGTTCCCAGCTTAAGATTTTGGCAATAAACAAATTGTGTAAAAAACATGCCAAATACTATAATTTAGAAACATGAATAATTACTTCAACCAAATACAATAGTTAATAATAAGTCGACAGGAGAGGCAATGTATGGTCTATCCCCATGGGGCATTACTTGTAAATGAATAATGTTATCACCTGCTTGTCCTGTAGATCTGAAGACAGCTCATAGCTCTCAGATAGCGATCGCGAGCGTTTAATGGCCTCTTCTTCAGCTTGCTTGCGCAGAATGGATGTCGAATGCTGCAGCTTGGGTCGTCGTGATCGCTGCCCGGGGGATACGGAATAAATTCCGTAGGAAGGATGGTCGTACTGATCAGGGCTTATGGACGAGCTGTGCGTTATGGAGCCTTGATGGTAACTTGAGCTGTCTAGGGAAGCACCGCTTTCACCTCCAGGGACCTCGCCTTCAACACTAGAAACAACAAAAAAGACAGTCATAAGTATTCACCACAACAACAAAAAAAGGCTTCATAAATAAAAACAAAAACAACATTAAAATAAAATGTGAACACGGCTCAGAAAGGTGGATCCTCTGTGAAATATGAGCAATGTATCGGATCACATCACCTGATTCATAACTTAGGAGCTGCTTATTTACTCTGAAATGAAAGAACTTCCACAGCAACGAATGCACAGTACGTGTACAGGGCGTGTTACATGTGTATCCAAAGGTCAAAGTGCTTACTGATTCTGCTATTATTGGATCACGTCACAGTCTTAAAGCTGAACTTCAAGTAATAAACAACAATAGCGATGTAAACATCTATGTATTGAAACATAGGCAACAAATTGGTATCTGCACTTTGCTTAGTCTTACACAACAACCCGCAATTTGCAAGTTGTAGTACTAAGGGCACAGGGGGTGACAAGGAGCCTGAAAATGAAAGCAGAGAGATCACTCATCAGTCTGTCTCTCCTTTTTTGCTATATCATTATCTGGACCAACAGAAATAGCAAGCTTGGATTGACCACCCAGTGGCGTCACAGCTTGGTGCAGGGGTTGCCACCAAACCAGAGCTATTTATTTTGTATACAAGAGTAAAAGGACTCCAATATTTCTTAACCTAAATTTCAGTGTGACCGCTGCAGCAAGTCTCCCCCCCCCCCCCCCCCCGCGTGAACAGTACAGTCCTGAGTACCAAAGCTCTCAGTACCAAGGCTTGCACCTGCAGCCCCTCAAATAAGTAAGTCCTCGCCATGCCTTTAGTTATGAGGGGAAAAAAATATTTGTAGGGTGTCCAAGGCTGAGGAGAGTTAAAATAAACACTTCAGCCTAATAGTATGTGACTGCCCTTTACCCCTGCTGTGTGTTTGTGTGTGTGTGTGTATATATATATATCCCAAACAAATATAAAATCAAGGCATTTAAGATTGAATAGGTGGGATAGGTCCTCATTTTACATCTTGGTAAAATTTTGTTGGATTGTACAAAGATTGTTCAGTGAGATTGTCACGTGATTGATGAACCCACAACAGAGGTGAAGGCCACAGCAGAGGAATGAGACTGTCCCATTGTACATAGGACATTAAGGTCCCCATACACCTTTAGATTTCCGTCAGATTTCCTTTAATTCTCCTTTTGTTTTACCAAAACCATCAAGTCTACCTGTGTTCAATCGCAGAGGACCCGGCACTATATAGTTGTTGGTAAGTACTCTGACAGAGAGATCTGAAGGGGTATGGCCAGCTTTAGATTGCTCAGAGACTAGGCATATAAACTAGAGATACTAAATGAAAAACAAAGAAAAAAAAACAACGTGCTCAACTAGCACAAGTGTTATAATTGTGTTTACTCCAACAGCCATAAAAAGGCACCCAAACATGGAAAACACTATGCAAGTTGGGCTCCACTTTGGTTATGAGGGTTCGATATGGCTTTGCATCAGAATTTGCCCAATGCTGATCCAATTAGGCAAAAAGTTAATTAGCATTAGAAACTGCCTTTCATCATTAGAGCACATAGGCATGCATATTTTGCTGCCTAAGTATCACTTTTTTTTTTTACCTTTTCCTGTGGTATCAGGTGACAAGCCATGGGTGGAATTTTACAAAAATGGTACAACATACATATAGGAAGAATCCACCCTTTTCCACTACAGTGTAGAATTGAGTTCCTACTGTGCCTATCTGGCCTTCCGCAGATCCCACAATTCATCTACACTAAATAGAAGAGTAATTAGCCTACAGGATGACTTACAACCTATTGGAAACAAAAGCAAAGGTGAATCCACAGTGACAACCCCAATTTCTTTACTTTTTCCACAGGATGTATTCTATGTCTCTAAATGACCCTATTGTAGTCTTTTTCATTAATGATCAAGCTTTAAAAATATAGATCAATTATTGTGCAACAGAGCTGATGTGATGTCCATTGAAGGATCATAATGCCAGTCATTACCACTTGGTTTTCCACCTCTGTTCCTCTGAGTAAATGACACCTGCATTGTCTCTTTGTTTTGGTGTCGCAGATACAAAAATGGCGCACGTCTCAAAATCACAACCTTCAATAATGGCCACTAACCGAAGATGGAGATAGTAGAGTCATTACTTAAATAAGGAACTGATCAAACTGTCTTTGTTCATCAAGCAATTGTGACTTTCCTTAGAATGGGCTTTGTTATTGTGACACAGATTTGTAAAGGATCCTGCTCATTGATGTTTCTGAGGGTGAAAAAGTCATTCCCTTCTCCTACAATCTATTGATCCGTTATGGATTATCCCATTACAGAACAGAAAATATCTCTCATCTGAGAAGACTTCAGTTATAACTAAATCTTTTCATCTTCGGAACAGTAGTAATAGACATCAAAGAACAAGTACAAACTTGTATACCCATAGGGGTTGCTCTACCTATATTATAGGTCATCACCATCTGTGTTTTATCTGCTATGGGTTCCTTAAGAGCCGTATAGGTATATTTACAACCATTATACCTCAATTATTGACTCTGGGATGGATTAGTTTAATAAGGTACCATCATCCCATATGCAATATATGAGATAACACAAAGAACAAAAAGTGAGGGGGCTAGCCTCCAGGGATTTGAAGGTACCACATCATGAGTATGAAGAAAATATTAAATATTTATTATTTGAAAGATAATATTGGGGCAGTTTCTTGTGCCATGCAGAATATACATGTGCATAAGGCCCCAGGTACCACTGTGGCCCCAACCTCCACTCCATAAGCCCCCCATGCGTTCAAGAGCGTTCCGGAGATAACTATCTTCCCTCTGTCGGGGAGGGGGGATGTGGTCTCGCATAGGGCCCCCAAAGAGCTAGAGAAGGCACTGATCTCACTCTTTGCTTAACCATAATTGGAAGACCAAAGGGGCCAATGGGTAAAAGGAAGAAGAATTACAATCACAGCATGTGTACAATTTGTTAGACTAAGGCTCCACTATATTTTTGTAAAGGGGGGTTGGGTGCATCCTGGTGTATGTGCTTTGGATGTGTTTTTTTTTCTTTTTTTATTGTCTACTATTGACTTTTATTGCACTAACAAAAATCTCTTTGTCTGATGCACACCCATTGTTTTCTATGGGGACCTCCGGGCCCTTGGGACACGACTTCAGAAAAATGCAGTAAAAAATACGGCAAGCCTGTGTGAACAGTCCCATTGAAAACAATGGGGAGAGCTCATGAAACTTCCAAGTGGAGCCTTGGCCTTAAAGCATGGTGAACTGTTTTGAAAAAGGCAGCATCATTGGCCTCTATGGTCCAGGGACTTCCAATGCGGACCAAGCAACAATCATTATCCTTTAAAATTGTGAATATGCATTAATCAAAATGATAAAAATTGACAACTATTTTCTTTTCCTAGGAACTGACAAATGGGATGTAAAAGTGAATAGATTTTTCTGCAGAAGGTAGAGGATCAGTAGTACAGTATTAGTACTTTGGGCCTCAGGGCTGTTTTCAGTTCATGACCCCCAACAGCTGGTTTATTATTACGATGCTTAAGGGTCAACTCATGAACTTCTGAATAACTTTGAACATAGGGTTAAATGGTAAATTAAATACACCATACTTATACACCACCATACACCATACTTATACACCACCATACACCATACTTATACACCACCACACTTTGCAAATGACGGGAGATAGCATGAAAATATAATAAAAGAATAACATTGATCGGAAGTAATTCTGCTCAGAGTGGCTCACGGTAAAAGCTTTGCCCAAGAATATAAACAATACAGAACAGCGGCACAATCTCTTATGAGGAATATACATATAGTGCATAAAGAAGGGTTGTATTAGAGATTGACTTAGGCGCAGAAGGCTACTTCATTATTCTGCACATAGAACACTCTATATGTCTTTAATTCACAGCCACCACAAGTAGAAGATAAGATACTTGAATTCACCCATTGAAAGCAGCTTGGAAATGTATGATAGGAATACTTCAAGAAAACATTTTGTCTACAGATTCCTTGGTTAATTTTTAACAATATTAATGTGGCAGGTGGTTGGCATTTACAAAAGATGCTACTACGTTAAACTCTACCATGTGTGAATTGGCATTTGTATGTTATTATATTAGTGCAGTAGTATTGATGTGTGTGCTATTATTTAGTTGTATCCTGTTTCTATAAAATTAACAATGCCAGGTGACGTCTATTGGACTTCCATTGGAAGCCAACTCCTCTAGCTCAGGGCTGCCTACTGACATCTATTATGTTATGATACTCAGTTCAGCTAGGGCAAACAATCACATTACACCCTGACATTTATTAGAAGAATTGAATTATCAAATCGAATTATCAAGTCATTTCTAAATAGTTAGGATGCAGTGTTATGGGGTAAAAGATTATGTGTAATAATCGAAGTAGCTCACAACCAGTTCCAGTTGTCTGTTTTATTCAGTGTCTTCCGCTATGGGCATGATACCTCTGCAACAACAGTAAGCAAGATATAAATAATTAAAAAAGAAGAATCATTCATTAACCCCCTGTGTGATTTGCCTGTGGCGTGCTTTTTCTTCGGACCCCGAACACATAACGGTGACGCCGGGGATGTGCTCTAAAAAAGCGACACCACCTCCATTACATGGAGGTCAATGGCATCACCTACCCTCGTCCCTCTGGTATAATATGTGACGCCAACTGGACAGACCTGGAAAGATTGGCAGGTCTGCCGAAGCAGAGGTGGCCAGGTGAGTATGCCCGCAGTTAGCTAGGAATGGGTTGTTTTAGGTAAATGCCCAGGAGGTCAGTCTTATCCCTCAGCACTGGAAGACTCCTCAACCATCCTCCAGATCTGAACTCACTTACTCATGGAAAAGCTTACATAGCAACTAAAAAGATTGTCGAAATAAATGTACTGACCAGTAGCATTCAGTCCATTCATGGCATCCCTGCCATTTGGAACACTCATATGTTTAGTAAAGCTGGTCATTGAGATGCCAAAATTTTGACATTAGCATGCACATTGTAGTCAGTTTACATATGATTTGCAAGAAAATGTCAAGATTTTGGCATCTAATTGACCATCTCTAATGTCTAATATGGTTTACCATTAGGTTATATGTAATTGGGTTGTCCAACTGTACAGGTCCTCTATAAATAACCCTCCTTTTTATCTTCCCCTTCCCTGTACAATAACACAACAATTCACCATTGGCATGAGCCAAGGCCTTCTCTGGAATTACCAGCGGGGATTTCCCAAGAAGCATCTTATTTACACAACTCAATCAATAAAGATAAAACCTTGTCAAATATGGGCAGTGATAAAAGGGATTGTTTTATGTAATTGGTACACCTTGACTACCTTCATTCAATTCCTGCAACCTACTTATATTAATATTTTATTACATGTATTATGTGTACGTGTTTGTGGGCCAATTCCAATCCACGTGGTAGTTATATTTGGCCCATGAGATGAGTTTTGTTTTAAAAAGATATGAATGGCACAGATGTGTCGTCATATTTGATGTCTCGTGTTATAGTATTACAAGTAGATGTGATGTTTACCTTCCATAGTGCTCCCTAGCATCATTGATGACACCGGCGATATGTGGGCTAGAAAACTGAAGCCCCTCCATTAAAATGGAGGTCTATTGGCACCCCCCCCCCCTCCTATCCAGAAACAATTGGCAAATAGCCGCCAGTTCGCCAAGAGTATGTAAGTTTAGATGATCCTAGCTCGACCAGAGTTTGTAAAGAAATTCTGGACAAGCTGGGTTTGTCTCAAACTCTAGGGGGTTAAGCAAAACTTAAGTTTGGTTAATCCTTAAAAAAGTTCATAATTTTATCTAATAAGAAGGAAACATTTCTTTTTTTTTTAATTAATATAAAGCTTGGCCCTTGACTTTTTCCAAGTTTTTAATTTTGGTCCATCGTGTATATGAGTTTGACACCCACCCAAAAATGTAACCAGCTACTGAGAGGTGGATATGGTATGGAGTCGGAAGCAGAGCTGGCAAAGTATATTGATGAGTATATAGTTACATAGATATATTAATAAAACAAATTGCTGGATAGAGTGGGGTTTTTCCTTTTTACTTATTTCTTCTTTTTACCCAGAGATGGGCTTTTGGCTGATCCCTGCATAAGCACTGCACGTACCTATAATAAAACAGCAGCTTTTTTTAAAGAAAGCAGAAAAAAATGAGTCAGTATGATCATCATGATCATACATAATCTACTAACACAGAGAGCTATTTTTAACACAGAAATGATTCCACCAATAATTGAAGGGATTTGGTGAACTTAGCACTTTGTAGCTAGAATGACTTAAAGAAGTGATACACACCTATAAAGAAACATTATCTTAAACTGTAGGCATTATTTATAAAAGAGTGCCAAAATGTAACGCATTTAGGGTATTATACCTTTGATTAGTAAGTATGTATATTATTCAATAATGTTGGAAGCCAACATGTATTTTTTTAGGTTTGTCATGTATCTGACATATACCTATTTTGGCCCATAACCTCCCCGGCGATATGGACCCTTCCCTAAATTTTTTTTGTTCAGAAACTCCCTCCACTCTACACATGTAGATGAGCGCCAGGAAAAGCGACGCTCCATTCATTAACATGGAGGTCTATGGCGCCAACCCCCCCCCCCCTCCTCCTCTTCGGCCTCACAGATGAGCCAGAAGGGATCAGCGAGCCTGTAGTGATTCTCGTAGTATACCCGATCCTGGCGCGGGAAAAAACAAACTATGACCGTACTGGGTTTGGGCATAATGCCCAGGAGGTTAAACCATCTTTATCCTTACCTGATAAACAATGGGCACGTTATGTCACATTAAAATTAGTAGAGAGCAGTATTGCCAACATAACGAATGCCACGCACTAAACACAACCAAACAGCACCCATATAGCAGGCAAACCAAAGGTGGGAGGCATTGACACGTCTTGCCAACGTGTCCATAAAGCCTCCCCACAGATAAGTGTAGACTCAACCTTGGAGACCCTGTTGCTTAAAAAGTAATTTCAACAAAATTCTGCTTTGTGTAGACATCCATAAGCCACCAGTTTGCTGCTAAGTGCCGCCATCTTGCATATGATCTCAAGCATACTTAAGGCTACCTATTTACATATCATTCCTTTTCCTAGATATTCTTTCTTTAAGGTGACCATACACGTGCCGATTTTTCGGCCGTTTTTAGCCCTCCCGACCGATCCGGTCGTGTAGGTCGGTCGGGAGGGATTCAGAACTGTTTTAAAATCGGCTGAAAAGTCGGTCGGGTCCCGACCGCGGATGCCCGATTTTTCGGGAAAACGGCAGCTTGTATATGTCATGCCGTCATGTACAAGCTGCCGTCTTCCCGAAAAATCGGGCATCCGCGGGCGGGACCCGACCGACTTTTCAGCCGATTTTAAAACAGTTCTGAATCCCTCCCGACCGACCTACCGGATCGGTCGGGAGGGCTAAAAACGGCCGAAAAATCGGCACGTGTATGGTCACCTTTAAAAAAGGAACAGGAGATGAAGGAAATTTTCACAAATGAGACATAGAAAAAAACGGTAACCAATGTAAAGATGAAAAGTTCTGGCTTTAGATAAACTTGAAATGAGGGTAATATATAGGTTGAGGTTATGTCTAGTACACGTGGCCCTGTGTTTGTAATGATGGAAAAATTCCATGGAAGACTAGAGAAGAAATATAGTTACATGAGGCTTGGATTTTTTCTTTTTTTCCTGTGACTTGTCTTGGATTTATGTATTTCCTCTAAGCTGAATTTCAGAGCTAAAATGCCCGGGGAATTCCGACCATGAAGACTTCATAGAAAAACGTAATTCTTTGTCACTTGGAAGCTAAAAAAAAATCTTTTCTTTTTTTTTAATTGGTTGTATTGAAATACATTACACTTTCAGTTGATCCCCAAAAAGTTGATCAAATATGTGTTACTAGAGTTGACAAACACACAATCAATCACCAATTTCCCTGACCCCCAAAAAATTATCTTTTTAAGTTGATTGAACAGAAAATCTAGACATGTATAGGGGGCTTTACCCAATGAGGCCTGTTACCTGGATATCTGGTGGTGGCAGTAAGTGTGCCCAGGCCCATTACAACTGTATGATTTATCAGTTATCACTGGCCCAGCCTTGTCTTATTAAAGGTCTGACAGGAAGAGAAGACTGTACATTGCAGCTCACATGTATATGTCATTAGCTCTAGCACACAACACAGAGCCCATTCTCTCTGACAGGAAAATACAGCCGTCTGACAGCAGGTCCAAGGCTTAGCTAGACTTGCCAGAGAATGCAACAAAGTCTCCTAAAATGTCTGCAAAGTTTGTATAGGAAAAGAAGCCAATGAAATATTCAGGCTGTGGGCACGTCTCCACGCTTACGGCCCATAAAAAAACTTCAGCTGCTGGGAATTAAGAAATCTGTCTAATGAGCTTCCCGAACCTCTTATTTTGGAAATGAAAGCTCAAAGTGAAAGCTTATTCTGGGACAGCTCAGAAGAGAATAGTAACATTCCTCGAAGACTCCCACAGTTCTTCCAACAGCTGACCCTGGAATGTGAGCCATCATCCTATATAAAGGACCAGATGTAGCCGGACTCTATAACACTCCAAATACTACATCACTGAATTAGAAAATATTTTAATATCGTTTTCCTCTGTGCTTATAGCTGCGCTTCAAATGCCATCAAGTGGAAAACGTTTTTTAATTTCAACAATTCATCTTTGTGGTAGTTTCTGAGTTTTAAGCTGTACGGCTTCAATTAACTCACAGCAGAGATTGCTATAATGTGATAATGAGAAGCTTAAAATGGTATTTCAATGCAGAATCATGCCCCATGTTACAGGAGAGGAATTCATCCTTTTTTTTTCACAAAATTTTTATACCTCAACCCAAACTTTGCCTAAACTTTCTGCATGTGGAGTGGCTGGACAACTCTTCTTAGCATTATATGGAAGGAATCTTAAATGATTATGTTTACCTGGATTTGATGGTGTCATTTTTGTTTCTGTACAATTCTGGATTATCACAAACTGATTTGTTAGTAGGTCCTTTTGTAGACTTAGGGCTTGTTTCCATTGATGCGATTTGCCACGGTGCTTTGCTGCCGCCCCTCCGACCGCATCCATAGGCAAACCATCAGCCATGCTCCATTGGTGCGGAGTGTGCGGTGCGGTTCTGAACACTAGCTTCAGCGTTCTCGTGCGGAAACCGCAACCGACCACATCCTTTCACATGGGGGCTGCCCAGAGTCTTCATCCGAACGCACGGACGTACGCGTGCATCCGCATGAAAACAGCTCGGGGTGCTGGCGGGAGCGGCTGCAGCCGCAGCAAATCGCACCGGTGGAAACAAGCCCTTAGGTTCCCCAAACACACAATGAGGGGTTGCCGATTTTACAGGTTATGTGCGGCCCTTTAGTGATGCCGAGGGCCCATATCAACTCAGTTGCCCACCACTGAGGTAACTCTAAAGGTGGTCCTTTCGGGTTGGACATTTTCGCTTGACCAATAAATCGTCTGCTTTACTGTTATATTTACACAGTCACTTCCCGGGTGCTCCCACAGCAGCCCAGAAAATGACCTGTCACAAGTACCAGCAGACATGTGCAGGTGTTCATGGGTCGTTGTGATAACGACCCTAAAACGGGTGTATCAGTCTCTTGCACTAATTGGTCATTTGCTAGGTGGTTAAAAACTGCCCGTGTAAATGAGCCCTAAGTTGTTTGAGTGGAAATCGATTCCCACATACCTAGAACGATTGACCAAAACTGATAAAACTGAAACATAAAATAGATTGAGCTGTGATTGGACATGTTGGTAGGTTTCGGCCAATCGTATAGGTATGCGATTGTACTTTGGAACATGCACACAGATCTAAGAAAAGAAATCGATCCGTTTTAAATTGTACAATCAATGTTAGACTGACTACCAATATTACATCACACACATTGTTTGAGTCTTAGACCGATCATGCAAAAGTCTAACCATGTGTGGCTAGCTTAACCTCCCTAGCAGTAAGCTTATACCGAGCCAACTTCAACAACGCGGTACGGGTAATGAAAGCAAAGTATAGTTCTCTACCATGTTTCCCTGCCCTCCTTTTTCCCCTCTACACGTCCTCAGCGTCTTAGATGACACTGGGGATGTGGGGCGGGAAACCAATGCCGCCTCCTTAACATGGTGACGCCGAACTGGCAGTGCTGGAAATGATCGGTGAGTCGATACAGTGCTGCTTGAAAGTATGTGAACCCCTCAAGTGGTGTAGATGTTTCTGTTGTTT
>CM070037.1:108275977-108291747 GCA_036250615.1 Ptychadena robeensis | reverse complement strand
TTTCTATACCAGTATAAAGATGGTGGTCAAATGGCTCTTAATTGGACTCTTCGCTCACATAAACACGTAGTTTAATTGTTGGTGTCATTGCTTGTGCTGTAATTGTTGTTTTTCAAGTTTTAAACTCAATAAAATTTATTTTAAAAAAAAAAGATGGTGGTCCACTTACCTGAAATATAGTGGGTGTAGCTTATTTACAATACCAGAACTTTTGGGTTTTATTCTCCCTATTACATATTTTTCTTAACTATATGTTGGTGCCTACCTTGATCAGGGTGGATATATTAACAAGATTGGGAAGGGTGCTCAAAGTACATAAAATGTTCCTTTATTTTATTAATCTGGTCATCAGTAAAAGCCATTTATCTATTCAAGTTTCTAACTTTTTAGTATGGCTACATTTGAACTGTCAGTTTGCGGCAACCCAGAAAACGACCGGGTGCTCCTGTCTGCGAGCACCTTCATACTTGTGCAGGTGCTCGGGGGTCATTTCAATAGGGACCCCGTGACAGGTACAGTATATCCGGTGAGAGAACGGTAAACGACAAATTAGTGCATTTTTCGGACTTTCAACAAACGCCTGTGTTAGCGAGCCCTAAAGTTCCTAGTTGTGTAGATTGGAAACTATAGACGAATGTCAAACAAACTCTACAAGTGTTACCCTACCCCACTCTACAGTTTACAATTACATTGAGACTTTAAGGGCCATGTAATAGGTTAAATAATATGTTTTATATATTACAAATATTTCAGATTTCCAAATTCTCATATAAAAAGCCATGATTGTACTCCAGAACATTTACACCTCTCCATGTACAGTACATGACCATGATTAACATCCCTGCATTGCAGTGACTGGAAGGGTTAATATGCCTTAAGCGGCCATTCAGAGTGAATGTAAAGACCCCACAACACACATATATAGCTCAATAACATTCACTGCAACAAGTATAGAAATAAGAACCTTCATGTGCCAAGATGTGAATCTACGGGGATAGATAACCCATCTACCATTACTCAGGGCAGCTCATGTATAAAAACCTAACCCAGGAAAATGGAAACCAGGTCACCTAGTTTATAAATAAAAAATAAAGTTATTTATGTAGATTAGAAATATAATTTGTTCCCTAAACTTAGTTCTGCTATTTTGTATACCCATGGTTTCACATGGAAATCATTCCACAGGGTTGATCTATTTCTTGGTAGTTGATTACCAACAAGAAATTTCCAGTGTGGGATTTTCAATGGAGTGCTTGATTAACCCCCTGGGTATTACAAGCTTTTCGCGCCATTTTTTATGGCACGAAAAGCCGTTTTCCCAGCAATTACCGTCTCTCCCCCCGGCCCTCTACACACCGCCGGTGTCAAATAGATGCCGGCAGTGTGTGGGGAGAAAAGCTGCGCCCCTCCACTCCTTATGTGTAATAACCTGTTCCTGTGTGTACTATATTGTGTTGTATCTCCACTGTAATGTATAGAACAGTGCTGCGTAATATGTTGGCGCTATATAAATACATGATGATAATAATAATAATTATATCCATAGATGTGTACAAAGTGCAACATGTTTCGCCACTATGGCTTTCTCAGGCTGTACACAATATTGGACCAAAATGACAACATCAGCACTGATTACCAACATGTAGATTTGCAGAGAAGTAATGGTTATTTAACTTACCAGTTGGTAGTTAAGAAGCATACAGATTGCTCTCCCATCTTCTAGTTAAAAGCAGAAGCCATTATGATGAGCAGTCAACTGGTTACCATCTCTTTGTTTATTCGTATGGGTAAAGGCCCCCATACAACTTTCATTCTTACCATACAATTTCTGTAAAATCAACTTTTCTCCTACCACCACCATATAATATGAGGACCTCCCTAAACATTCCAATCGCTATGGATTCTATCAGAGAGGACCTGGCACTACTTCGTTGTTAGTAGATTTAAAGGAAATTGTATGGAGTGATCTGAAGGTGTATGGTGGGCTAAAGGGAAGGGGTAGACATAAAGGAGACCATTCTTATCTCCGCTAAGGATAGTATGTTTTCCAAGGAAAAGTTCTCCAGTGGGGCAACTCAAAGAGAAGCACCTGATCAATTTGATCAACTGATAAGGTTGATAATTCCTAACTTGCTGATCATTTGTTCTTCTATCTTTCTCCTGCTTTCTGTGTAGGCTAAACAATATCAGCCAGAGCAATATTAATAAATCAATCGACTGATCAAATGAATCATGTGGAAACACGTAAAAAAATCATTATTACTCTTCAACTTCATGCAATATGATCTTCAAAGAGGTATTCAAATAAACCCTTATCAATAATGCACAACTAAATTACCCAAGGAAATATAATGATGTAGGTGATGCAAATTAGATAAGACAGAAAGGGTCTGGGCTGTGCTTTACGTTATGAAAAGTGTTATGTATTTTCATAAATGTATTCACAGGTTTCCTTGTCATGTTATAAAATGAACCAATTAAATCCATAAAATAGCCATCAGCAGATCAGTATATATGGTAAAGGGTAAAACCAGTAGAAACACCAGCCAATTTGAGTTAAGGAGTACCTATTGTCTATGCCTGCACCACTCTTCCATTCTACTCCCAGTTTAAGATGAACATTTACAAATGGAAATTTGATGTTAATGGCAATGCCAGAGACATTGGATAGCAGACAGACAGTATGACCAACCGGCCCTCCATGACCTTAGGCTTCACATAACAGGAAAAGCATGAACTAGATTTTAAAAGGGCTGTAAAAGCAGAAGACATGGACATTACGATTTCTAAATGTGTTTTTATAAATATCCAATTTGTTCCGTAATTAGTGCTGAAGATTTTCATCTCTTTTGCTTAATTTGTTCTGAAACAAAACAGACTCATTTAAATAGGAAATGTCGACCACATTTAAGCTTGAAAAGATAAACAGGCCTGTGCGTTGGAAAGATGAATTGAGCATGTGGTTGTCATACCTGTCAAGTAGGATGTTTAAATTCATGCCAGACATAACATCTATATGACTCATAGCCAACGATAAAAACATTTGCAGTTGCATACATGCAAATACTTGTTGAATAAAAACATCAGTGGTTCAGCCTGTTTAGATGGCCATTGACCAAAAGATAAGGTCATATCTTTCAATGGAAATACCTATAAATATTGTCCAAGGGAGCATTTCACCTCAACTGGACAACAGTCTCTGGTGGTAACAGTCACTTGGGACCCATCGTACTTTTCTTAAAGTTTCTTTCAGTTAAGGTTTATGTTTTCAATGGAACAATGATTCTCAGTTTAGGCCAGAGCCATAAGCAGACCATAAACCCTAGGTACCCAACCTGAGGCCCTTTGGGCATTGTTAGGCGGCCCCCTTTGGTCCTCCACATGCAGCCCCTAAAACCTAACTGTTAATGCATAGGGCATAGAAACGGACCTGTGTAGTGGTCACACACTGACCTAGCTTTCCTAATCACCTTTGGTGGTCCTACATCAGTAAAATTGTTAATGTCTACATATGACCGCTGCACCCAGGGGCAGGAGGGGTTTGGGTGCTGTCGGATTCTGACTGCCTGTCGGGATCTGGTGTACGGCCTGCTGAGATATGTTGATGGGGGGAGGGTCTGGATCGATGTTATGTGCGGCCCTTTAATGATGCCGAGGGCCGCACTTGTGGCCCTCCATATCAACTCAGTTGGCCACCACTGCCATAGACACTTTGATCCGTGGCTGTTTTGCAGCCGATCGCTATCCTTGCTCGCTCACCGAACGCTCCAGAAAAGCACTGCAAGTCAGTCGCATGGCGATCCATCCTGACGGTATTTTTCTGTCCGGATTCCCTGTGATAGTGGCACACACAGGATTCCCGTCAGTTCGGTGGACAACTCATCACAGCGTGGTGACGTCCCATGCTGTCATGAGTCCTCTGCAAAACAAATAGGGAACAAACAGAGATGTCACCATTGTCATCAAGGAAAATGAACGGAGGGCACTGATGCTGCAGGAAGGCACAGGCTCACCTGGAACAGATAAGATACCCCAACTGTGGTCCATTAAGTACCTATATTGGTAACTAAAATCTACCCCGAGCATATGATCATTTTACATTGGATAGTTTTTACTACCACATAATGTGAGATTCAAAACAGATCGACCCCTGTACTTGTGCCCTGCGCACATGCTCCATAGTACCAATCAAACACCATGAAAACCCGTCAGATATTGTGCGATCGACTGAAATTTACCAACATGTCCGATCACTGCTCTATCGATTTTTATGTTCTATTATCCACCAATTTTTGGATTTAATTTGATTTCAATCCCAAAAAAAGGAATCCAATTTGAAACAATCGACTTATAATTTTTTAGGTCGATTGAAAATAAAAATAGAACCATGTATGCCCAGTTTTAGACTGGCCTCAGGATCGGGTAGAAAACATCTTTAGGTTGGCATCCCTACACAACAGTGTCTGCAACACAGACTCCATCACCTCTAGAAAGCCACAGTGGGGTACAGTGGAGCTCGTATTGGACAAAATGGAGGCATATAAGTGGTCACATGATGTTAATTTTGGTCACATGATTTGAAAAAATTCATTTAGAGGCATTATATCTACAGAAAAAAAAATATATATATACAGAATTTGTTCTATGTCTTCTTACTTGCTGCTGTCACAAGTAGTCACATGGTATGAGTTTGGTCACATGATATGTGATCATAGAGAAATTATATCTACAGAAAAAATATTTGTCTCTTATCTCACAATTGGTTGACTTTAATTACATTCAGTTTTACCACTTAGTGTTCACATGTTATGTGAACATGTTACATGTTATAGATATAGATATATATAAATAAATAGATATACAATTATACTGAATGTAACTAACTCTGTTCATCAATAGGTAAGCAGGGCATGTGAACATCCCTATACATTGTCCAACCCTCTAGAGCACACATGGGCAAGCTATGGTCTGCGGCCCATTAAGGACCCGTTAGCTTTTAAATCCAAGCCCCCCGAACCTACTATGATTCTATTGGTCCACACAAACACCCCGTCTATATGCTCTTGGTCCGGCACCTATGCCATATTTAAAAATCTAATGTGGCCCATAAGGGAAAAAATTTGCCCACCCCTGCTCTAGACACTAGACAAAGTATAGGATATTTCCACCATCTAGTTAATTATAGGATTAACTAGGTGATATTAAAATATTTTAACTATAACTCACAAGGTCACTGTTATTATGCTCCTCTGTGCTTATAATACGCAATACAGCTTGTCATATAAGAACTAAGGCTGTTTTTATTTCTGGGACCATTACCAACCCATCATCACTAGAGATGGTCAAATTTTTCTACTAGCTGATTGCAAAGCCCCTGAACCTGGTATCATCACTAAAATTGCTGGAGATGTAGAGAAGGGTTGTGCAAATATTGGAAAAAGTTTTGCTCTAGCATATGTAGAGAAATTTTGTCGAATTTGTCGAATAAGTCGAAATTTTGACTTGACTTGGAACTTAATTTATGCAAAAACTATTTGTGTTAGAGCCATTTTTATGTAGCATACCCCCAACCCTTCTCTACATCTCCAGCAAGTTTGGTTATGCTCAAAGGCTTTGCAATTAACTTGAAATTGTCTAAATGAATTCTACCATCTCTAGTCAATCATCACTAGGACATCTGTAGACAAACTAGCAGAACACAACAGTATAAGATATCTACTAGCTTTGTCTTTTCTCTTCAATAGACTTTTATATAATGTTTTTGTCACCTACATATGTCATCAGATCCTGACTGTGAGTTTTAACTAGCTTTACACTGTAGACCATTTTGTTATATGAAAATGCACAATGCCACTTTCTTACTACTCTTTACATATATTCGTCCTTTATTTTTTTAACAAACTAAAAATTATGGACTAGTTACTGTCAACGCATTTATCAAAAGGCCTAAGTCAAAGAATTCCAACGCCTAATTAATATTTCAGCTAGCCACATCTGAAGACATGAGTAGACTAGACAGATCCCTCTAATGGCCCCCACGGTCAGCCGAGAAGGGTTAACGAAGAACAATACTCCGCACTGGCAGAGATGAGCCTTCCCCATGACATGCACAACGGCAGACAGTGCAGACGGTTGCTGCTGCTGCTCTGTTAAATCATTGTGTCTCCTGCGGCATGGTGGCCCGCACTGCATCAGTCACCTACCTCTATCTGTAGAGAGGCCGGCGAGGAGAGAAGACGGTCGTCTTTCCAGGTAGAGCGCTCGCCTGTGTCACTTTGCAGTGGATATTCCGTAATGACACAGGAAACACAAAGCCACTGGTGTTTGAATAGGAGGATGCAGCTAAGTCAGTCCCTCGTCGTCGAACAACATGCAAGATATATCATACTGTACTGATCAGCACATTTACCTAACATCGTGGCGATGGGCTGGACCATATAGCTTCCTCTGTTCGATAGCTCGTCCGCTACAACCGGGGCGATTCCCAATGTCGGTGGCGGTTGCAGACATTAAGAAAACCTTTTTGCAAGGTCAAAGGGCCTCTTCATCCTTACAAGAAATATTCCAGGGCTTAAGCGATTGGAGCTGAACTGTACATAACAGATGATGCAGCACGTGACTTAATGGAATTAAATGAGTCTTTGCTTCACGAGGATGGTTACTTAATGGAATTAAACGACTTGCTGTGTCTCAAGTGTTTACAAAACCTAATCTCGAGACATCAAAGGATTTCATTTCAGAAACATGTATATAAAATGGTGAATGCTGTAGACGCTGATATGTTCACAAATGATATAGAATTCAAAGACTTATTTCCCCGAGCTTCTTATATTGATGACAAGGACAAGTCTTGGATTACTATAAACCAAGGACAAACACTATAGCAGTGAACGCTATTCAGAAATGATCAAAATATCCTACAGCTAAAATAAAACTCCCGGGCGAACCTCCACATTCCTCATTCCATAGTAATAGACATCTGCCTTCTATAAATGAGAAAAAATCACATTAACTATGCATTGCAATGGTATGATGCCTGTGCCCCCAAGCCGTGGTTCCCTGTGACGCCAAACGTAGCGAGGTGTCTGAAATCTCGTGTTTATGTACTGTACGGCACATCAGGCATTCCATACGTGTCAGAGGAGCAGCCAAGACTTCCTTAAAACTGGTTTTACTACACGAGAAGTTAACTCTTGTTATGCCACCATGACAAAAGTAGTTTTACATTCATAACAGCTGTCGCCTAGAAAGAAATACCTAACTGTGCTTATAAGTCAGAACAGAACCAACGATTCTTTTTAACCGATATCTATCGGTAACACCTGCTGTTTGTTTACATTTGGGCTAAGCAGGCTTTTATGGGTTCCTGTAGTTATATTAAAAACATTATTTGTAGTTCATTACTAGAAATAGTAGATTGTTGTACCATGTTAGCCATCAATCAATACAGAAAGTTTGGAGTTCAAGTCATACCGTTTATTGCCCAGGTGCCCAACCTGTGGGCGTTTGGGCGTTCTTCAGCGGCCCCCCTCAGTGCTTCACTTGCGGCCTCTGAAACCTAACTGTTAATGCATAGGGACTAACCTGTACGCCGATCCCCCGCTGATGTGTCCTCGTCCGGGATCTTCTTATAGCAGGGAGAGGAGGAGAGGCATTGATGATATGATTGAGGCACATAACCTTTGATTATATATATTGGGGGCATATACATGGGCATTCCATATATTACAATGTGTAGTGGTTACACACTGACCTGGTTTTGCTAATCAACTTTGCTCCTAATGACATCAGTTATTGTCATGCTGATCAGAAAAAGCAGGTCTACATATGAGCGCTGCACCCAAGGGTGGTCCTAGGCTTCACGGTGCCCTGGGCAAGAAGGTGATTGACAATGACTGCCAATTCAAAGTCTAATCTTGGGTTATTACACTGGGCTGAAAAAAATAAAATATATATATATATATATATATATATATATATATATATATATAATATATTTTTTCATTCATTATTATGCTTATACAAGTCAGTATAAATTGCTACTGTTATGTGCGGCCCTTTAGTGATGCCAAGGGCCACACTTATGGCCCTCCACATCAACTCAGTTGCCCATCACTGGTTTATTGGCTAGCTGAAGTCATTAGAGACTAATGCCTGCCATACACACACCGATTAGCGGCCGGTTTTGCCGCTGACCGCCGGGCGTCCGCGCTCACGCCATCGGTCGGTAGCAAAATCGGCCGCCAATCGGTGTGTGCCCACATGGGGCGACAGATCCCTGTTGCCCCACAGCTCGGCCAGCCAGAGAACGGACATGACCGGCGTCTTCATTAAAGCTAATGGCCGGCACACAAAGGGTGCCCGCCAGTGAAGGCAGCTCAGGAATACAGCTTGATGACATCATCACGCTGCATTCCAGAGCTCATCGGGACTCGTCTGTCGGCACCCAGACGGTGGGTGTATGGCAGGCTTTATGCTTCCCAGGTCTATGGAGATTTTAATTGCTGAAGGAGGTGGATATCATGGTTAGACCTCTTATCTCTATTACCCCCAATTACTCTTCCTAACTCTTATCACTATCTCCACCAACCCTCCACTCTCACCTCCATTAGTCAGGTGTGTCAAAACAAAACAGTTATTGCTGAAGAAGGGATCTTAGACATCCCGAAAGCTTGCTTCTCTAATGACAATGCCAATAAATGTATCACTCGAACTCCAAACTTTCTAGTTTATTACTAGAGAAAGGCAATATAAGCAATAACCTGGTTCTAGGTCAAGGCAGCTCTGATGTCAATCTCAGAATCTTCACAGCATTCTTCACCTGCAAGCCCACCAAGCCTCCGGGGGATAGTTGCACCATCTCAGCACCTGGCTGCCCCCAGGACATCCATGTACAAACGATGACAT
Organism: Ptychadena robeensis; assembly: GCA_036250615.1. Taxonomy (NCBI): domain Eukaryota; kingdom Metazoa; phylum Chordata; class Amphibia; order Anura; family Ptychadenidae; genus Ptychadena; species Ptychadena robeensis. The sequence goes on along the minus strand of CM070037.1, from coordinate 108,282,840 downwards.
GTGGGAACAGGGGTTGGCGTAGGACCGGAAGCTTACAAACAAAAAAGGCCATGTGGTAAGCAATGTCGACCAAAGAGAGCAGAGAGAGATGTAAAGTCAGTAGTCACACACAGGAAATAATCCAAGTAATGTATCCAAAGGGGTCAGGCAGGAACAAGGTCAGGGTCAATCAAGGTCAGGGCAGGTGGTAGACAATGGGTATTTAGAGATCCAAGAGAAGTTCAGTAACAAATACACCATCAAAATAGTCACACATGCCACAGATACCCAATCTGGAAAACATGTAAGCCATATTAACACATACAACTTGGTCAAACCATCCCTAAATAAATCTAGCTATCTAGCCAAAAGGGGATGCTCACCCAGGGCACCAATCTGCCTAGGACCCCCCCCCCCCCTAGATGGTACCACCACACAGTGTTATCCATGCAAAACTGATTCCTCAAACTAAATTCCCTTTTCAGTTATGAAGATAAAGATATGTACACATGCTCCAAAATCCGATCAAATACAAAACTCCTAAAGATACAGAGATTTTCCAACCTGACCAATCACAGCTCTTTCCATTTTATGCTCCCTTATGCTCCCTTTCCAAAAATGTACCTGTTTATGGCTACCTTTAGGGTTTGTTTCCACATATGTTGGGTCCCAACTTACCTGCTTGGCGGATGCAGTGTCTTCACGGTGACGAGTCGCTCCGCCGATGCAAGGCTCAAGGTAGTCGAGAATGTGTAAACAGAGCGTCCGCTGGCAGGCAATGTCTGTGTGCTACGCCAGGATCCCCGCCAAGCAATACGCTTAGTGGAGGGGAATAATGGAAACAAGCTCTAAGTGCGATCCTCATATAGAGCATAGAATATTTTTCAGGTTGAATTACTAGAAACAGTCTACAGTGTATATGATGTACAAGATCAGACTCTATTGAAGCTTAACCTCCTGAGCGTTGCAATCGCAATGGGGCATATAAAATGCCGCAGCGATTTGCGCTCTTCAGGAGGTCCCAAACACGATTCCGTTGTGTCACCGGTGATGCCGGAATCATGCTGGGAAAAAGCCACACCCCTTCATGAATATGAAGATCTATGGCGCTGCCTTACCTGAATCAACTGACCAAAAGTGATGGAAATGGAACTCAAAATAGATCGAGCAGTGATCGGCCATGTTGGTAAATTTCAGTTGATGGTACAAGTAACTCATGCAGTGGTCCTCAGGCCTCCTAATGCTACAACCCAGGAAATGATGTTGCGAAGTGTCGGGTAAGCAGGGTGGGAAGTTAGGAGGGAGAGTAAAGCCCCCCATACACGTCTAGATTTTCTAATCAATCAATTTAAAAAGATACATTTTTGGGGGTCAGGGAAATCGTGACTGATTGTAATCTATGCCAACTGTAGTAACAGATATTTGATCGATTTTTTTGGGATCGACTGAAAGTGTTATTAAATTTAAGTTCATTTTCAATACAACCGATAAAAATTTTCCAGCAGGTCTGATCATATTTCCATTGAAATTTTTTAAAATTTTAATCATTTTAGGACGATCTAACCATGTGGGCTGCCATAGATTTTCAATCAATCAACAAAAAAAGTTATTGAATTAAGTTGATTGAACGAAAAATCTATACGTGTATGGGGGCCTTTAGTTAGGAGGAAGGGGGTCTTTGGATACCTTTGTATCTGATGGTACTATGGAAGAAGTGCTCATGGCTTAAGCAGAGTACAGACGTGGAGATATGGGTCAAATCGATGGCCATCTATCTGACCCATATAATCTGCGCCCACCGCTGTTTTCGAGCGGGACAAATCAATCCCACTCGAAAACAGCTTTATCGGACATGACCGTAATTACAGCCGATGTCCTATGCTTTGCTTAGAGACCGCTCTCCAGGCAAAGCTTCAGCTGAGCCGGGGAGAGAGCAGAGCCATCTCTCCCCAGCCAGCCGATATCTGACAGCAGCGTGATGACGCCATGACGATGCTGCAGGGAACATCGGACGGCTCCAATATTGAGCCGTATGTACCCTGCTTTAGAAAAGGATTTGCTTAAATCTAAAGCCAGCCATACACAGTCGGATTCCATGGCCGCTCGATCACCCATCCGATCGATTCCGACGATTCTGCCGGGAATCGCAGGTGTGATCGTTTGGCCAATTAAGAGAATCCGATCGCTGCATACCACCTTGTCCAAGGGATTCCGGGACGATTCCGTGTCCGATTCCATCTCCGACTCCACCTCACAAATGGCAACTCCCCCTGATCTGTGCAGAACCAATCTGATGGAACCAACATGTTGGTTCTCTGTCGGATCCGATTCTGAGCCCCTGATCAATCGGATGCGATCGATCGGACAAGGTGGGCTGCACACGATTCCGGCACGATCGATTCGCGTGCACGCGCCCGGAATCGATCGTGCCGGAATCCGGTCGGAATCCGACCCGTGTATGGGGGCCTTTAGATCAACCAAGCAAGTTGATACTTTTATGTTAAGCAGTACTCAGCACCACTGACCATGCGTTTTGTTACTGTGCGCAGCCTAACCTTCCCTCCCAGAAAGCATCATTTATTTTTACAATTCAAAGTTGGGAATCATGCACTTTCACAATTTTTTTATTTCGGTTCAGAGATAGAGGGTGGCATGTCAGAACCCTACAGGCTCTCAATCACTTTATCTATAATTAAATTCACTATGTAAAGTTTCAAGGTTGAAAATCTATGCAGCTAAATTATAACTCTCTCCGCAGTGCCAAATACAAAGAAAAGTGTTTAGTCAGCAAACAACAAAGTAACTTAAATGAAAATATTATATGTTGCTTTTAATTGCATATATTGCTCAGCATCACAACGCACAGCAAATAAGACGCTGTTCATCCACTTGCACTTACAATGTACAATGTACAAAACTATCAAACATCCGCAGGAGGGAACAAAGGCTGCTCTGCTTTTATACATTGAAGGAAACCTTTGCTGACAAAATGTAGAGCTTCTGAAAAAGACTTCTGACTGGCTGTCATGCTGAACTAGTAGTCTAAAGAATATATTCAGGAGTGGTCCTGCAATGGCAGCACTAATACTTCCCTGCAGGCTTCTCCTTACAGCTACTTCACACATTTGATTGCAAAGAGTCCAGCATCTGGTTATTGTAACACCCACCGGCAGCGAGGTATATTAACCCTTGCTTTCAGGGTCATTTAATCAGCATCAGAAGTGCTTCTAATCAACATGCGGAGCATTTCAATGTGTTTAAGTATTCCTGATGAAGTCAACAAAGGCATCAGAAAATGGCTCAGAAGTTCAACAACTGATTGCTCACAGTATCCACATCAAAGGTATACAATGGGGGTATTTACAGATACTTACAGTGGAGAGGTGCGACACCCTCTATTTTAGGCTTTGACATTGGGACTTGATAAAAAGTTGCCTGGTCTTGAAATGACCTTATATCTGTATAAACAATACATCGCATCTTAGCCTAAAGGCCTACCAAAACCATGTCATATGAGGAGCCTACTTATCCTTACAATCACTATGTATTCTATCAGGGAGGACCCGTCACTACATATCAGTGATATATACCTTCCAATCACTATGTATTCTATCAGGGAGGACCCGGCACTACATAGCAGTGATATATACCTTCCAATCATTATGTATTCTATCAGGGAGGACCCGGCACTACATAGCCGTGATATATACAGTACCTTCCAGTCACTATGTATTCTATCAGGGAGGCCACTATACTACACAATTGTTGGTAGATCTAATGGAAATTGTATGGATCGATCTTAAAGTGGACCTACCACCAGAAATCTATGTTTTCATGAATGTTACTAGAAGTGCCAATAATAGGGAGGAATGCAGTAAAAAAAACTCAAAAACTTTCCTGTACTGAGCAATTTAACAAGATTACCACACAGCTCCCATCACTTCCTGGTTCGTGGAGCCAACACATGAAGCACATGGGGGTGCAATATCGCGGGTGGCCACTGGGGGCGTTCAGTGATCTTCTATGGGAATTTTCAAAGCAGTTCACTGAAAAATCAAAGCTTCCTGTGACGTGCTGCCGATTTCTGCTGACCATGAACCAGGAAGTGAGGAGAACTGCCGGATTATATTCCTAAATTGCTCATTACAGAAACGTTTTTGGTTTTCTTCACTGCATTCCTCCCTATTATTGGCACTTCTAGTGCCATTCATGAAAACATAGATTCCTGGTGGTAGGTCCGCTTTAAGGTGTATGGGGGGCTTAAATCAGGGGTTTTCAACCTTTTTAGATCCGCGACCCAGGAAGTGACATCACAAAGTATTTGGAACGAGAAAGTGCTGGTGTGTAGTGTCACTTCCACGTTGCAAATACCGGAAGTGACACCCCACTTTCAGCATGATCAGGTAAGTGAAATGTCCACTCCTTTCTATTATCCCATCCCACTTGTGATGATGATGTGCGGAGTGGAAAGTTAGGAGGTAGAATAACTCCCCATGCCTCCTAAGTAAGAAGGAAGGGGGCATTACTCTCCTAATTTACCACTCTGTTTGTGGGCATTGACTCTGAGGCTTTCAGTGAAAGTGGCGACCCCTGTGAAATGGTCATTCCACCCCCGAAGGAGTCCTGATTCAAAGGTTGAGGACTGCTCGCCTAAATGGTGCAAAAAGGTTAACAGCTGCATAGCTAGGAATGACTGGGCACCATATCAAACATTTTTTTATAGAAGCCACCTGGACCTCCCTCCCCCATACCCCTCCTCACACCCCAACACTGCTTTGCTTCCAACTGGCCCAAACTAAGAATTAACACCACTGGAGGTCCGATACAGTCTGATATAATATAACTGTTACTTGATGGTGACAGTGCTTGGTAATTGGCCCATGCCAGGGGATGTGGGGATAGACTACACCCTTGGTACAAGTTTCTAACATCTGCTGACATACCTAGCTATCTCATATCACGTCTCTCTAGAAATCCTTAAATATTGTCTTTGAAGACTCAGAGTAGGTTAAGTCAATACATAGAAAATGTACGAACTTCTTTCAACAGTCTCTATGAACAAATACTATAAGATGGGTACAGAAAGTGTAATGACCCTTGTCTATTCTGACAACAAAAGGTATCAGTAAACCTGTCCCCACCCATGGCATGGAGCAGATGGACCTCGTGTTCTGATAACTCTCTCTGTACTGTAACCTGATCAGGACATTGGCAGGTCAGCAGGATGGATGTCATTTAAACCTCTATTGGCATATATCTTGAAGGGATCACTGTGGCGAGTTAGTGATATGTGTACTAATGGCAGATGTTAAATTTCCATTGTTTTTTAACATCTCAGTATGTATCTGGCACAGGGAATTATTTCGGTGACCTGTGGTAATTGGGAACACATTCTGCCCCAAAGAGTGCTACAACCCTTTGGAATGGTGGAGGTAGATGACACAAATAGTGTATTTCCTCTCAAAGCATTCAATACAGACATAGTAGTTTGCAACCCATACCAATATTGTAATGAAGTTAAACAGTGGTTCCAACCTGGGGGATGCTGAAGATCGCGGAGGGGCCATAACATCAGACGTTGTGATGTCACTTCCAGGAATTAATTACTTTTAATGTGTGTATGCGGATAGGAGTTAAGGGGCTTCAATACAGGCAAGGGGAAAAAAAGTTTGGGAATCATTAAAGTATACAAGTATTAAAGTATAGCATTATTTAATTTTGATCACTATTGGTCGATTGTACTGTGTGTGAGTTTTCTGTGCGATTGGCATAACAATTTATAGCTTTAAGTCGACCGAACAGAAATATCAAACAGTGCATGGCTAGCTTTAAATTAATTTAGTTGCATGGTTGCTCAATGGCAAAGACGTATCTGCAAGGAATTTGCTGTTCTCCCTGTGTCTGCGTGGGTTTCCTCCTATAATTTGAAGGCATACTGGTAATGTAAAGGTGGCCATACACGGTTCGAAATTTCTGCTCCATTTACTTAAAACAAATGATTTTTAAGTCGATCACACGGAAATCGATTACTAGAAGTACGATTGACTAGAAGTGATCAAAATCGAGCAAAACCAAAAGTGATCGGACATGCCATCTCGCGGCCGGCCAAGATGGTGAACATCCCGAAAACCTGTCAAAGCTACTGCAAGAGGTGTGGGAAGCATCAGCCCCACCCAGTACAAGAAGGGGAAAGACTCCTTCTACGTCCAAGGAAAGAGGCGTTATGACCACAAGCAGAACGGCAATGGTGGGAAGACCAAACCAATCTTCAGGAAAAAGACCAAAAGGGGATCATGCTGAGGTTGGCGTGCATCACCACAAACTGACGATCAAAGCAGATGTTGGCTATCAAGATGCAAACACTTCCAGCTTGGAGAAGTCAAGAGAGAAGCTTGGAGAAGTCAAAGGACAAGTCATTCAGTTGTTAAGCTCCAGCATCACTATTGCAGACAAACAAAGTAAACAAATTCAAATCTTCAAAACTCAAAAAAAAAAAAAAAACGAAAAGAAAAGTGATGACATGTTTGGAACTTTTGCTAGATCGTACAAATATAGTTTTTTCTAGGTACTTCTTTCGATTTGTTTATGATCATAATTACAATTGTACTACACATGCGCTCCATAGTGAGATCTCAAATCGATTGTGCTCAATTTTTTACTGCGTGGTGGTACGATCCATCGATGTTAGAGTGGCGGATGATCGCAAAATCGCAAGATCCATCATGCAAATGTTAACTCGAGTATGGCCAGCATTACTGGCTTCCCCCAGAAATTACCCTTGGACTATGTTAGTGATATATGACTATGGTAGAGACATTTGATATATCAACTTTTATTCTACCAAAACCATGTAATATGAGGAGCTTTCTAAACCTTCCAATCAC
>CM070037.1:108250312-108269245 GCA_036250615.1 Ptychadena robeensis | reverse complement strand
AAAAATTGATCGAATTACATTGATTGTACAGTCAAATGAACCATGTGTGGCTAGCTTTAGGATGTACTGCCATGAGATCTATAATTTTAGTTTTGATCAAAAAACACAGGAAAGAGTCATATATCAATGTGTTCATCTAATACAATCGACTCGACTTAACCAAAGTTTAAGTGATACCCTTTGTTGGCCAACTGAAGCTATTAAGCTGGCCATACACCTTTAGATCTCTGTCAGATAGCCTTTTGATCAACCAACAACTATGTAGTATAGGGTGCTCTGCAATTGAACACAGGTAGACTTGATTGTTTAGAAAGTGCCTCATATTACATGGTTTTGGTAAAACAAAAGGAGATCTAAAGGAAATCTGACAGAGAAATTTAAATCGTACAATCTTACCATGCAATTTATGTACAATCAACTTTTGTTCTCTCAAATCCATGTAATATGAGGAGCTTTCTAAATCTTCCAATCACTATGTATTCTATCAAGGAGGACCTGGCACTAATTGTATGGAGTGATCTAAAGGTGTATGGGGGGCTTAAGAGAATCAAGCTGTCGGGATATCTTCCAAACTTTCTGTATACATCGATGGCTATTGTGGTACAACACTCTACTATTGATAAGCTTGACGATGTAAGCTTAAAGCTGATCCTACCATCAATTTCCAGGCACCTATTGTTAAAGGGTGATATCCATTCATCCATGATTTCCATTATGACACTACATCAACCCATCACATGGTGAAGACTTCCATTGGCTGTGCCAAAATGCACCGCAGAGGTTCATAAACTGTTACTGTCAGGAAGCCAAAGGATGTCAATAAGATTAAGCTTTTACTTAAGCAACTGCAGGTGAACAAAAAGAAGTAGAAAGATATTGAAGGGCATACATTTAAAGAATGGCCCCTCGCAAACGCTGCCCCATGTCTAATTGAGAAGGGAAGACATCATCAGTCCAATCTTCCCCCCATTTGCGACAGAGAGATCAAGATCAATCTGGGACCTGGGGCAGGAAAACGAGGGGGTCCCCAGAAGGGATTTTAAAAAATGGCAGTTCATGTGGGTTGGCACCTACCTCTTGAAATATTGCTATTAAGCCAATGAGAATCTGTTCTGTAAGCATGATCCAAAGCCAATAATATTAGAAAGCTTATGTATTTACAACTTGGGACACCCATAATGAGAAAAGGACACTGGGGCATGAAAATCAGTTAAAAAAATTATGTAAATCACTAAACCTTTCTTATTATTCTAAAATTGCCGATAAACATTGGGCTGCAGATGGGGTTACAATAGTTGCCTATAACTCAGCTACAGGAAATTCTACTAAAAACAATGTAATATGGAGCAAGTAATGGATTTTGGTCAAATAATTCCAGTTAAGATGTTTCCTGTCTTTGTAACGATACTCTTGATAGCACTACGTATTGTAAACTTTATTAGCAACCATTCGGAAGAAGCGGATCCATTACTATATGTAGTCCTTAGGGACATATTATTACAAGGGGTCAACGACGGGGAGATGACATTGGTTTACCAGCTGCCCACTCGACCTGATGCTATTAAACCCTTTTATGCCGCTTGAGCGCACAAAGTATTTGCAAAAACAAGAGATACCATCTGCACAGCTAACCACCATTCAGCCCAAAACTCTGTAGATAGGTTTTGATGAAAATCATAAAATGATCACAACAAATGGTATGGTAAAATTAAAAAACAATATGAAAGTTGAATAACTATGCAAATAGTACTTGGCAGATGAGAATATATGGACTGGGATGAATGAAACCAATTCACCAAAAACTAGGAGACACTTTAAGGGCTCATTCCTACATCCGTGTATAGGGTGTACAGAGTTTAGCACAGGACACGTGACTTGGTTCTACTGAGAAGCCAACCTATATATTTAAACATACAGGGAACAATGTCTTCACAAGGCCATGTCTCCACTTATGCGTCTAAAAAACTGCAAGTAGTTGAATGTCTCCCAATGTCTGCTTGGGTTTCCTCCCTCACTTCAAAACACACCGGTAGGTTAATTAACTCCCCAACAGAAATTGATTATGTTAGTAACTATGTTAGTGACGATTGACAATGTTAGGGATTTTATAATTATAAATTATTGTTAACATGATGGGTAACTTGAGCACTGGTCATGCCTGGAACTACTACTATCACTCGTAGGGCCTACAATGTACAATGCTAGAAATGGCTGTAACAATTACGTACATAGGCTTTCTGGCTTCTTACTGAACAATGTACTTGTGTAATAACAGTTTGGTTGGAGTAAAGAAACATGACTCCTTACAGTATAAATATATATACACCTGCCGGGTTTTTATTTACAACAACTTTTTACAATGAACAGTCCAAGCAACCCTGATATGGGAGGACAAAGCAGCCCACAACCAGATGATACTCACTAAAGTACACAATGTATTTCAATAAGCTGCTTCCTAAAATACTTCATTACCCAATCAATGAAGGAAAAAAGATGTATTGTACGTTATAGGTAATATGGCGTCCACAGACAGGGCTTTCCACATTTATTAACCTCCTCAGTGGTAGATATATTTATCATTAACGGTAACCCTGAGCTACACCTTGGGTAGCTTCGATACATTTTTTTGCACCTTATTACGTAATGGACACATAATTTCGTGAAACACGCTGAAGGACGTGAATACCTTCTTTTTGACTTTTATGACTAATGACTTGTAATGTACATATTATTATATCCAATACAGATTCATTCACATTGTTAAGCTCCCCATACACCTTTAGATTTCTCTGTCAGATTTCCTTCAGATCTCCTTTTGTTTTACCAAAACCATGTAAAATGAGGGACTTTCTAATCCATCAAGTCTACCTGCGTTCAATCGCAGAGGACCCGGCACTACATAATTGTTGGGAGATCTAAAGGATATCTAACAGAGAGATCTAAAGGTGTATCGCCAGCTTAATTGATTGCATTTCTATTGCTAGCTATGTTATAAACTTTTCATTTTAATCACTAGCCTTGCCTTAGATGTCCCTCAGATTATAGGGTGAAAAAGAAAAACTTGGGATGTTGGCAAATATAACCACTGCATCTCACTTGGGGTAGTTTACCTTCTCCAGAGGAGCCCATGTTATCCTCCAGCATCACCTTTTTGGGCTCTTATCACTGGACCTACCTCCCTCGCCATATGCCTATATTGTATCACAGGCACCCCGGGTCCTCACAATGTTGACAGGAATGTGCAGGGGGCAGGAAATATTGCAATGTAATTGGTTTATTGTAATACATAATGCTTTTGACACAGAATTTGGGGAATACCTATACTGCTCAGGAGGTCATTTGACATAAAATATTAGAGAATATTATTTTGTGCATATATTACATAACATTTTTATGGGACTATGAATGAGACAGACGGTTTACCATTTTTGAATTGACGTTTAGAGTTAATTGTCAAAAGCCCCTGAGCATGGTATCATCACCAAACTTGTTTGAGATGTAGAGAAGGGTTGGGGGTATACACTACAAAAAGTAGGGCTCTAAGGGTCAGTTTCGCACTGCATCAAAAATCCCTCCATCTGGCGTACGTCGGCAGAGGAGATTTTGACGTAGCCCATTATTATCAAAGAGCACTGTCCCAACATCCCAGAAGTGCAATCCGTTGGTCTCCATTGACGTACAAATTGATGGAGCATCACTCGTCATATTTGGACGCGAGAGCGAAGGGGTGTGTGAATCTGTCACTGACGGATGCCAGCGAAGGAAACATTTCTGTAATGTCCTGGCTGACATATGTACAAGACGGAATGCCTGAAAACGTATGCACCCCCTCCGTTGACGGAGGGACCTTGACGGATTGAAAAACATTAGTTGGAAACAGCCACTTGCACCCAAGTTTTTTGCATATATCAGGTTCAAAGTCAAGTCAAAATTTCGAAAATCGATTTTAAACATAATTTATGCAAAAACGACATGAGCTAGAGAAAAAATTCCAATCTTCCCACAACCCTTCTCTACATCTCCAGCTATTTTGGTGATAATAGCATTTTCAGGGGCTTTGCAATTAATTCACAAAGTTAGCTAGTCGCACAATTCGGCCATCTCTACTGAATATGAATAACTATAAAGCTTTGATTTCTGGAAACCAGCTTGATCAATAGGCAAGGTCAAGAATTTAAAAGGGCAGCAACTGTCATAACAAAGAGGGCCTGTCACCTATCACTCTCAATAGTCATTCCTGAAGAAGAGAAGTAAAGCTAAACAGTTTGAAGATATAGATTGTTCATTGGCATGGCTACAGAAATATATATATGTTGTAATTGTAGTGAATCTTTAATGAATACCAGATTCACCTCTACAGATATGCCCCAAGACGTGCATTGTTCCAGTGGTATGGCTTTTTTTTAGGCAGAACACTTCCATTTTAAGTATCGAGTGCTGACTTGGTTATTTTTAATGGTAAAATCAGGCACAGTAAAGCAAAAATGAAGAGCGGCTATAATTCTTATCTTTATAAATAGACCTGAAGTCTGAGCTCTCTTAAGAAAACAAATGAACTAGTTCCAGTCTGTTGACATGCAGCTCTCTGCAAATGATGGAACGCCCTGTTACTTCTCTCAAAGAAGGCGATGTGAAAATATCTTGTGGGTGGAAGAACCTGGAATAGAAAATATTTCATTTACAAAATGGCTGCATAAATGTCGCCAGATGAGAGTTAAAATGAACCATTCATAACTAACTGACTTTGTGCATACAGACTGAGGCTCTGTTATGGGGCTACGTCTGAGACTAAACATAAAGATGTCTCATAGTCTCATAGTAGCAGAATGCATGTTTGCCTATGTATATTGAATTACTTTGTTTTTAGGAAAAAATACATCTAACAAGTCTGGAAATTATAATGGCTGTAGTTTGTATTTATATTGTAACTTGTAAAGAAGAAAAGTTTGGACTAGGTTCAGGTTCATTGGTTACAGGGTGGCCACAGCACATTAGACTGTTATTCAACCACCCCCCAAGTTAAAGTGTTATTAAACCCTGATGTAAAAATATAAAATCCTGTACATACACTTGAATTGGTTTCATGTTTACAAAGCAGACTTTATATGTGCACCAGGCTCTTCCTGTGTTACGGAGGGTTCCTTACCTATTGGAACTCTATGGAGCCTGCATGTAGCCACCACTGTGCTAGTATTCCCAAGTGCTCATGGGAGATGTAGTCCAGGGAAGAAGCTCTTGTATGGACAGGAGGGTATACTACACGTACAGGAAGTTTGGGGCAGCACTGGCACGGGATAGAGTAATAAACGGGTGAAAAGCTGTATTTTGGTAACAATGTCCTTCATGTTTTAAGTATTGCTTGAAGGTTGGAATAGTTATTTTACATGAGGGTTTAATAAACTCTAGCAAATCGTGCAGTTCACCTCTCAATCGACCATCACCTCCCAGGTGTTACAGGTACAGACGTTCCTGTACCTAAAGCAGTATAAAGGAACTATAGGAATTTCCCGAACCCTACTATACAGCCGTATGCTATGACATCACCCCACTTCAAAGAGAAGAGGACGAAGACGGGGAAGCCAGAGATGGACAGCCATTTTGTTTACAAAACAAACTCTGCTCGAGCTGGGATTGGCAAAACTACCATATGGTTTTGAAACCAGCTCTATCCTGCTGTACCCTCCAAATGACTCCAGCATCATCGGTGATGTTGAAGGGTCGGGCGCACCATAGACCTAAATGTTAATGGATGGGTGTTGGTTTCCCAACCCACAAAGTGATGTGTATAGGGGAAGAAGGAGTACTGTGTACTTTGTTTGTGTTACGGGCTGAGCACAAGGGAGGTTAAACCCTCAGACAAAAAAACATTATTGCATACCGCATAAATAACACCTCAAAAGACATCAAACTCACCTTTGTAGTCAGGGGAGAGTCCACAGTGTGCAGGTACCCATGATGAGCATGTCTCCTCTGTGTCCAGGCTGTCCAGGTCCAATGTGGATGCCCGAAGCCTAAAGGTGTGTTCATGGGACATGTAGTTCAATGGACTACAGTAGTCCCATGTCCCATTAACACCTGTTTTGTTTGGTGTATGCAAAATGTTCATTTGTCTAAGGGGTTAATTAACCTGAAATCTGAAAAGATTTGGTAGAAAATGAGAAAAACTCCTTAACCACCTTATCTAAAAATACTTTTGGAATGACATGACTTGTGTGTATATATATACAGGGGTGCACACAAGTGGTACTCTGGTACTCAAAAGGGGTCAAAAACTAGCTGCATTATTGTTACAAAGCTCATATGCGTACTAACAACTTGAAGGCACTCCGTGTCTGGGCGGCCGTATTGATCAGGTACACCGGAGGAGTCTGATCCTCCGGGGAGAGATTGGCAGCACAATCTGCATCCCTCCAACATTAAAAAGCTGTACAAACAACATCTCTTTATCGTGTATACACTACTGTAAAAGGCACTACTGAGGTATGAGATCTGGGGGTTCAACGGTGTTGTACTGTGAGAGTTATATTTGACGCAAAGCCAGCTGGTGACCTGTGGATGGAGACCGCTAATTGGAGGCTCCATCTGCAGCAGAATCTACCATGTAGGAAGCAGAATTCAGTGATGTAGACAGTGAGGTAGACCACCCTACATTTGGGGTGAGTACCAAACACTATCTCCTGGTAATCATCTGAGGTGCTCACTAAAAAAGTTATGTGCACCCCTGTATGTATATATATATATATATATATATATATATATATATATATATATATAGTAGAAGCAGTTGCAGGGAGAGGAGGGAATCTCAAGCACGCTTGTATGCCATAAACAGTAATTTTAACTTATTATCTTTGAATTGCCACATATCAAGTTCAAGTTTTGATCTTAAGTACCATCAGTGCTGGATCACAGCAGATATATAAATATTACAGAGACATGGGGACATACCCCAAGCTTGTATACTGGGTCTCAGGTGTTCTTCCAGATTACATGTGCATTGGGGTGTGACAGCATATGTGAGACAACCCCTTCTAATTAATATCTGGAGACTTTACTGTCTGTATTAGGTGGGAGAGGCACCCCCAGCTGTGGAGGAAATGAGGATCTTCTAGCCTTGGGTAAATTGCAGGTCTCCCAGGAAAACCTCCATTGTTTATAACCCAGCTGAGAGAGACAATTCTAGTTTATTCTAATGTAAGCTGAATTTGCCCAAAAGGTGTATCCAGCAGTGAAGAAAAATGTCAAAACTGAATAAATAAATACTGACTCCAGCGACTCGTCCTGATTTATTGTGATTTAATGTTTATATTCGCTCCTGCTGAGTTTGAAATCAAAGATCCCCAGGACTGGAGCGTTTCCAGTAAGGATTGTTGTTCTGCAGCTGCTCACACTATCATATGTGTATGTGTGTGTATGTATGTGTGTGCATAATCTGGTGTATATCCCCATCCACATACCACTGACCTAATGCTAGCCATACACATGCCGATAAGCGGCCGATTTTTAATCTGACCGACGGGCGTGCACGCTCGCGCCGTTGGTCAGGTTAAAAATCGGCCGCTAATCGGCATGTGCCCACATGGGGCGACAGATCCCTGTCTCCCCACAGCTCGGCCGGCCAGAGAACGGACATGTCCGATCTTCTCTGGCCGATGCAAGCCGAGGCAAGCCGATGCCAGACGGCGTCTTCATTGCAGCTTATTGAAGGGGCCCCATAATGCACCGGGATGCTAACGTGACTAGTCTGCCTACACACATCGGCAGACTAGAATACACACATCGGCAGACTAAAATACAAGTGAAATTGTAGTTGCATTGCAACCAACTAAAGAAAATACATAAATACAGAAGGTGTCATTACAGATATATGCACGGAACAGATATATATGAAAATTTAGGCAAAAAGTCAACTACTTGTTATGATCTGTAACAAAAACCAATACAATACACCTCATCTTTACTTAAGCCCCTTCATACACCACATACAATTACCATGCAATTTCTGTACAACCAACTTTTCTTCTACCAAAACCATGTAATATGAGGACCTTTCTACAACTTCCAATCACTATGTATTCTATCAGGGAGGTCACTATACTACATAGTCGTTGGTAGGTCTCATGGAAGTTGTATGGAGGAATCTGAAGGTGTATGGGGGGCTTTACATCCATGACAGGAGCCAAAGAAGCCAATTCCAAAATAAAAAGCCCCCGTCTTGTTGTGTATTATCTTGATGACATTCAATATGTAAATATTCTGTGTTATCCTGTATAATACTTCATACAGCACCGCTATCCTAATGACATCAATATGTAAATGTTCCATGTATACTGTATAATGCATCCTACGGCACAGATTTCTAATCTTAACCCTATAAATATTTCACGCACAATCAAATGAAGTTTCACAAATAAATAGGAGGTAATTACTGGCCACAGCTGTTGTGGGACACGGTCGGCCCCTGTGGGAGTGGAGTATACCATAACAGACATGCTGTTTATATTCTCTCTCCATGTCTTTCTTTTTCCTCCTCATTAACCTACGATATACCGATGTCTGTGAACAGTGTCAGACCCCTCAGACATATGGCATAGAAGATGAGTAAATATAACCCCAATATATACAAAGATGAATTTGTTTTGTGCATTTGTTTGCCTTTAGTTGTTTCCTTTTGTGCTTGCTTTTTCTTTTGTGTGTGTGCATGCATTTGCGAAATTATACAATACAAGTAAACTATAGAACAAAGAGATAGACAGCCATGGCTGGCTAATGACGGTTTAATTGGACTATGTAACAGTGCTTGAAAGCCAACTTAGCTGTATGGTCCTATGATGAATCCATTTACAGGAAAACTTCAGTAGTTGTGCAGCGACCCGAAAAAGGGCCACCAAACTGTATTATATGCACTGAAATATTTAATTGGTGTGTGTCCCCTTAAGGGTTGCACCTGTTTTTTACGACTTGCTGGAACCATGAGTCATGGGCAGGGTTAATGTGTGTTTACCCGCTCTCTTATTTCCCTCCAAAAAGTAGCTAAGCTAATCTTCCCAGTTACAGGCCTTAAGCCAGTCCCTGTCTAAGGACATAAATAGAAGTCCCTTAGAATATTCTGGGCTTTTCTGCTTTGGCTCCCTAGATGACTACAAGCCTCCAGTACTTCATCTTGGAGAAAGTCCACAACACCCTGCCCACAGGTGCAGCGGCTCGGCAGCAACTATATGAAACATTTATTCCCAAGGCTGAACCCCATCTCTGCCTCCAGGTGATGGTATAGGCTTGTACATATCTTCCAAATAAACTGTAAATAGCCCCCTACCGGCTGGCGTGGACCTTGGCTTTATTGGGGTATGAGCTGAACCTGGTGCGTGCGTGAGAACCTGGTCATGTGAGTAGCATTACACATCACACTCCCTCGACACAACATTATTATGCATGGCAGTGATGGGTCTCTTGACTTAAAAGATGCTGAAAGTAAGGGCCCCCATACACCTTTAGGTCCCACCTTGAGATATCCTTTAAATCTCATTTTGTGTTACCAAAACCATGTAATATGAGGGACTTTCTAAACAAATCATATCTCTACCGCAGGGCCAGTCAGTAAACCTTCTGAGCGTTTAGCCCCATGATAACTCGGGCTGGAGTTTTCAGGCATCATTTAAGGTGGGTTTACTCGTCAAGATTTTTTCCCGGCCGACAGTTGACGATGAAACGATTTTTTTGGTTCGTTGTACAAAAATCTGAACGCGCCATGTATGACTCCGATGGATTTTTTTTTTTCAGATATCTGACACAAAAAAAAATCGCCACAGATGATCGGAACATGTTGGGTAAACGTTCATCCTTCGTTCACTTGTGGTTGTGGTCACTACAACGAACGTCCTTATTTCACTCGATATTTTTTATTCCTATCACTTCCTAAAAAAAACTCAATCTAGAAAGATGTTTCATTCGTGCTTCCATGAGTGTATTTTCATTCTACTATTTGCTGTCGGTTGTAACAGTAAAAAAAAAAATAATCCAAGGACCCTCGATAATGGATCTGAAGCAACGAAATCCAATAAAAAAAATCACAAAAAAAATCGAATCTGAAGTTGAACGAAACAAAAATCTTGACGTGTAAACCCACCTTAACCCCAGTTAACTAGAGCATGTAGCTTCCGGGTCCGCCCTCGATCGCGTCACCGGTGAAGCCAAGGGGGCGGGGGTAGGCAAAGCCATAGACCTCCGTGTAACTGGAGGGGCATCACCTTTTTTCAGCATAAGTCCGGCGTCTCCAGTGACGCCGGACATATGTTTACAACCGTGCCACGTGCGAAACGCTCAGAAGGTTAAGGTTTTCCTTACTGGAGAATGAACTTCTACAGCGGCAAGGAGAAATGGCATCAGAGGTGTTGCCCATGTGGTGTTGTTGTAGGGTTGGTGTTGGGATTATTTTCTGGAGAATAAGTCCTGTTTTAATTTTCATTAAGTTTTATTGGATTGTCAGTTCATAATGGAGTCCTACAGTTTCTCAATAAGAAGGCATGGTAAGTTCATCTAGCAAAAGTTCTAGGAGAACCTATATAGATGCATAGGCTCCATTTGATCATGTGATCACATTGATTTTGGCTGTTTTGCTGGTCAGAATCATTGATCAGGTGTCATTTCTACTTTCTATGTTGGCTTACGGTAGCCATACATGGTTCAATATTTCCATTCGATTGACAAAAAAATCTTGTTAAGGATTAATCTTCCCTGCTGAAGAAAGATAACTCAGTGTCTCCAAGTCAATAAGCAGGGTGGCATCAGATGGCAGTAACCTCACCACTGGTCACTTTTAAAGAAAGCTCCCACTTCAATCTAAAATCGTAAAGCCCCATGGGAGACACTTGACATTTCACGCTTGTTAGCCAGCCGTTTGTGCAATACCAAATATCAAAGGGGTCATAATGCTCCGGTCAAGGTAATCAGCATGCTGCTTCTGCACAGGTTTTTAGACAAAATAGGACTATTGCTTTTCCATCTGTGCCCACTTATTCAAGCTGCCATGGCGGCAACTGGGATCATTGGAATCCGAAAACCCGTCCCTAGACCTACATCTTTCAATTAATTATTTCTTAGGAAATTATTAAATTGAAGTTTATTAAATCTTGTTTTAAAATGAGTGATGCCATGCCAAGTCTTTGGATGTTGGCATAAATACAGCTAATGTTTGTTTGTTGGAGTGGATGAAGACATGGGTCCCCATACACGGGTCGAAACCCACTAGATTGCATGACGTCACCATGCTGTGCTTGAGCGTTTGTCGATTGGGCGGCGTATTGATGCACACTTGATTCCTGTTTGATACATTGCATTTGGACCATGGTCCCCATCCAAAATAAAGCATTAAAACAGGGATTTACCAACATGTTGATTTCCAGTTTGACCAAGTTTTCTTTTTGCGGGTTTTGGTATTTAAACAATCAGTCACTGCAAACACGCACAGCGGTCGATTGCTCAGGAATGGAAAATCAACCTGTGTATGGGGAACCTTTAGATACATGTTACCAACCAGGGCCACAAGCAGGGGGGGACAGCGTGCACTCTTGTCCCGGGCATCTAGGGGGCCTGGGTGATGCCATGCCCGCCACTGTTGACGCAGGATCCGTAATGGCAACTGGGTTCCCTGTCCTGTGCGCAGCCTCGACACGATGTGACAAAGTCGGAGTGCATTTCTCTGCAGCGGGGGGGGGGGGGGGGGGGGGGGGGGGGGGGGGGGGGGGGGGCTTGTGCGGAGTTCAAAGGGCTAGCAAAGTACAAGACCTAAACAACCACCCCATCTGCCCTAAACAACAAGTAGCACCAGCCCCCTCCCTCTCCGCTAATCAACTTTTCTGCTAGCATTGTCCGGGAAGGAAAATTTCCTTGTATGGGGCCCTGAGATTTCTGATGCCGGTCCTGTGACCAGTCAACAGCTGTGATCCTAAAAGCTACAAACCAATTAGCGTAGTACCTAGTCATGTGATATAAAATAATCTCAATCTTGATATTTAGATCTAACATGCACAGTTCCTCCTGTGACATTAATAGTATCAGGGAAAATAAGCTGTGATGTATGTTAAATCTCTAATACTTAAGACCTAAAAGAATATATGAATATTTATAATACTTTCTTGTTACTGTTTTTATATTATACAGTATATAGTCAATATATATATATATATATATATATATATATATATATATATATATATATATATATATAAAAATATATATATATACAGCCCTTATGTATAAAGCAAGTCCAGTTGATTGGAATTAAGCACTACAGATACAATGACCGGGATGAATGAGAACCTTCACAGACATAGTCCTTATGTTTATAATGAGGGGTGATGACTTACTACAGAAAAGTTTGGCAACATGGTAGTGTAAGCCACTTAAGCATTCCTGTGGTTGTCAGAGATCAGTCAGAGTCAGGACATATGATCACTGCTGTACCTACATGATCCAAAATGATGCATGTGTTCATTAAATTTTGGAATTGGCTGCTGAGCTTGTCTGATTCACTGTCTCCTCCTCAGCCTGTGATTCTGCTGCCAAGCGAATTCAAATCACTTTGCAATAACGGTTCTCGAAGCCTCGCTACCATCATATCCAATGCATCCTACATGACATACAAGTTCATAACATGCAAAGCAATAACCACACTGATTTATAAAGTAATTGAAGTTTGCAGAATAAGATCTTCCCAGTTTCCATGTATGGAAGCAACTTATAATGTTCTGACTTTATTTACTTTATTTAGTACCTATTTATCTTCAAATTGTCGCTGGGATTGTAAAAGATCTATACGCATGGGTTCTATGACAGGAATGGCTTAAGCCCCCCCCCCCCCCCCCCCCCCCCCCCCCCATACACATTTAGATCACTCCATAGAATTTCCATTGGATCTACCAACAACTATGTAGTGTTGGATCTTCCCTGATAGAATACATTGTGATTGGAAGGTTTATATCACTGCTATGTAGTGCCGGGTTCTCTCTGATAGAATACATAGTGATTGGAAGGTATATGTCACTGCTATGTAGTGCGGGGTCCTCCCTGATAAAATACATAGTGATTGGGAGGTATTTATCACTGCTATGTAGGGCCGGGTCCTCCCTGATAGAATACATAGTGATTGGAAGGTATATATCACTGCTATATAGTGTCGGGTCCTCCCTGATAGAATACATAGTGATTGGAAGGTTTAGAAAGGCCCTCATATTACATGGCTTTGGTAGAACAAAAGATGATTGTACATAAAGTGTATGACAAGATTGTAAGGTGTATGGGGGGCTTTATAGATACATTAAATTTGAACCTAATTTATGCAAAAACGACATGTGCTAGAGCACAGTGTTTCAAATGTTCCCACTACCCTTTCCCAACCCCTCTACATCTCCAGGAATTTTGGTGATGATATCATGTTTAGGAGATTGGCAATTAACTCACAAAGTCAGCTAGTCGAATAAAATTCAACCATCTCTAGTGTTCTCTAAAAACTGATGTTTTTGTGTGCATTCTTTTCCGCGTTACTACCAATGCAGTGTGTAAGTCAATCAGAGCGGCACTATGGGCGAGTCATGGGGGGCCAGGCCCGTCCAGTCAGGTCGGCGTGTCGCCTACCAATGCAGCCATCCGTCCGAGACGTAGGCATGCCCCCCTGATTGGCCCCCCATGCCTGCCCTCTTCTGGCACTCTGGCGCCAACCCTGCCGGCAAGCCACAGGTTCAGCATCAGGACACGTGCCTGTCATTGCCGGCGACACCCAGCATCTGTGTGCATAGATGCGTCTTATCCCATTGCTTTGGTTGGACTGTGTCTACTGAACAATTAAAGTGTAGATAAGTCAGCACCTGTCCACCCCTATGTTGTCCCTATTGAGCGAATGTCCAAAAAGTGACCGAGGGACGGCAAATGTGTCTTCTAGCCTTTTACAGCTCTTTTCCATCATCTGGCAGCTTGAAATGCTCAGTATTCAGATGCCCATGAGAATGCTGCTTAAAACTAATGTGTAGCCAAAGTATGTAGCAGTACGTATCCAATGGCCAGCATATAGAGTGCAGGGCTTTGAATTCGAGTGCAGGGACGTTTCTTCAGCTATGCAGAATATGCAGGCACATAGGGTCATGGGGATCGTGAGACTAGCAACCCCCCCCCTCCGGTTGACAATTTTTCCACTAGCACAACCCCACCACGCGCGCTAACTTTAGCAAAAATTTGCAAAGGGCCCCCCACAGGCTAGAAACGGCCCTGATTAGGTACACACTGGAGTACAAGATGCATAAAATTGGGGATATGTACTGAACAGAATGCAGTGCAAAATGTATATAATGTACAGGAGTAGAGGCCAGGTAATTCACTGCGCCGAGCTGCTCCGCCGATGTAAGGCTGAACGTAGTCGAGTAGGTTCAGCCTCTGCACCGGCCGATGTGTAAACAGACCACCCGCAGAGCAGTCAATGTCTGTGGGATAAGTCGACACCCCCGCTAAGCATCTACGCTTAGCAGAGGGGTCCCAAAGTATAATGGAAACAAGCCCTAATTAACAAGTTGTGTGTTGAATGTTTTTATTCCATTTTTGATGTTTAAGGCTGATAGTTATGAATGGATGGGCCCTAACACAATAACTATTCACAGCCCCCTGTCTATTACCTCCATTACAAAGTTGATTATTGTTGTGACACACATAATAAATGGGAATAGAATGTAGACTGTTCTAAAACTATATATATATGCCTTTTGTATAATTTGAATGACAGTTGAGTGTTACCTTGTATTAGGCTCCATCATAGCTGCAGCCTCTGGTCCTATGTCCTTGGACAGCCCTTGGCCATTTATACAGAACTGAATGGCTTACTGGTGCTCTGGAAAACCCTGGTGGCCTGGTTTATAATAATTTAAAATAGATGAGACAAACCTAACTTTGAGCAAGAGAGACAGCATTTATTTCCTGGGCATCATGGCAACATCCCAAGGAATATTGCAATGTTGCCATTGGATGCACCAGGGAAGGGAAATTACAGTTAGGTGAGTATTACATTTTCCTGTTTATTGGACATCATGTGTTATATTCCTTGCCATTGGATGTCCCAGGAAATGATGATCCGTATTTATTTTTTCCTGTTTATTACCATTCTAACTATACAACCGTTCCATCAAGATTAATCGACAACTTTTTATAAATCGTGAGTATTCAACAAACAGAAACAGCAAATAAGATTTGGAAAACAATACATGCTACACTAACACTATATATATAACACTATATATTGATTAACACTAACTAATCTATTGAAGAAAACTAAAGCTGTCCATAGACGTCTCAATTTTGTAAACGATCGCGGCATGCAATTGAGTGTTCGATCATGAGTCACATATCTATCTTAAAGTGCACAATTTATGGAATGCGATTAATTGCCGATTTATCACCGATCGAATGATGACGTAACTAAAGATAGGCTACACAAAAAAATGTGATTGAAAACAATGGAAGTGGGATATGGCCTCCATGGGTCGATCGATAGAAATGATTGCAAGTCTCTAACAATGTCCTCCAACTCATGATCGATCGACTAAAATTCTCAGACTTGTCCGATCTCTTGAAGATCAATTTTTCTTGCAATTTCTCTCCATTTCGATCGATCTCTCACTTTATGCATGCATGGATTAACGATCCATAGCGGCGATTAGTCTCTCAGAAATCACATGAAAAATCTAGACATCTATGGCTAGCTTTATAGATATACCTTTATAACCATGAAAGACAAACAATAGACACAAATATTCAAGTTTAACCAAATGTTCTATTAAAATGGTAACAAAAGAGACCCTGAAGGATATTCACTATCCTAATGATGTGAATCGTCTCTGTCTTAATAGAGAAGTCCATGTTCTTTATTTTTATTTATAGATATACCTTTTTTTTTTTCTCATAGATATTCAAGTGTAACCAAATTTTCTATTTAAATGGTAACAAAAGAGACAGGCAACCCCTGAAGGATATTCACTATCCTAATCAAGTGAATCGTCTCTTTCTTAATAGAGAAGTCCATGTTCTTTATTTTTTCTCATATTCTCATAGGAAGCATAAAGACAGTGCGACTTCCATGCGTACTTACCAACGCCGGCATACAAATCGCCTTCCGTATGCAGCAGGCAGCAAGGATCCAATGCAAATATTGACACTAAACACATCTTCTCACTCTTTCATACTGTCTCAATTAAAGGCATTTTCTTTAACTTCTTGATCCCTAAATTAACCTCCCTGAGAAGAGATTACTGGTTGCAGCAAGAAGAAAGGAGCTTTGAACATTCCGCCCTTGAAAACAAAGCAAAACGCACACAAAAAAAAAAACAAGATAATCTAAGAGTTTGTTAGATGTGAGAGAGAAGAACCCAACGTCAACGTGTCTGTGTTCAGCATGTCAACTGCATGGTAAAGAGAAGAGGGAGGATGCAGAGTCCAGTGCTATCAGGGTCACTGAGATGCTGCTTGTATACCGGGATATAGACAATAAGCCTAGGCTGGATCATGTGTCATGGGTCTAAGGTTTCAGAGCATACCAAGAGTTTGTCTTACAGAACACCCACACTTACCACCCTGGGAAACTTCATATTTCTAGTTGTCTTCAAGTCACCTTATATATAGAAAAAATAGTGACTAGAACAAATTAAACATTTCATAGATAAGTCAGGAAAGGTTCTCAGCTCACCGGTTACTAAACATACGAGGACCAGAGCCTATGTCTATTCCATCCCGCCATACACTGTATTATTTATTATGCTGCATCTAGGATGGGCGAAAGGTGATCTGAGCTAAAAGCCTTGCCAATGTGAAGGATTAGCCACACAGCATATTATTTACACCTGTCAGTGTTTCCTTCCTTTGCTTAGAGAGCTTTCTGGAAAAGCAGCAGTTAAAGATGGCTGATCTCCTATCTGCAGATCTGTTATTCTGTGTCATCTAAAATGATAAAGTTTGAACTAGGGTTGTAGGTATCCTGCATTCCAAAGCATAATATAAGTGATAACACAATGGAAGAATTGACACTACTGGCTCAACACATACTATGGCGGTGGTTCCCAAACTGGGGGGCGCAAAGGTATTGCAGGGGGACGCTAGCCCTCACCTTTGTTTGAATAAGTAGGGGGGGGGGGGGCTCGATAATGTTCCTAGTTTGGGAACCACTGTACTGTGGTATGGTATTAAGTCAAAGGAAGGGATCTGAGACATCACAAAAGCTTGCTTTTTCAATGAGACAATAAATGGTATCACTTAACCTTAAAAAGCTCTGTACTCAAAATATACTGTTAGGATCCACTATTAGTCACTAAAAGTACTTTTATTACCGTCAAAGTGTATCATCAATATTAGAAACCCTCTTTCTAAGCCATTTTTCAAGTCATTCATAAAGGGCTGCCATGGAGACTTCATCAAAGCTATATGATCCCTTCCATGATGCACTTTGGGACACCTAGAAAGTACAGTTTTCTTACAACAGCACTATATATATAAGAATGTTTAAGATAACACTTTTATTCCTTGAAACAGTTATTTAAATTTACTTTTCAATGCTGGATTTATAATCTTGCTACATACAAAGAGTATGGAAAAATAAAGTAAGCCAAATTATAAAACTAAAGGAAAATATGAACATTTTATGTAACCTGCACCAGCCAAATGGCAGTTACCTTTTCAAGTTGTGGTTATCTACAACATGTATCCAGTTGTCTTTATTTGTCACACAGCCATAATCCTGAACTAAGGGTAAAAGGGTCCTGAACATTTCAGTAGCTCGTATAGAGGAACAACCATGAAGGTTATGGGGGGAGGGATTATGCAGAGCACAACAAAGTCTTCTTAAAACAGAAGGTATTTACATGGCCCAATCCATCACAAATCCCAAAAGTAAGGGAAAAAACACACTTCAGGACAGTGGGTGGAGCCATGCAAATCAATACTTTACGCCCCATCAGCAAATGCACATCTAGAGCTGCTAGAGTACAGTGCCAATATACCCTTATGGTACAGAGCCATTTATTCCAAACTGCATACAGCTGGCTCAGGCTCATTGGCCATCATCAGTGCAGTGCATGGAGACCATGGATCTATGGAGTAGGGCTTGGGAGTCGAACATAGAAGAACAACATGAAGGTTATGGTGAGAAGAGAATAAAGGAATCAAAAAGCCCTCAACTTGAGCAGTACATAGCACAGTCAAGCCTTTTTATAACAGAAAGTATTTACATGCCCAATCCATTACAAATCTCAAAAGTTCTCATATATAATACCGTACTAAGGCATGCTTGTTTTAGATGTTTAAGAGTAGCAGAAGCCCTAAATATGTTATGATATCTCATAGAATGTACATCTTCTTGGAAGTAATATGAACCATATGCACTAGTATCAAACTTGTGTTGGAGTTTGAATGAAAAACTCAATAATAATGAAGTGTACATCAAGTGGAAGTCTGCCCAAGTGTGACACACGTGTTTTAATATGGCACTTATTCTAAAATAAAAAATAAATGGCACTTATACACCTTATACACCTACGTGTAGGAATCAATTCCAAGGTTGCTGAGCCTCCCTAGAACCCAAATCACATGTTCAGTGGCGTGGCTTTCAATATTTTGGAGGTACGTGTGGGCAGCTGTCATTCCCCCCTGACCATCCGCATTCTATGTAAATGGGCAACCACGGTAAAAGCATACCTGTTTGTTACCCAATTTTAGCCAGGAAAATAAAAATTTTAACCCCTCTTTTACACCCTATACTGGAAATAATATTTTTATGTTAATGTCTCCTGAGCTCTTTGAGTTGGTTCAGTTGACCCTGCAAGTTCACAGGAAAACGAATCCAGAAGGATGGTGGGGGTTTAGAGGGTTTAGGAGGAGGGGTGGCATTCCCTTTTACAGCTTGTCTCA
>CM070037.1:108226540-108249383 GCA_036250615.1 Ptychadena robeensis | reverse complement strand
CCCCCCCCCCCCCCCCGCACACTTCTGATTACTAAGATAAAGGCCAAAAGCTGGACACAAGGGACGATTTAGTGCTCCTTTCCCAAACGATTGATCGTCGTGTGCATTGCCGAACACTACCCACCTAGAGCGATTGATCCTGCTCGAAAAAATGTTGATTGAACAGTGATCCAACATATTGGCAAATCCCTGTTCGATCGCCATTACTTTGGACCCTCAATCCCCATCCAAAGAATCGGCCGGGGATTGGTTGCCAATGCACATCTAGTCGCCGAACGAAAGCTTAACTTTTTGGTCTTCTGTGGGTAGAGCATCTAGAAGAGGACGAACTCTTCTACTTCCGTTATAGCCTTTAGAAAGAAAATTAACTGTAACATATTGAACATCTTTTTACTTTGATGCACCTGGAATTTATTTAGCGGATTTAAGCTGTAAGTGGGTTTTAAACTTGTAGCTATGGTTACACTAATAATGTGACACAAAGTTGTCATAGCTACATTTGTTCAGTTATATTACCACACAAATTGAAAATTCATCAGATGTTTTCTTTGTACGATGGACAGTTAATTCAGAGATAAACTTTTAAAGACTCTTAATAACTTACTGAGTATAAGACCAAGAGAGAGAACATTTAAAGGTACTTAAAAATACCTAAAAGTTGCAAAATAATAAAATAAAATAATCTTATTAACATTTTCAAGAGATCGACACACTTGGCAATATATTGTTTAGATAGAGTTAACTGATTTAAAACAACCATCTCATTGGTCACAAAAACCCTTTAGTAGCAAAGTAAATGCATGGAATTGGGTCCCTAGAACTAACAAATCTTATCAAATTAGTAAAAGTTAAACCAACCTATAAACTTCATTTAGTATCCCTAAAGCCCCCCATACACGTTCCTATTTTTCATACGAATTTTGCCCGACCGACCTACGTGGTCAGGAGATTAATCGATCAGGAGAATAATCGGATGCGGAATTATGTACCCGACTAATCCCAATTTCTCAAAATCGGCCGAAAAATCGGTCGGGACCGCTTTGGCCTGTCTGTAAATTTTGGTCGATCTGCTGTTGATAAATAGTGTCGGGCTGATCGATCAGTGATAATTCGAATTCCGATTTTTTGTGCCAGCCGACCGACCGACCATAACATTTTAGGTGAAAATCAGGTGACACGATCGGACGAAAAATCGGTCAGGAGAAAAATTGGATGGGGGCTTTAGAGATTTAGATTTAATGGAGGATATTTAGGATACCAACTAGGCAAGTAGATATTTTTAGATTAAGGTCATTATTCTGTTTAAATGCGTAAACAGAAATGAGTGAAGCTCTTAATTAGTTCCGTTATCTTTTAATTCTTCTAGTTTGTCAATAGGGGGGGCTATGTTCCTCATCAGTCTAACCCACTCATCGGCCACAATGGGTTCTTATATTTGAACAAAGGTCAGGACCAAAAGCAAATGAATGTAATGAAGAATTTCTTAAAGCCTATTCACATGAGCAGTAGGAAATGCCTTGTTACCACCAACCTATTTGCCAAAAACTATAGGTTAAGCGACATTTTTCCCCAGACGGCTTTTTGGCAGTTGACAATTTGCAACTGCAAGTTGCAACTGCACTGGAAACACCCACGAGAATTAAGGCCCAAGACCTATGTGGCTGGAAAAAATGCACCCAATGCTGCTCATCTTCAATGGATGCGTCTCCGGTGATACCGAGTGCCGCCATGATGACACCGTGCCACAAAACATCATAAACAAAGCATTCACATAACTTTGAGAATGCAAAGTGAACACTGTCCCATTCATTGGAATGGGAAGTGTCTACTCAGAGTCTCTGCACAGTAGTGGACACAAGGCCTTACTAATTCAAGACAGTGAAGTGTTAAAAAAGTAAGAAGTGTTTAAAAAAAAAAATATATATATATATATGTATATATAATATATAGCTATATCTATATATAAAAACATTTTTAGTCTTTGCTAGACCAACCTGGGTAATGGTTCGCTATCAACTTCATTTATGTTCTACTTTTCTATACTTGACTCTTAAGGCCCCCATACACGGGTCGGATTCCGACCGGATTCCGGGACGATCGATTCCGGGCGCGTGCACGCGAAACGATCGTGCCGGAATCGCGTGCAGCCCACCTTGTCCGATCGTTCGCGTCCGATTGATCGGGGGCTCAGAATCGGATCCGACAGAGAACCAACATGTTGGTCTTTCTGATCCGATTCAGCACACATCAGGGGGAGTTGCCATTTGGGAAGTAAGCGATCGGACACGGAATCATCCAGGAATCCGTGGGACAAGGTGGTATGCAGCGATCGGATACTCTTAATTGGCCGATTGATCGGAGCTCCGATTCCCGCTGAGATCGCCGGAATCGATCGGATCAGTGATCAATCGGCCATGGAATCCGACACGTGTATGGCTAGCTTTAGATGACAATTTTGTTATAGAGCTCCCATTCGAGGCTTTCCTATGTTACAGAGGATATGTATATTTGTTTTATTGATTGTTGTATTATTTGTTTCCTATGTTCTTTTATTAAAATCCTTTAATAAAAATACAGTTTCTAAAATAAAAAAATTGCAGGGAACAAGTGGCGGAAAACCAGAGCATTGTAATTTGCCTATGTGTGATTTAACCAATAGGTGGCAAGCTACCGGTACTTGTTTAACTTCTAGTATTTAACTTCTAGTAACCAAATGCATAGAAACTTCAACGCTTACAGCAAAATAAGACCCACCCAGGTCAACACCTTGTAACTCCAAAATACCTAAACCAATAGGAACACTGTTTTTTGAGTTATGATTACCTGGTGGCCTGTTTGAAGCGTACTTACGGTCACAACAGCAAAAACAAATCAGAATATAAAGGGAAATTGCTGCTACATAGAACTGACCAGTATTTCGCTAACCAATACTAATTTATATTTTACTGTAATTATGTGAATTTATTGTTTTACAATTTAGTTGTATGAGTAATGGAAAACTGACAATGGCTTGGCATGATAGAAAATGTGGTGATGTATCAAGCAGTAAAGCTTGAAGTTTGTTGGATGAGCTCTCCACTCAGTTGTATGTGTGGCAGGAGAACATGATGAATCACTTAACTATATTCAAGCCGATCCAAAGAGGGTTTTCTTTACAAGCAATATTTAGGGATTCCCCTGTCAGAGATTGCTTCCATCAGATTTGCTTTGCTTGTATGACAACTTATTAACAGAGAACTAAGGGCTTGTTTCCATTGTAGCGTTCCCGTGCGGTTGCAGCCGCACACAACCACATCCATTGGAAACTTCAATATAGTTTCCACTGGTGCGGTTGTGCGAGTTCGGGTGCGGTTTAGGGCGCGTTTCTGAACGCTAGCTGCAGCGTTTTGAAATGCATCAGCGCCCCAACCGCATCCACATCTCCAATACAAATAAAAATCGCGTCGCGAAAACGCGCGACAACTTTAGGCATGCGCTCAGCCGTGCGGGAACCGCACGGGAACGCTTCAATGGAAACAAAGCCTAATTGTATTAACTTTTCCCACATTTGCATCATATCCATGCCATGCTATGGACCCAATACATCTATTTTACTTACTTCACCTGGAAATGTGAAATCGCGGTGAAAAGGCCCCGAGTAACATCACCGCTGCCCCAGAAAAGTCACATCACCGAGGTACAGGAAGGTGATTTTCTGGCCAGCAGAACCATTACATCATCTCATATTTAATTTATATCTGTCAGAGAAGAAGGAATAAAAACCCAATAAAATCGCCACAGATACTCTTACATATTTCCAGCGATGTCTGACATTTCCTCTATCATTAGGGTTTTAGTGGAATGGTACATTTCAGTCACACATAACATTTTGGTTGGGCAGTTTCCTCTTCTTAAGATTGTTTTGCAATAATTCTATAAATCTTTTTTATTGTTTTCAATAAAATGGAACGAAAACTGTATAGATGCTAAAATAGTACTGAATGTACAGAATGGTATCCAAGAACCAAGTGAGAACATAAAGGCTCAATGATGATGATCTTTTATTAAACACAGATAAGCAACCATTTCAGATTATCCTCCACTTATTGTGAGGATATGTATATATACCATTTTTATGTACTATAAGAGGCACCTGACCATAAGACGCACCCAATGTTTTGAAGAGAAGATTAGGGGGAAAAAAACAGAAACACAGCCATTCAGCTATCAAGTGAATATACAGGACTGGACTGGCAGGACTGGATCATGCAGTATTCACGCTATAATCCAATGTATGAAGAGACACATTTTACAAGCTGGCACTGAACAACTTACCCATGAGTAGCTATTTACATATGGGAGAAGATATGAGTCTGTGTCACAAAATGTATTTATTGTGATGCAGAATGTTAATGTAAATACACAACTCATGCTATTTAATTGTAAAATGTGTCTCTCCATAAGTTGGTTAGTGTATTCAAAGAATGGTTACTGCTAGTACTATTGCAGATGAGATCTCTTTTTGGCAGTGGCTTTTTGGCTTGGTTGGAGGGAATGAAACAAATGTATGCCTCCTGGGATGCAAAGATATTGGTCCCAGGTTGGGACACAAAAGAAATGTTTTGAGACGCAGGGACACTTTCACATTGATGGTAAAAATGATTGTCTTATAGTCCGAAAAATACGGTATATATACACACACACACACACAAATATACATACCTAAACAGAAAGCTACAGGGGGTGGATACAAGACTGGTCACCCTACACAAGGTGTGTACCCGTGACACACATAGACAAAGTTTCACTGTGGATTCATGAACAGATCTCATAGTTATACATAAGATTACCAAGCTTATAGTAGGACTACATATTTTGTATGTATATTTTCTAGTTATTTCTTTATGGCACCTCAAATGCACTTTAAGGCTAGGACTTCACTATGTCTTTCCCTCTCAATGAAGGCATAATTATAGCCTGCACAACCACTACGGCACCCACTATGACACCCACTATGGCGCACAAAACAAACCTGGTTTACCACATTTTAGACAGGCCCGGAGCCAAAGACAGAGACCTAGGCGGAGGGACTACATGACTGGGTTAGAAGGAGCTGGCACACTAAGGGTTAGCAATTCTTCTAAACATGCTTAGCTATGTTGTTTATGGTATCCATGTTATGTTATCTTGTTCCAGCTCTATCAGATAGGTTGGCTCAGTTGCTAGGCGGGGTCCTCCTGTAGTTTAGTGTGTGAGGAGAATTCACCAAAATTCAGTCGGAGACAAGTCTGTGTAGGATGAATTTCCCGCCCTCCCTCCCTCCCTCCCTCAATTTTCTTTGGTTTATAAAACTTTGATGTATTCCTTTGATTTCAGGTTTCAAAACTTGTCACGGCAGCCGCAGGGTTGTAAGGCCCTTTAAGGTGGTCTGGTCATGGAAATGGTCATTGGAAGGGACCGTCGTAGGTACGGAGTCCCACCCTTTGTTGAGTCGGTGTAGTGCGGCTGGAGGCCGATGTATTGGGTGATGCAGATACAGGGTGCTGGATAACTGCCTTCAAGGGACATTCATTTAAATCTATAATGGTCTGTGTAATGATTGTTATATATTATATTTTCTTAGTTACGTTGGTAATAAAAGGCTGCCGGGCCATTTAAAATCCAATCTGTCTGAAGTCTCAATTATTCCAGTTTGGTTTTTAGGGAGTAAATATTGTTGATCAATTAAGACAAAAGGGACAGCTTTCTGGTATACCCTAGTCATGAGTTGCATGAGGAAGCACCGTTAAAGGTGTGATGCGGAGCAGGTACATTGAAAATCAATAGTTACATCATTTTGACGTCCATATGGCCGTGCTTTGGCCATATGTTTGGCAATTGCTTTTCAAAGGACAAGTGCCCCCCATGTTTTTTTCCCTGCGATCCGCACGGACAGAAAGTGGGGGAAAACTAAGTAGAGTAGAGTCTTTAATGCACAGTAGTGCGCTTCACAGCGCCTTTGTAAACGTTTCGAAATAGTTGCTTATCCTAGAATTTAATAATAAAGCTCAACTATTGCTAGCACCCTCCCCTGTGGAGCATAGCCATATATTTTGTATGCAGAAAGTTAGTGGAGCTGTCTGGTCAGGTAGTGTCCTGGGTGTGTCCAACAGTGCAGCAGCGTTGGTTGGTCATCAATGATACAGAGAATGCCATTTACATAGAGTTCAAGAACTTAACTGTTTTCACAGGAGGGACCAGGCTCAAAAGACTGGCATTAATCTATTGACAGGTAAATCAGTTTCCTTATGGCCCCCATACACGTCTAGATTTTTAGTTTAATCAACTTAATTCAATCAATTTTTTTTGTTGATTGATTGAAAATCTATGGCAGCCCACATGGTTAGATCGACCTAAAATGATTACAATTGTGAAAATTCTCGATCGAAAAATTAATTCATTAACCTCCCTAGCGCACCGCCTGTACCGCACCGTTTTTAACAGTGTGGTACAGGCAATGGCTCCCCCCTCCCCTCTCCACACAGCCAGTGTCATTCATGACACTGGCAGTGAGGTCTGGAGAGCAGAAGCCCCTCAATTAACATGGAGCTCTATGGCACTGCTCACCCTCGCCCCCTTCCGCGTCACCGTGACGCGATCAGTGAAGCCGCAGAGCCCCTGAAATGCTGCGGCTGGAAGCAACATCGCCGTAGCTTTCCGGGGATATGCGGCTTTCATTCAGCACACAAACTCTGGACGAGATGGGCTCGTGATGAACACTAAGGAGGTTAAATTGGTTGTATGGCAATTGAACCTTAATTCAATCACCCTTTCGGTCAATCCAAAAAAATTAGATCAAAAATCTGTTACTACATTTGGCATAGATTACAATCAATCTAGACATGTATGGGGGCCTTTAGGCTATTTATGCTTACCTTGATTGAAATGAAGGTTTAGAATGCAGAGGACATTTGTATCTGAATATGTGTATGCATAGGGCATTTATATCAGGAAGATTGCCATGTCCATTGTTTACACACATACACAAGCCCATCTCAGTACACACAGTAGGCTGTTTCTATGATGTTTGTCTTTTAAAGCTCCATTTCCTGTATTATTAAGTCCCACCCAAGGTATATACAGTATTCACAGAGCGAGGGCAGGTCTAGAAATGTATCAGCACCATTCCACTTATTCCCTAACATTGGTCATGTTGTGTAGCACATGAACAGTTCTAGAGTGTTCTGCTCCAAATTATTGTTGGCTACCTCATATATTCTGTCAATGTGTTTCTTTTACTCTATAAACCTGGTGCCCAGACCAGTACTGTGTATCTAAAGGGTGGGTCACCATATACGAGACAAATGGTCTTTCATATTCAGCATGAGGACATGAAAACATCACAAACTTCATTTTTCAGGGCTATTTTCTGTATAGCCTTAACCTACTAGCTGCAGTGGCAAATTTGCTAAAACAGACTATTGGTCAAAACAAAAAAAGCAAAAGACATTAATGGCTAATTAGACTAAACGAAGACAAAGGCTGGTCAATCATTGGTCAAAGGCAAGGAACATTATTGGCTAATCATTGGTCAAAGGCAAGGGACATTATTGGCTGATCATTGGTCAAAGGCAAGGGACATTACTGGCTGATCATTGGTCAAAGGCAAGGGACATTATCAATAGTCAAAACATCATTGGGCAATTATTAGTCAAAGTAAAGGCAAGAAACATCATCTGTCAATCAGTGGTCAAAGCAAAGGCAAGGGACATCATCGGCTGATCATTGGCCAAACAGGCAAAAAAGATCACGCAATCATTGGTCAAATCAAAAGCAAGGGACAACATCGGCTGATCATGGTCAAACATGCAATAAACATAATTGGGCAATTATTTGTCAAAACAAAGAAAAAGAACATTATTGGGCAATTATTGGTCAAAACAAAGGCAATGAACCACATTGGTTAATAGTTGGTCAAAACAGAGGCAAGGGGCATATTGGGGCAATCAGTGGTCAAAACATAAGAAAGGGACATCATTGGCCAATTGTTGGTCAAAACAAAGCAGGGAGCATCATTAATCAATCATTGGTTAAAAAGGGCAAGGGACATTAAAGCTTCTTTAGCAGAGAGCACCCAATAAAGAAATGTTCAGTAGGGCAAAATTCATATACCTAACTGCAGCAAACATTAAACCCTTTCAATGCAGAGCCCGTTACTATTATCATTGGGTTGTCAATTAACTCCAGTGCAACAAAAGCCCCCCCCCCCCCCCCCCCCCCCCCCCCCCCCCCCCCCACACACACAAAGCACAGCATAATGTTACTGTCTGTTTCAGTGCACTGCAATGCAGATCCCTTGTCAGGATGCATTGGATGCTGTTCAAAATTAACAGTGCTGCAACATATAAACACGTACATTTTCCGGTAAAGCAACTTACATTATAGCAAGGGTCTTCAAAAGGCGCAAGCATATGCATGTTATTGGCTTGTTTGTTTGTATTAAGTTACTGTACTGTTACTTATTAAATAAATGTATTAAGAGGCTAAGCACCAATGCCAAATTATAGTGTTAATCGTGAATATTCGAATCACACATTTTTATTGTGAATATCGGCACTTTGAGAATTCTTGAAGATCTCAAATACAGTGCTATATCTTCATAACTGCGAGTATTCGAGATTTGTTACATCAGTATCCAGAACTACAGTATATTGCGTTTGCAATATGTGCATGTACAAGCAGTGATTTGCGCAATTAAGGTAATAATGACTGGAGATCACAAATTTAAGAATTTATTGTGAATCTTAAAATATTAAATAAAAAAATTCTTGATATTTTGAGAATACGAATATTGCCCACGCTGCTCATCGCTACCACATTCTAAAAGTTATTGCAAGAGTTGGAAAGCTGCCCTGATCACTTCTACAATAACCCATTAGCCAGCAAAGTTTCTTTAAACAACTCCTAGCATCTACTGGAGCCATGAGTTTGTTTATTTAACCGACATGAAATACACATCATTGGCTGTCTCTGAGACGTACATCCACCACATGGGTACACATCTTTGGCAGTCAACCGGTTAATTTTACTTGGCCCATCGGCTTCTCGAATTAGATGTATGCTGTGGTTTGTCCAAATACATGTGGTCATGACTAATAATGCATTATTGCTGACTTCAGCTTAAACGTTGTGTCATCTTTTCATTAGATAATGTGAAAAATTGAATAAATGTCTTTTTAAGATGGAAAAAAACTCAAAAGCGATAAATTCACAGATGACAGTTGCATTATTCTTCCAACCCCCTTTCAGGGAGACAAAAACTTTGCAGTTGTCAGAAGGATAACGGAAGCCAGCACACGGATACTATAAACAGAAAACAAAGCGGAGACTTCCAATATAAATACGGCATAAATAATATTTATCACAACAGACCAGAATAGCTGGAGTACAACAGATAATACATAACCCGGGGCCGCCTGATTGGCGGGTCCTAAGAAAACCTTGGTGATGCTATGCCAGTACGCTGGCGGGCCGTATTTGTCAGCCTCTTACAGGAAGTCTGAGCCAGGAAAAGCCACGAGAGCAAAGGGAGCGTGTCTGGAATCATGACAAGTACATTCTGTGATCCTGCGCTGCTTGTGTTATACCCCATAAAGTTTCACCGGACTATTTTGAAATAATTTGGGATATTTCCCAAAAACAAATGGATGGAAAGAAAAAAAGTACATATTAGATGTAAGACTAAAGCTGGCCATAGACGTCTCGCTTTTCTTTTGATTTCTCGGCAGATTGACTGCCCGTAATACGTGCTGGAATTAACTTTGGATGGGGACCAGCGTGAGATTGACCTACAAATTTCGGACATGTCCTTATTTTGTCAGATTGATCGATCACAGCCACAGCCTGCAAAATTAGCCACAAATCTAAAATTTTATGGCCACCATAACACATGAATCTTAGCAGAGCTGTTATTTATTTAAAAAATACAATCATTCACATACACTTGTATGGCTTTAGTGTGTTTCTTTGCACTTACTGAATGTATTCTTGTTTATAAAGCACCTTACTGGGTACACCAGGCACTTTCAGTGTTGTGGTGACTACCTTACCTATTGGGACTCTATGGAGCCCTGTATGAAGTCACCACTGCATGACACGTGCAGCAAGTACCTCACACAAGTGCTGCTGGGACAGTAGTCATACCTGTCAACCTTCCTGTTTTGGCCGGGAAAGTCAAATTTTTTATGTGGCTTTCCTGGCCAAATCCCAATTTCAACAAATCCTGAATTTTTCCCAGTTTCTTGACAATGGTAATTTAGCAGGGAGAAGGCGTTACTTTCACTGCTAATGTCCCACCCCGCACATTATCAGCACAAGCAGCAGGGTGGGACATTAGCAGGGAGAGTAACATCCTTTCCCTGCACATAATCAGCCGAGAACTCCTTGACGTCACTTACAGTACTTGGAACATGGAAGAACCACATCCCGTCTTTAACGTCACTTTCTGTATTACCCCTGTTTTTTTCTTGTTGTCCAGGTAAGGAGTCCTTACATAGACAGGAGGGTGCGTTTAGGGCAGCACTGGCTGAGGATATCAGATTAAAGAACGTAGAGTAAAGCAGGGTACAGACATAAGATATGGACCAGATCGATGGCTGCTTCAAGTGCGCGCTCACGGCCATCTATCTGACCCATATAATATGCACCCATTGCTTTCGATGTTTTCGATTTATAACCATATGGCAAAGGCCCCCTGCCTCCCTGGCGTCATCACTGAGGGAGGTGAGGCCAGCGACAACCCTGAGGACCGCTAAAGAAGGTAAGCTACTTCGAGTGTGGCTGGGGGTTACCAATAGTGGTAATGGAAATTTACCTTGAGGGGTGATACTGAAAGGGGGTTTAACAAATATGTCATATGTAAATAATTGAGTTATAAAAGTACAGCGTTCTGTGTGTTGTTATTTACATGTACTCTTCACCTCTCAGGGCTGTCAACTTATCTGGACTGCCAAGTGACCGGACTGCATGTCTGAGCAGCCAATCACCACCGATGTCCTGGGAAATTAGTATTTCTCTTGTCTCTGGGACAACAGAATAACACGGGTCAGTGAGGGTTATCATATGTTCGGGTCAAGGAATGAATTCTGAACTCACAAAGTCAGGCTAGTTACTTTGAGTTACAGATGTCCCACGGGGTCCACTTCTGCTGCAGCCATTAACATGTTCCTAGTTCTAAGTACACCAGACAATCAAGTTCCTTAATAAATAAACTCAGTTAACAAACACATGAACCACATTTAGCAATTACCAGTGACCAAATCTCCTTCACAGTGACATCACTAGTGCAGGAAGTGGGGTCCGCATTGTGTGACACCATTTCACTCCCAAAGAGGACACTGAACTTTCCATCCAGAGACTTTTTATTTTGTATACAAGGGCTAAAGGACTTGCCAGTTCAGAGGACTCCAATCTTCCTCAAGATCCACAGACACCAAACCTAGAGACGCCACTAATTCAAGAACATTAAGGGCCCTTTCACAACATGTTCGTCAATTTCGGCAACAAGCGTGCGATCTGCAGTTGCACATGTTTCCTAAAAGAATTGTGCACTATTCAAATAAATTCCAAGCTTTCCCTTCCGATCTGATCATGTATGGGTTCTTTTACTTGACCCGATTCTGGTGAAAGCCAAAAGTATAAAGGTCCCCCAAACAGTCGATCACATGCATGTAGACAAGGGTCCCCAAAGTTTGAAAGGGAATCGATTGCACAAAGTGGTGCACATAGATTCGACGTTTAATTGGCGAACGCTCCAGTGCAGCATGGTCACCACGCTGCGCTCAAGCATTCATAGATCGAGTGGGTATCGACCTGTGTATGGGGACCCTAAGTGAGGAATGGAGAGCACAGAGATGATATACACAGCAGCATACACTATATTACAAAATTGTATCTACTCTTTAAGGTCTGCAATTTGTATTTTCTTATTCCGTAGGAATAAGACAAAGAAACTCATTTGTTACAATATATAGACTCTATTAAATTATAGGCTCCATATATTTCTGCTTGCAGAAACATATTTCAAAAGATATGAAGAGGAAGAATGTGTTACTACTACTAGTATGAGAATATGAAGGGTAATAGATTGGCCATTCCGGCTAGCAGGCTGGCCATGCAGCACTGGGGTCAAATCTTCACTTTTTGGTGGGAGTTTGTATGTTCTCTCCATGTCAGAGCGGATTATCTTTGGGCATCCCAGTTTTCTACAGCACTCCAAAGACATAATGAAATATCTGTCTATTTATTTTCTCTAAAATTTGCAGATCAATCATCATTTTATGATTCATGGATAGTTTCTGTATTTGTTCCCTGATGAAGCCTAAGTGGGAGAAACACATTGGACTGTAACATCACAAAACACTGCTCTATGACTATGTGATTGCATGTCCCTTTAAATTGTACCTTTTGTTTGATCACTGTATGTTTATATGCACAGCTAAGATGTTCTCTTTCTGATTTGACCTAAAAAATATTTACTAATTTAACATATGTGTGACTAGTACCCTAAGAGGCATTTACAGTCCCATGTATGGGGGAAAACAACAGTGTTGTTTTCAATTTAAATAGTGGATAGGCTTTGTAGGATAAAGACATGGATTCAGGGTGTGAATCTAAAGACCTTCTGGAAGGGTACGATAAAGCCCACGTAGTTGGGTTAAACTCCAGTGGGGAGGGGGTCTCAGGCGAGTAGTTTTTTAAATGTGTTGTATGCTGTGTTCAATGAACTTTTATTCATCTTTCGATCACGTTGGTAGAGATGGTCACATTTTTTCGACTTGTTGAATTGTGAGTTGATTGAACATGCCATCATCGCTGAAATTTCTGGAGATGTAGTAAAGGGTTGTGGCAATAAATGATCTAGCTCTAGCATGTGTAGTTGTTTAATGAATGAAGTTCAAAGTCGAAGTAGAAATTTTGACTTGACTTTAAACTTAATTGATACAAAAACTATTTGTGTTTAAGCAATACTTTTTTTGGTAGTATACCTTTTATCCTTCTTTATATATCTCCAGCAAGTTTGGGGATGATACCAAGCTCAGGGGGTTTTCAATTCATTTACAGTCAAACTAAGTCAAACTACGGTAGTTACATTTAAAAAAAATGTGACCCTCTTTATTCAATGGATGGATACTGTTGGGTTAATTGGCTTCCCCCATAAACGGTCCTTATACTGTATAGTGAAATATGACTATGGTAGGGACATTAGATTGGGAGATCCTCTTAAGGTAGCCATAGACAAGGTGATTCTACCTCGACAGATGAGGGATCGAATGCAGTGATGATGTCATCATGCTGCAGCCAGCCCCTTAGCTGATTGGCAGGCACCCCTTGTGTGCCGCCAATTACTTTGGATGGGGATGGCAAGTAATGGGATCATCCGGGAATCTACAGACATGTTGGATCACCATGCGGGAGATTCCTGGTCAACCTGGGCAGATGGGCCCACCCGATGTGCAGCCAAGCGACCCCCGGAGCAACTGGAGGGAATGTGCACGGTGGTCGATCGGCCAAAAAATTGTGTGAAAATCATCCCGTGTATTGCTACCTTTAGAGACAGTTATATGTCTCTATACTTTGTTAAGGGATACGTAATATGACTCTTCTATATAAACATGATTTCATAATAATAAAAAGAATCCCTGACAAGTGAGGATGTACCGGCATCATGAGGGTGCCCCTAGCAGTGCAGACGGTGGAAGTGTCATGTGCTGCCAGCAATGTATACATTTCCATACATAGTATGTGGCTGGCATGCAGTAATAAGCTGTCAGCATGTCCTGACAAATCATTGTCACCCCTCTGCTCACATACCTGTTAATATTTATATTGCTCAGTCTTTCCCAATAAAGTGATATTTTTAGATCCATAACTTTTTTCGAGACATTCTAGAGTCAGATAACTTTATAAAGGCGCACTTATGCTTGCCTAGACAAGTCTGGCTAGACACCTCCAGTGCCTGCTCTCTCCAAGGAAAACAATAGCAGTCAGCCAAACACATCCAGAATAGCTGATTACACCCGACCAGTCACTGGGGGATATGAGGAGCAGCCTGCTGGTGTGCACTAGTGGGCTCAAAGCACCAAAAAAAGTGGTTTGCCAAAAACTTTAACTGAATGAGTTGAATGATCTGGTGCACAATGTGACAGCTGAACTATTTGTTGGTTTGGCAGAAATATCGATATCTGCTCCCTATAATCTGCTAGTGTCCATGGAAGCCGCCATCTGCCTAGTTGAACTGGTGATGATTATATCATATTACCTTAAGTTTAAAGCGGAACTCCAGAAACCTGAATACTGTGATGGGGCACTAAGCAGTTAGGGGTTAACTCGCACTATACCTGCTCTGTTGTGTGTTGGCAACGTTAAGCACAGCACATGTGTACACATGGGAATGCATTGGTGTTCTTAATACAAGTGCACTGGAAATGATTATCCTAGTGCATCCAAAATGGGGCACCAGTGTGTTATGCAATGACGCACAAAGCAGCGCACACACGTGTAAATGGTAACACAGGCGCACAGAATGCATTGCTATTAGTGCAATGTATTGCGTTATGCCCTTCGCATTGTACACAGTGTAAACGACCCCTAACCCTAGAGGTAAAGAAATAAGCAGTACTTATGTGTGCCTGTCTCAGCTGTCTGTCAGCAGCTCCCAGCCGGTGTTGGAGAATATCTCACAACACCGGGTGTACACAGGACCAGAAAAGTGGTGCACATCAATTTCCTGCAGTCGAGCGCAGCGTGGTGACGTCACGAGTATGGCTAGCTTTATTCTTAACCCTACGAAATAATGTCTAATCTTTGTAGGATGCGTGATTTTAAATGATCATCCTCAAAACTACTGAAATACATACATGGAAATGTGTTATCACATCACAGGAAACCATCTCTCAAGTGGAGCTTCCTGGAGCTTCCTGGCAGCAGCGCAATGACATCATCGCATTGCTGCCCAACATCGAAGGAGCTCCGACAATGCTTTGCATGGAGACCCGTGGTCCCCATGCAAAGCAAAGAACATTGACCGTGTTTAACGGTCATGTCCGATATCCCTGTTTATAAGCGGGATTGATAGGTCCCGCTCGAAAACAGAGATGGCCGCATATGATATGGGCCAGATACATGGCCGTGAGCGTGCAATCGTGCCCATATCTATGCATGTGTTCTCTGCTTAACTGTTGCTTAATCGAATTTAGACTTGATTGGCTTGAAAATTCAGCTGTCAGTCTTACATTGATCGGTCATACCACCCACACAGTGATTGATTTAAAACCAAATAACTCCTTTCCTAAATCTTGTGTGCTGCTCCATAGTACCATCAGATACAAATCCATCCAAATACCAAGATACCAGATAGTTGAACAATTGACTGAAATTTACCAACATGACCCATTCATCATCATCGATTTTATGTCATATTTCCATCACTTTTGGAAGAAAGGAACGATCAACTTAAACAATCGATTTCTTTAGTTGATCGAACGGAAAAATCCAACTGTGTATGGCCACCTTAAATCTTCCCATGAACGGGTTCATTGTTATTTTCTATCAAACAAAAATTTTAATCCTTTCATTGGATGGTATGAAAGTCTACTCCTTTTTTCCAAGAGAGATGACAATGGAGAATAAAATGGAAAGAGCTCTGATTGGTCAGGTTGAAAAATTCCATTGGAAGGTACAAGTATCTGTTTTTTTAGGTGTCTCCATCAATCTGTATCTGTTAAAATTTTGGAGAATGGGGACACCTTGATATTCATACCAGGAAAGGAACTGAATTGAATAAGTAACGCGCAAACAAAACAACAGTTGATAAATGTGTAGTAAGCACACTATGTAAAGTGTTATAATCCCATAGACGGGAACTACGGTATACTAAATTTTATAAGCCAGCCATCATCAATTCTTTTCAAGGGGATCATAAGGCTTTTTGTAGGTGGGCTTCAGTGCCCCCAATATGATCCCATGGCCAAAAACCATCTACAACCGGGCAGCTAAACCCATCTTGTCTTTCAATACTAGTGGCGTCCCTGCTTCTGATCATCTATAGAGTAAAGATTAATAAACCCGCGTATAATGACTATGGGGTACTCCTTGCATTCATGTATTATAGTCAGCCCCCTAATTTACACATTTCCGGCCCCCTATCAGGGAGCAGAGGGTCACAGAATGGCACCCCTATAACCCAGATCTAACTGGGGTTTGAGGCAATGCAGAGACTGATTTCACATTGCCTCAAACCCCAGTTAGGTATTTTTGGGTTGTAGGGTTGGCATTCTGTGACCCTCTGCTCCCTGATAGGGGGAGCTGAAGAAACCTGTGAACTATGTCTACATAGTCACAAAAGACACAATGGAAATTGAACATCCTCATTCATGTGATCCTTCCTGATAGGGGGACAGAACTGAAGAAACCTGTGATCTATGGCCACATATTCACACAAGACACAATGGAAATGGAATACATAATTGTCCATGAACATCCTTCATCATTCATGTGATCCTACCTGATGGTCCTGACAGAAAGGCAATATTTCCACATTAGATTCCACATGGCTCCTCCATCACCTTTCATGATCCAAGAAAGTTCTGTACAATCCACTTCCTGGGGATAACTCCGAACCGGCGAGCGGATCAGTCGAGGACAAACTCAGATACACTTGAACTTCCAGAATTCCCCAGACTTGTGGAACCAAAACTCCAGCACAGGACGGCTCTCATGTTACCTCCTCATGGTTTACAGGAATCTGTATTAC
The DNA here is from genome assembly GCA_036250615.1 of Ptychadena robeensis. Classification (NCBI taxonomy): domain Eukaryota; kingdom Metazoa; phylum Chordata; class Amphibia; order Anura; family Ptychadenidae; genus Ptychadena; species Ptychadena robeensis. The sequence continues at coordinate 108,232,612 of CM070037.1, read as the reverse complement.
ACTCAGTATTATGCACATTTTCCAAGAAAGGAAAAAAACCAGAGACCTCAAAATTACTAGTTTAGGTTTTTTTTTTTCTCCAGCCGACGAGCTTTCCACCAAAGGTTCCTTTATAAGACGCCTTTGGAGCGTCTCCCTAGCACAGCACCCTCCTGCAAACTGCAAGTGAAGTCATCTGCTGCACAAGACCCCAGCTGTCTGCAAACTATCCCACTTGACGGCTGTGTAATAAACTCCTTCCCGGGCCAAACTCTCTAATGAATCATTTCTCCAACAAGCAGACGCAGAGTTTGAAACTTAAATGAAAAGCAGGGAGCTGGGAGGTGATGTCGGATACGCTAGACATTGATGATCTATATTTAGGAGGAAATTAAGTTGTATTAAGGACACAAAGCGAACGTTTAAAATGGAAAATTCAATGAGCGTACACTTTCCGATTCGCTCGCCCTTATGTATTTTCTTTTGAGAAAAGTCGATATTCTGTGCAGGCGGTTTAGAGAGCAATTAATAAAACAAAAGTGAATTCTAGTTTCATTTTCAAATGTAAACTATCCGCTATTTCCGTGCGCGTTGTCTTGGATTATGGGTTTGCTTAGGAAAGTACAATTGTCCTTTAAGGGACCATTAAGGCTAAATTTACACTGTTGTTTCCCGAGCTGCTTTCAGCCCGCAGCAGCGCTGAAAACAACTGGCAGCCGCGCGGAAGACGACCGGCAGCCGCGCGGGAGACGACTGCCTGCTAGCGGCTGCTAAATAGTGCAGGAGTCCGCAGGTCATCTAAATGAGGACTCCATGGAGGTCCTATGGGGAGGCCCTACATTTTAAGTGGTACTCTGGTACTGAATAAGGGCCAAAAACTAGCTCTGCGTACCTGTATTATTGTTAGAAAGCTCATATGCGTACTAACAACTTGGAGGCGCTCCGTGTCTGGGCGGCCTTCTAAGGGTGTTGGAGATCTAGGGGTTAAATGTCACAGTAGGTATATGTATGGGTAAAATCCAACAAGAGAAAAGCACTGTTGGAATGTTGACAGCTGGAATATGACTATGAAAGGTTGACATATGGACTCAGGGGTTAGTTACTAACCCAGAAAATCTTGGGGTGGCACTACTGAGGTATGAGATCTGGGGGTTTAAACATGTTGTACTGTGAGAGTTACATTTGACCCAAAGCCAGCTGGTCACTTGTGGATGGAAACAGCTAATCGGAGGATCAATCAGGAACAGGGAGGTCCATCTGCAGCAGAATCAACCATGCAGGAGGCTGGCGCAGAGGACAATGAGGGAGACCTCCCTACATATGGGGTAAGCACCAAACACCATCTATGTATGGTCACTTTAAGCTGTAACTATAGGGTTGAACTGACCTGTACTATCTAGAGACCTCAGCACTGTATATTCCCGTTCTGGCTGATGGAAACTTTCCCATATTATAATGGGAGGGGAATGGACAGATAGTTCAGTTACTAGATGACAATGCAGTTTTACAACATAGAGCACACATTTCAAACCAAACCCTATCAATCTGGAACGAATTAGGAATGAGCTCACCATGGGAGGAAACTGCTATCAGTATGACCCAGAAGATGCTGAAACAACCAAACATTTTACATTCTCAGATACTAATCTTTCCTTGCGTTCATGCTAGTTATATGCTGGTCTCCTTATTTCATAGTTAGGAATAATCAAAATAAATCATAAAATTGTCATATAAAACAGAATTCATTCAATCTGAGCTATAGGCTGATTAACTTGCAAAGTTGTAACAACGTCCAGTAAAAGTAGATTTCGGCCTCACTAAAGGCTGACAGAGCAGGTCAGATCAGCTCTGAAGACGTCACCAAGCTGCTCTCCAGAGATGACAGCATCGGCGGGCACCCTTTGTGTGCCGGCCATTAGCTTCAATGAAGATGCCAGTCCTCATTGAAACTAACAGCATCAGCCGGCATCGGGCAGAGAATATAGGACATGTCCGTTCTCTGGCTGGCCGAGCCTGTCGCCCCATGTGGGCACCCCCGATCGGCTGCGATTTTGCCTCATCGGTCGGCAGCAAAATCGACCGCCGCTCTGTGCGTGTATGGCTAGCATTAGGGAGGAGAGCAGCCAAGATCTCCGGTGTGGCTCCATGCTCTGCCACACACACCCCCAACCACAAAAGATTACTAACCCCTGATCTAGATTGTGGGCTCAATCTCCATTGCTCAACCTCTTTTACTAACTGTATTCGCAAACAACATGCAAGTGCATGGGCAAAGCTCGCTGGAAGCCCTGAGGTACTTGCCAGTAGTGCCAATCCACAAATCCAGTCCAAGACATTTTGGGGGCTCGGCAGTCCTCCTACCTCAGGGCTTTAACAATGCTTCATAAATAATTAAATGGCTGGACTGTTGCTTTGAGATGCATTTTCTCGCCCATTCCAAAGTTGACCTAATATAAAGCTTTGATCAAAAAAAAAAAGAAAAATTGGTGAACCATGTACCACAAAAAAAATCACATAACACGTGTGTGTACTAGGACCAGTTACTTCAATAATAGCTGTTGAAAAGATGGGCCAGAAAAGTAGATTAGTTTACTTTTGACTGATGTCCCGACGGTTCTTCGAGAGCCATGCACGCTTATGGCCATCTATCTGGCTCATATCTAAAGCTAGCCACACACGGTTCAATTTTGGTTCAATCGATGCTCGATTAGATCGAGGAATTCAATCGTCTAATCGAAAATCGATCTCAATTGCATCGACATACACCCCACATTGAGTTTGCGATTGTGGTGAGATTTCGATTCCAAAATATTACAAAAATCGTCGATTTTGGTATGGAAACGATTGAAGTTCAGATTGAAGTGGTCTATGCTCATTAAATGGAATCTAATCGATCCAGGAGAAACACCACAAACATCGACGATTATAAAACGATTTTGGCACAATCGACGATGATTTTCCAACATGTCCGATCAAAATTCAATCTATTTTTCTGCCTTCATCAAACAATTATCATCGATCGTACCATGTGGGCATTTTTCGATTTTCGTTCAATCGATGAAACAATTCATCTAATCGAGCATCGATTGAACCAAAACCAAACCGTGTGTGGCTAGCTTAATGCAGCCATCCCTGTTTTCAAGCAGGACCAATCAATCCCGCTCAAAAACAGGGATATTGGGCATGACACTAAACCATGGTCGATGTCCGTTGCTTTGCATAGAAACCACAGGGTCGGAGCTGGAGATACAGCAGTGCTGCTTCTTCAGCTCCTTCGATGTTGGGCAACCTCGAGGGTCTCCTATATCGAGCCGTGTGTTCCCGGCATTATAGTCATACAATGTTTCTGCATATACATACGGCCTCTAGATTAATGTATTCATTTAAATATTATGAATAATCTCAAGGCCTAGAATAGGAGAGTATCATCCTCTGCATGTTTATAGTACGGTACTATGTACACTGGTTTCTGTGATGTCACCTCTGCTAAAGTCATCTAAAGAAAAAAACTCTACAGAGCAGAGGAAACTACTAAACCTACAATGATCGCTGGTATGACCTGACTCTGGAACCTTTTTCATCCCAGCAGGGGATTGATCATAGAAAAGTTTCGGCAAGGCAAATAAACTGCAGCATTGCAAGACTGCATGAGATCAATAGTAGAGGTGAGTGATTAATCCTGCTGCAAGGTCATATAGAGAACAGCGTGATGCAGAGCAAGGAGGAGGATTTACTGCAAATACATGATGAGAAGCATATGTGCTCCCACATAGACCCCTTAGGATCTGATGGTCATAGAACTAACAATCATATCTTTCTCTCTCTCCCAAAAATTCGAAGTAAAGAAGCCAATAGAACAGACTGACATTGGCTGTTAAGGTATAATAACATTGAAGGGTGCTATCTGCTATATCTGGCATCACCCCATGCATTTTCTAAATTTGAAATCTCATCAAAAACAAAATAAATCAACTGTTTGTTTTGAAATTATGAAGCTTTGTACACAGGTCATGGGGTTGAGTAAGGTCATTGATTGGCCATAATTGGATAAATCAATGACTGCCATGTCCGACACCATAAGGTGGCCATACACAGTTCGATATTTTGGTTAATTTGAACGGGAACGAAAGATTTTTTGTTCGAACAAAAATCGAGTGTACAGACATGGTTCGATATGTTGATCATTTTAAATTGATCGAACACAAATCAATTCTTGCATACCTGGTATGATCGACCAAAAGTGATGGAACATAAAATAGGCGGAGCCGTGAACGGGCATATGGGTAAATTTCAGTCGATCATACAATTATCTGACGAGTTTTCCAGGTATTTTGATCGATTTTTATGTGATCTACACACAGATTTTAAGGCCCTCATACACGTGTTGGATTCCCACCGGATTCCGGCACGATCGATTCCGGGCGCGTGCACGCGAAACGATTGTGCCAGAATTGCATGCAGCCCACCTTGTCCGATCGATCACGTCCGATCGTTCAGGGGCTCAGAATCGGATCCGACAGAGAACCAACATGTTGGTTTTTCTGATCCGATTCTGCACACATCAGGGGGAGTTGCCATTTGTGAGGTATCAATCGGACACGGAATCGTCCCGGAATCCATTGGACAAGGTGGTATGCAGCGATGGATACTCTTAATTGGCTGATTGATCACACCTGCAATTCCCGGCAGAATCGCCGGAATCGATCGGATGGGTGATCGACTGGCCATGGAATCCGACACGTGTATGGCTAGCTTAAGTAACATCGCAAAACATCACAATGGTCAATAGAATCTAAAGCTAGCCACACATGATTTTTTGGCCGATCGACCGCCATGCGCGTTCCCAGGGGTCGCTCGGACGAAAATCTGGTGCGCCCACGTGGCGAGATTGACCAGTAATCTGCCGCATATGGAATCATACTATTATCTGTCATGCTGGTAGATTCCCATTATTTTGGGGCTACAGAGCCGATCGGCGCAGCCGAATAGGCGGGGGCAGCCTTGACAGGGCGGACTGGGGCTGTGAGGGACAGGTAGGGCGTAGGCGGAAGGGGCGGGGTCTGGAGGCGGGACTTGCAGGGTTATTTAGGGGAGAGCGCCCGGAAGTGAGGCCTCTTCCGTTTCCAGACGCAGGAACACCCACCCTCCCTCCTTGTTTGTTGAATGCTGTTTGTACTTGTTCTTGTGTATACTTTTCTGTTTATTGTCGCAGCAGGCGGATCCTCGTCAGTGCCAAGCGAGAGTTTAAGTGAAAAATTAGTGGTGACGTGCTTATTTAGGCATGGCAGTCATCAGCATGTGAGTTTTATATAGAGGGCCTAGGCTGGTTATTGTTTTCCTGTTTAACAGGATTTGCATTTTATTGGAAGTACCCATCGTGCTGGTTTAAAGGGCAGGTGGCTGGTACGGACGGTTTTTGAATATGTTTTGAATATGTTAATATGGTATTTACATTTATTTAAATTTAAAGTGGTTTGGTAATGTTATTTAAATTTATCGGCACTGGCGAGGACATTGTCCATTTTTTGATAAGCTGTGGCCTTTTGTAAACACGCACTTTTAATACAAAACAAAGTTTCTGAAGAATTATGTCTCTGTCGTTATTTACTAGAGTTAAGTGTGGTTAAGGGGTAGGCAGACAATCAGCACTGCCCGGTCATGGATGCGGACAGCAGTAATGTCCGGCACACAAAGGGTGCCGGACGATCGTCTGAGGGGCCAGCTGCAGGGTGATGACACCATCACGCTGCAGGCTGTCCCTCAAGAATCAAGAGAGAATCCGAACGTATATGGCTACCTTAAGATCGATAGCAAAGAAATCGATCCATGTATGGCCAGATTTAGAAGGCATGAAAGTCAGTGGATTGTCCCAACAGCCAGGTAATTAGCATATTCAGCAAAGGTAGCGAGAAAGAAGCTGAGGTGATAAGCCCATTAAGCCCCCCATACATCTTTAGATCACTCCATACAATGTCCTTTAGATCTACCAACAATTATGTAGTATGGTGTCCTCCCTGATAGAATACATAGTGGTTGGAAGGTATATATCACTGCTATGTAGGGCCGTGTCCTCCCTGATAGAATACATAGTGA
>CM070037.1:108196179-108217359 GCA_036250615.1 Ptychadena robeensis | reverse complement strand
ACTATACTACACAGTTGTTGGTTGATCTAATGGAGATTGTATGGATCAATCTTAAGGTGTCTGGGGGGTTTTAAGGCTTCAAAGCAGTGGTGTTACTATGGTGTTGGAAACTCATGGTGTCACTCCATAATGGCGAAATGTGGGTTTTAATTTAAATATATATATATCAGTTGCAGAGGGCAATTCTTACACTATTAAGCTCTGGACACACTACAAACTCTAATCTCCCCCATTACTTAAGGGATGTCTAGGTTGCTCAGATATGTGTAGCCAGGATGTGCTACAGGAATGGGGCAGGGAAGGTCTTACATATGCAATACATAGACTGTACCATTCCCGGAGGATGAGGGAGGGGGGGGGGGTTGCTAAAGGCTGTGCTGAAGTTTTTCAGGAGTTCTCCTGACAAAAAAAAGCGCCTGGCTGAAAAGTTTTGTGAAATAGTGTTTATAGATATTCGAGCCGTCCGATGTACCCTGCAGCAGCATGATGGCGTTAGATATCGGCGGGACCGGGGAGACGGCTCTGCTATCTCCCCGGCTCAGCTGAAGCTTTGCTTGGAGACCAACGGTCTCTAGGAAAAGCATCGGACACCGGCTGTAATTACGGTCATGTCCGATAAGGCTGTTTTCGAGCGGGGTTGATTTGTCCAGCTCGAAAAACAGCGGTGGGCGCAGATTATATGGGTCAGATAGATGGCCGTGACCGCGCACAGCGCTCAAAACGGCCATCGATTTGACCCATGTCTGTACCCTGCTTTAATGGTGGGGATCGAACTCCCCACACTGGGCTATTGACACAACTGCTTCCAGGTATTCTAATGTGCCCTAGGCATTTCACTAGAATATATTTAAAAACAACCTGACTCTATCCAGGAGTAACCTTTTGGATGCAGCCACGGAAAGCTCTAAAGCTTAAATATTTTCCTTTTTTTTAAATACTGGTACTGGTATTGGTGAGAAGTTCTTTAAACTATATAGTATATACATGTAGGAAACAAGTTATTACTTGAGAAACTTCATGAAGTCCAGAAAAGTCTAGTATGAAAATGGAAACGTTCAATACAGGGCAAGAAATTGATAGTGCAGAGGACAATGGCAGAAAAGGTAGTGCAATAACCAATCATGATGTACAGAAGCTTGTAAGTATCAAATCAGATTTTCCATTTAACTTCAAAGGGTCTATGTGATGAGAACATATGGGTGAAGGTGGCCATAGACGTCTTGATCTTCACAGGATCGGCTGTTGCGTGTTCAGGACGATTGATCCTGCAGGAATCAAGGCTGCCCACATGAAGCCATTGATCCCAATCGCTAAAAAAAAGCAATCGAACAGGGAATGGACATGTCTGTTTTTTCTTGGACCAGGCTCCCCATCCAAAGTATTGAACGGGAATCGATGCGCTCAGTGGTCCAATCTAAGTCCGATCAACGGACGCTCGAGTGCAGCTTGATGACATCATCACGTGCCCGATTGAGCGTCCGGCAATCTATGGGCAATCTTCAAGTCTATGGCTGGATTTACGTATTTCACCAGTTTCAAAAATTAGCACCATAGTTTCAAATTAACACTAAAAACATTTCTAGAACAAAGTAAAGATGCATGTTTAACATATATTATAATGAGCTTGAGAAAATGTTCATTTAATTGGAAAAATAAAAAAAAGTCACTTCCACATTCAGAATCCTATAGCACACCAAGCCTTTTAAAGCACACACACGTGCTGGACAACAAAGGATAATTGAGTTCCATCCCAGAACAACAATAAGAGATGACACAACCAGCTGGTGCTGCTGTCTAACCCCCGGAGAGGACAAATAAGGGGCTGTGTGAGCTTTGTGAAGACAATTTTACTTCTTTATGCTCCATGATTGGATATTGGTCACTGATGGATCTCAGACCCATTCTCCAGTAGTGTTATCAGGGAGAACGTGCCCTGGGGCCAAACAGGGTCAGGAGATCAAACAATGCCAAACGATCTTGGTACTGTCCTCCTGCCCTAGGCATTATAATGTGCCACATGTATACAACAGGTTTTACCATAAGGATTCTCTATGTGGGTACCATCTCTTGGTTTTCACTGGGCGTTCCCAGTTAGCCCCACTTGCACAATTTGACCTGGTTGAGAGTGTGTTCACGTAATGTATAATAAAATGGAAATAACATGTCAATTAAAAACCTATGGCCTATGACGTATACAGTACACACCACAGGGGCGTATTGTGCACATCACAGGACCCCTCTATTGATTTTTATTGGATTAGCCGTGTGACATACACCTGACATGGCACAAGCATGTCATAGGCCATAGAAAACTATGGGAAGTGTATTCCCCATGTTCAGTGTCAAAGTCTAGGTCTTAGGGGGACACATCTTAATATAGGAAAAACATATTTATATATTAGTATCAGCTATGTAACCAACTTATCATATTCAGGCCAAGCCTATCACTATCAATTGAAATCATTATCACCTCTTTGACACCAAGTAGAAAACTCGGACCATTGTTTTCATTGGGCTATGATGTGCCTGTCTAAAGCCCACCGTACACCTTTCAATCACCCTGTATAATTTCCTTTAGACCTACCAACAACTATGTCGTGAGTTTAGAAAGGTCCTCATATTACATGGTTTTGGTAAAGAAATTGTATGGTAAAAGTGTAAGGTGTATGGTGAGGTGTATGGTGACCATAACATGTTGAAGACATGATGCGTCCATTGAAGATCAATGGGTGTACAATGGATTCCCGCTCTTTATCGGGTGCGTTTTTTCCATGTCATACACGTAGGAATAGAGGAAGCACTATGACCCCCTTTTACAGGCAAAATGTGTCCCCAGACCCCATTAAGCGCCATGGACACGTAATGTTGACACGTCCATGATGCAACCATATGTATCCAAGTAAAATGTAAACAATATAATGATAATATGACAATGCAACATGAGAAAATCAAACCATAGAACATTGAAGCTCTCCGTTAATGACCCCTTATCTGCCTGGCATGTCAACAAAGCATCTGAGCATCAGATGATCAACATCTCTTGGGTTTTTCTGAGATAATTCTGTTCCAGCACCACGTGAGTGTGAATGTGCAATGCTTCTCACACTAAACTCCTACAGCTAAATTTATCTAACTGAGACAATGCATATCCACTAAAGAAATAAGGCCAACGTGTTCACCTAACCTACAAAGACCAACGTAGACAGGGAGGCAAGGGTGTGTGTTAATCTATTGTTTGGAAGGTGGGTGTGTTATCTGCTGATATCTGCCGAATGAATATGAATAGGTTTTGCCTTTCCTCAGCTTCCACCTCCCTTCTCCCCATCAATCACAAAGCTGCTTTGTCACAGAACCTGAGCCCCATACACAATCGCTATCTATTGATGAATACCAAGTAGCACCATCCTGCTCAGTCACCCATCTTTGGAGCTGTTTAACCTTTCTTTATATATCACAAGCAGATAAAAACAAATAGTTTGAGGAGGTCAAAAGTAAAAGATAAAGTGAAATACTCAATGATCAGAAGATCGGGAAAAGCTTTGTATAAAGACACATAGAACATTGAAAAATATTCCCCATACACCTTTAGATCTCTCTGTCAAATATCCTATAGATCTTACAACAGCTATGTAGTGCCGGGTCCTCTGTGATTGAACACAGGTAGACTTGATGGTTTAGAAAGTCCCTCATATTACATGGTTTTGGTAAAACAAAAAGGAGATCTGAAGGAAATCTGACAGAGAAATCTAAAGGTGTGTGGGGACGCTAAAGCTGGCCATACACCTTTAGATCTTCCTGTCAGATATCCTTTAGATATACCAACAACTATATAGTATAGGGTTCTCTGTGATTGAACACAGGTAAACTTGATGGTTTAGAAAGTCCCTCATATTACATGGTTTTGGTAAAACAAAAGGAGATCTGAAGGAAATCTGACTGTGTATGGGGACCCTTACTGATATAGTCAACATGACTACAAACCTCATATCCTAAAAATAACTCCAACGCATCTTATAGCGCATAAACCAAATAAAGAGAATAGTTTCATAACAACAATAGCTTGTACCTCTTGTAGAGCCCGTGAAGGGGCTGCAGACACAGGAACTGCCAGTAATCCAGACAGAATGCCTTCAACTTCATCATCTTGGGAGCGGGCAGAGAGCAGTGCCAGCCTGGCACCATCCATTAACAGCAGGTGCCCTATAGCACAGATGATTCATTTGCACAGCAAATCTGGGGGGAAATGCAACAATTCCAACAACAAACTCCAGATATTTCCAGCAAGAGAAAAACAAAAAAAGATATGATTGAATGTCAAAGCTCCAAGCTCATCATATCTCTGGAAGGTAGGAAGATCCTTGGCATTCTATAGCAAGAAAGTAATCCACGCAGGCGCTGGCTGGTCCCCAAGGCTCATTTCAGAAGCCTTTCCAAAATATTCCCCGGAAAAATCCTCTTAGAGATGGAAATCGGTGGGACCCCTCAGTCTTCTGTCATCGGACACGTCCGGCACAGTGTAGAGGCTCATGTGAAAGCGTGACAGGAAAAAAAAGAAATGTCACCGTGCGGCCCTCCCTGCCTAAAATAAATTATTCTAATCTTCTTCCCAAGCACACGTTGTCATTCAGGTCTGTGTGAACAGCTAATCATGAGAGCCACATGCTGCACAGAGGGACCGGCTCCCAGCCAGATACAGGGGGCCCTGGGATTGGCCCTCATCCGTTTCTACGGAAACAGGAACACATTGATAACAGCTGAACTGGGACCAGGATGACAGCCTTCCTCTCCTTTCAGGAGAATAATGTCTGTGTAATGAGGGCTACGAGGCCCTCATAGAGACCCCCTCAGCACAAAGCCTTGCCTGGGATGGCCGATATACAAGGAAATAAGAGGATTTTACAGTTTAATAAAATATACAACGCTGTCTGGGTTTGGAGATAAAAGAGCACTACCTCAATGCTATTAAAGTCACATTTTTATTTTTTATTTTGACTAGCTGATTTTGCATATCATCACCAAAATTGCTGGAGATCTAGAGAATTAAATCGGATGTATACTGTAAAAGTGAAAAAAAAACATGTACACTTAAGGGCTTGTTTCCATACACGCTTAGCGGGGGTCCCCGACGTAGCAGATAGACTTACCTGCTCGGCGGACGGGTCTGTCTTCATTGCGCCGACCCGATCCGCCGGTGTCAGGCTGAACGTAGTCGAGTACGTTCAGCCTGTACACCGGCGGATGTCTAAACAGACCATCCGCCGGCAGGCTGAGTCTATGGGGTACGTCGAGACCCCTGCTTAGCGTATACGCTTAGCGGAGGGCTCCCGACGTACAATGGAAACAAAGCCTAACTAACCTGTGACTTCTTCCAGGGACAGGACTGCTAAAAAAATAAATAAACACTTACTGTTCCTGCCTGCTCGCTCCCATGTCGACATGCCTGGAGTGTCCGATCCTCCAGGCTGCAAGATGGAGGAGCGAGACTCCACCACTTCCCTCCACCAATGGAATCTGGTGACGCTGTGCCCCTCCAGCGTCACCGGATTCAGATGTGGCTGTCTGGCGGGCCCAAGGGGACTTGGGAGGGTGCACATCACTGCTGATGTCTACCTTCCCCTGTCACCTTGCGCCCAGTGTGGCACAATGTCATGGATTGGGGGTGGGGCTTTGCTGGGCGTAGCGACATGGGATTTTTACACTTTTAACCAGGTAAGTTTTGTTTTTCTCCCATATGGTCTACTACTGAAATACTTCTACTGTGCTAGAGCAATACAATTCCTTTTTAAAGTTTCCACAACCCTTCTCTACAAGTCCAATTTTGGTGACGATATCATGTTCAGGGGCTTTGCAATTAACTCACACTTCACAATTAACTCTACTAAAGGTAGACATACACAGTTTCAATATCAATTGTACCACCACACAGTGTAATGGATTTAAAACCCGTCAGATACTGTACCATCCTCTGAAATTTACAGATGTACAATAATTGCTCAATTAGGTTTATGTTCGATCTACTTTTTACCTCCCTGGCGTTATACCCGGACTCAGTATGGTCACAGACTGATCGCCAATGCTCCGCGAACCTGCAGCAATTCTGCATCTTTTAAGGTTCGTGGATTCCTTCCAAGTCTTCGGTGTCAGTGTGATGCTGAATGGGGCGGGAAGACGGCGCCATAGACCTCCATGTTAATGGAGGAGGTGCTGCTTCTTCCGGCCCACATCACTGGTGTTTAATTGATGCCTGGCGGAATGCCGGGAATTGTGGTGTAGTACAGTGTACTCAGCCGCTATTGCCTTGACGGCGGCTTTTTTCGTGCCACAAAAAATGTTGTGAAAAGCCTGTAACGCCATGGAGGATAAAACGTTTGTTTAGCATTGGTGACTGCACAATGATTTAAATCTGACCTCCAGGAAGAAAAGCTAAATGCAAAAACACATTGCAGATATGAGCAAGCATAGCCATACTTGTGAAGTTTCCCATTTCAAAATAAGGGAAATGTCCCCGGAATTGCCGCCCGGGGCGGGCTCTGAGTATGCCACCCTCAGGACCAGAACTTCCGAGTTCCAATAAGGGTAAGGCCCCTTTCCCTGCTAACTTCCCACCCCACACATACTCCTGAAATATGACATACCTCCTAAAGATCCTACAACTGAGCCTATACCACACACCTTACTTTCTATTCTTTCCTGACATCCTCCCAGATTAGTATTCCTGTGATTTAAGACTATTTCTCCGCTGCGTTGTGTGATCCCCCGGGGCCCTCTACGTTAAGCAAAGTGCTTACTGGGGGTCCCGAAGGAGCCTATACACATTACCTGCCTGGCGAATCCTCTGTTCACATGACGTTGAGCTGACCCGCCGATGCAGGGGTTAACGTAGTGCAGTATGTTAACCCCTGCATCGCCAGATGTGTAAACAGAGAATGCGCCGGGCAGGTAATGTATATGTGCTCCACACACAACGCAGTGGAGACATAGCCTCAGTAAGCTGAGTTTTAGGCTGAGTTATAGGCTACAAATATGCTTACTGACAGAGTTCATGAGAGATTTATAGGAAATATTTATCTGGGATGGTGGTGGGAGATTTACCCGCTACAAATATGAAGGAAAACTGTGTTACCATTTGCAGTGGTATGCGCTGCGTTGCATTGTGCATTTCTCCTCGTTTACAAAAGACTCACGGGCTATCTGACTGTAAATTCCCTCCTTGACCCCCTCCAATCCGGCTTCCGACCTTCTCATTCCACTGAGACAGCCATCACTAAAGTTGCCAATGACTTTCTCACTGCCAAGGCCCAAGGTCCTGACTGACTGACCTATCCGACCGCTCTTTCCAAACCTCCTTCAATGGCTCCTCTTGTTCTCACACTCCCCTCCCTGTTGGCGTCCCACAAGGTTCAGTCCTTGGCCCGGTTCTTTTCTCCCTCTATACCTCCTCCCTTGGCAAACTCATCTCATCCTTTGGTCTGCAATACCATTTATATGCTGACGATACCCAAATCTATCTATCCACCCGGCCTTTACTCCCTCTGTCCTGGACAACATCTCTCAGTGCCTATCGGCCATCTCTTCATTCATGACACCGGCTGTGAGGGCTGGAAAGCAGAGGCTCCTCCATTAACATGGAGGTCTATGGCACTGCTCACCCTCGCCCCCATTCCGCGTCACCGTGAAGTGAACAGTGAAGCCGCACAACCCTGAAATGCTGCAGCTGGAAGCTTTCCGGGGATATGCGACTTTCATGGCAGCTTTCATGGCAAACTCTGGACGAGATCGGCTCAGCATGAACGCTAAGGAGGTTAACAGTGTATTGTGTAATTTTGTTTCAAATGTTCCCACAAATGTTGACTGTTTCTGATTGTCTTGTGTACCACTGGGACTGGTCTACGGTCATCAATCATGATTTTAATAATTGAGGTTCCTTTTTACTTTTTTTTAAAGAAAAAAACGAATTGTTTGTGAATATCAAATCATCCTGGCTTGTAGCAGACTCCTCACAGAACTGACAGGAATCCTATGTGCTCAACCAACACACGCGATTCCTGTCAGGATCCGCGTGCGGTCCGACCTGCCTGCTTTTTTGGTCAGATCCTCAAGGTGGGCTCCCCTGTAGTTGCAGGCGACCGTCCATTATGTGCTCGGTGGAAGCATGCACGGCGGTCGATCGCCAGCAACTATGGCCGGGAATCGGCCCGTCTTAGGGGGCTTTAAAAAGGAACTTTGTACCATAGAACAACTGCACAACAGGTTTGAGCCCACATGTTTACCATCAGGGCCGGGACAAGGCAGAGGCAGAAGAGGCACGTGCCTCTGAGCGCTGCTGAATCTGGGCGCTGCTTAGGGGGTTAAACTCCCCCTGAGCAGCGTAGAAACGGGACGTGTTACACGCATATCTCCCCTCTGAGCTGCCCAAGCAAGTGCGCCCCCACCTCTCCAGCCGGTCAGAGGGGGGGGACCTCGCCGATCCCACATGCTCCTCCCGTGCGCTCTCCCCCCCCCACCCCCCCCCGCTCTGACCGGCTGGAGGGGTAGTGCTCTCCAGCCGGTCAGAGGGGGGTGTAGAGCACACGGGGACGGGGAGCATGTGGGATCGGCGAGAACCCCCCCCCCCCCGCTCTGACCGGCTGGAGAGGGGGGGGGCGCACTTGGGCAGCTCAGCCTCTGCCTCAGCTCAGCCTTGTCCCGGTCCTGTTTACCATGCAGGAAATCTTGAACTGGCGTTTAAATAATGAATAATGCACAATAACATGAAGCAAGATGACAACCCTGCATTATAATCACTTCTCACATGTCAGACTTCTATACAACAGGTCAATAAATATAATGTTCTTAATAATTAATGCAAAGCCTGTCCCTAATCAATAGGACTAATGGAAACGCACCATGTGGCACTGCAGAGCGTTATTAGGAAAAGAAAGGAAATAGAACGTCATGTTTGTATTTCAGTTTGAGGAATAATGAATAGATACAGCTATATGTCTAGTTCAATTAGTACAGCTCAACGGTCAAATATGCTGCAAGCCGACTAGGTCCCTTATACAACACTGAGAGGTTAAAGGACAGCTCAAGCAAAAAGCATTTTTAATTGTTAATAACACAACAGACAGGAAACATTCTGGTGGTACTGGTGGTACTGGTGGTACTAAACAGACACACAATTTCATGTTGACTCTATTTGGTAAAGATTGTCCTCTCTCCATCATGCTATAAATTCAAAAATCTAAATTTACTTGTAAGTATTCCTAGACAAACTCAGTATTATTGTTATGACATTATTTTAAGATTATAATTGACATTATATTTGGCACCGGTCTCACTGCGACCTGGATTTTAATTAATTCAAGGTCAACAATGTAAAAGGGGACACCTGACATGCACACTGAGCATGGGAACTGGTGCAGTTCTGTCCGTACATTGTACTCTGCTTGAAATTCCTGTCCTTCCCCTGTCCTTGTCACCGGATGAGGCATTAACATGGTGGTCTATAGCGTGGCCCCCGTCCCTTCGGCACCACTGTAATAAGTGGATATAATGCCTTGAAGATTATTGTTATGGTCTCTTTCTAAGGCCCGTCATTTGCTCATGTCTGCAATAGAATGTTTATGTTGACTATCTAAAGCAGTGGTGGGCAACTGAGTTGATATGGAGGGCCACAAGTGTGCCCCCCCAGCATTACTAAAGGGCCGAACATAACATTTTCAATCTATACTGACTTGTACAAGCATTTTATTATGAAAAGAGGACAGCAGGCAAGGCTAGTAGACATTTTTAATTTTGAAATTCCAAAACTTGATTTAAATGATACAAGCATTAGGGACACTGTAGTATTATTAGTAGGTATTATGGGGCACATAACCTTAGATTTAAAGGTATTATGGGGCACATAACCTTAGATTTAAAGGTATTATGGGGCACATAACCTTAGATTCAAAGGTATTATGGGGCACATAACCTTAGATTCAAAGGTATTGTGCCCCTATTCGGAGGTTATGTGCCACAATATATATTATACAATCATCTCCTCTTCATAGGGATAGTGGGACCATAGGCACTCACCTGTTCGCCATTCCCCTGCCAATACTTCTTTGCCTGGTATCTTCTTAGAGCAGAGGAGGAGACGCAAGGAACTTGCTCAGACACTGCCTGGGTCACTGACCCTGAGTGAGTCACTCCCCTCTCCTCCTATTCCCACTCTAAGAAGATCCCAGGCCATTACACATCAGTAGGGGATCGATGGACAGGTGAGTTCCTATGCATTAACAGCAAGTGGAGGACAGAGGAGGGCTGCTGAAGAACACCTAAAGGCCTGCAGGTTGGGCACCTGGGATCTAAAGCCTCTTTTCTATGTAAATGTATTTTATTATTTTACCCTCCCTGGCAGAAATATTGAAGTGTTTATGCCCAGTATTATCTTATTCTGTAATTGTTTTCCAGGTATGATATTATCCCTTGTGATATCATCTTTCATCCCCTGCTGAAACATCTAGTGTACTTTGCCAGAAGTGTAACCTGGGTGTTAACTGCATAATAATCACGGATAAAATGATTCCCCTTGGAGGGGCCAGGTGTACTATTTAATAACTAGAGCAGCATATTGGAAGGGTCCCTTAAGTCTAAATTTCTATGTGGGAGCCTAGAGGCCGTCCCGAGTCTACGACCTCCAGGACTGAGAAGCTGCTGTGAATTGTATGAAATTATTTTACATCCCACCCATGCAGTTATGGTACATAGAGCAGAGTACATTTGGAAAACTCCTGAATATCTACCAGAATCTCATAAACTGTCTATCTCATATATAGCTGGTTAAGACAAAACAGAAACATTTGCTGTCACAAAAGTGTGGGAACACCTGACAAAGTTCTCATGAGTAAGGCCCCCATACACCCTACAATCTTGCCATACAATTTCTGTACAATCAACTTTTCTTCTATGAAAACCATGTAATATAAGGAGCTTTCTAAACCTTCCAATCACTTTGTATTCTATCAGGGAGGAGCCGGTACTACATAGCAGTGATATATACCTTCCAATCATTATGTATTCTATCAGGGAGGACCCAGCACTACATAGCAGTGATATATAACTCCCAATCACTGTGTGTTCTATCAGGGAGGACCCAGCACTACATAGCAGTGATATATACCTTCCAATCACTATGTATTCTATCAGGGAGGACCCAGCACTACATAGTTGTTCTAAGTAGTAGATCTAAAGGAAATTGTATGTAGTGACCTAAAGGTGTATGGGGGGCTTTACTATGTTGATGAGTTATCTGTCACTGAACACCTGGGCCAGCACACCTGTTGTCATAAGAAGCGTTCACACTCACCTTGTTACAACTTCTAATATATATATATATATATATATATATATATATATATATATATATATAAACGTTTAAACCACCATATAGGCAAGGTTTATATTCAGATTATTGTGTCGCCTCCCCAAACATATTTATCCCTTATTTACAGATATTCAGTTACTTTCTGTACAAGCCTGAGGAAGCCCTCTGAGCAAAACATGTTGCATGAAGTACAGTCACCTACATCAGGATGTTAAATGCTTTTATTCATGGATCTTGTGTTTTGTCTTTTTCTTCAATAAATATGCAAAGAAAAAAACTCAAAAAAGTTGTTACATGAGTCCACCTTCCATTAAAATTCCCACGGAGGGAATTCAGATCATTTTGCCAATACAATTTTGGGGATGGGAATGGTGGAGCAATTTTCCAACCTGGTGTCTGGGGACTTACGAATAATATATAATATAGTAATATACAAGGCTTGAGTCTCACAATGTGCCAGAACTCCTATTGAAGTGTATATCATTGAGGACTCAATAAAGAATAGCTGCATTGTAGATTTCTGCACCAATTCTCAGTACTACAAAACAGTTGAAGGTTCTCAGAAAATTCTGGAATTTTAGAATGATTAGGCTTCATAGGGAGGCCTCCAATAACCAGGAAGCTTATCATTTTTCTGTTTAAGGGTATATTTCCACATTCGTCAGGGATATTTGCGGGGATCACGACGGATCACATACACTTTAGCTGGCCTTCAGATGCTCTATTCAGACATCCGACAATGCGTTAAGCACTCCACTACTTTAACCCTTGCACCGGCAGAACAGCTAAGCACCACGAGAACACAGCATCTGCCGAGCAGGTAAAGTGTATGTGCTCCGTCTGGACCTACCTAGCATAGGGGGTCCCGACACATGTGAAACGTGAAACAGTTCGGCCGCAAACAAGCATGTTCGCCCTCCTTCTCACCAGCGAGCAGTACGGGTGTTCGACCCGCCCTGTTCGCCCTCTATTCTTCCTCTGGTGGGATCAGGAGCAGCGAGATCCCGCCGAAGGAAGAATCTTTTCACTGAAGACCGGGTAGAGAACCTCGTCTTTCAGTGAAAGCCGGCTCGTAAATCCGGATGTGACGTCACTGACCTCATATCCAGTTGGCACAACCAGGAACTATGCGTTCCAGGTGCTGGATGTGAAGTCAGTGACGTCACATCCGGTTTTTCAGATTCAAATTCCCCCCCTAGAGGCAGGTAATTTGAATCTGCCTGCAAACGGTGGACTTTTTTTTAAGTCCGATCCGCCCGTTCACGGACGGAAATGGCCAAAGTTCGGCCATCACTAACCCTAACCTTCATAACTGTACCTTTAAATATGAAACAACAGAAAATTATATAAAAATATTAAACAAAAGCCATAATGAGTCCATTTCTGCAAATCTCTCCTCCAACATATGAGCTACTTGCCTTTAGAAGCAGTTCCTTTGCTGAAGCTATCTCCAATCTCTGTTTAATGAGGCTGTTAGATTATGAATGTTCCTGGATAAGAACATCAAGCTTTTCATTGTTACATTTCCACGTTTGATGATGATTTAATCTTAACGCTCAAATACTGGCTGCATTATAATCCTCTATAAACCCGCGGTCAGTTTTCCTCATGCTTTCCAAAGCACCGAATATTATGCCGTAATAAGTGTCCAAATACAGATAAAATGGAGGAAAACACGCACCTCCCTCCATTACCTGTACTATTGGCTTTTAGGATTTGGTAGGAACAAGCTAGTACAGGGGTGGGCAAACTTTTTGACTTGTGGGTAGAGATGGTGGAATTTTATTTAAAAAATTTGACCATTTTGTCCAGTTTGAGTTAATTGCAAGTGCCCTGAACATGGTATCATCACCAATCATGCTGGAGATGTAGAGAAGGGTTGGGGGTATACTACAAAAAAAAAGTATGTCTCTCACACAAACAGTTTTTGCATAAATTAAGTTCAAAGTCAAGTCAAAATGTCGACAATGGGAGTGATGAGGATGCCTCTAAAACACTCCCAAATGACCTTAGTGGAGCCTCAAGGTGCCCATACACGGATCGATTGTAATAGATTGTAGCACAATCGAGCGATGTGCCGTGCTCAATTGTGCTTGAACCTATTACGGTGTATTCCTTTTTTTGAAAAAGTTGATCGAAACAGACTATAAATACCAGTCGATCTGACAAGAAGCCCTGAAACCCAGATGGCTGTCTCTGTGCTGCACAGCACCCCTCCCCCCTCCGCACAGATGAATCGGCTCCTGGCAGGGGAAAGGGGGCGGAGCCTATCACTGCTGTGTAAACTACACAGGCAGGGCCCGCTCCCCGCAGCACCCAGCCTCGGTAGGAAAATAGCTCACAACATCAAGGACTCCATCAAACGGGTTTGTTGGTGGTGCACATTGATAAGCGTTCGATTGAACCGTGGTTGATTGCACAGGTATCGACCTGTGTACCTTCAGCGCTAAGGTCAAACACTTGAACCGGGCTCAACAGATCAAATTATTTGCTCAAAAATACACTTTGCTTTGCTTTGTTTTGTTACACAGAAGGACAATAGGCACCACACACAAATTATACATAATACTAATTACAGCGGAGAAGCACCATACATCCAGCAATGAAGCCTACACATGTAATTAGTGAAAATGTAGCAAGCCGGTGATTATTTTAATGGAAAAATATAAAGCCATTTTTTCTTGTCCCGCCTTGATGGCGTCTGTACTGTAATTTGGATCCTGAGCACATGGATCGTCCATGTAGAGACGAGAGCTCTGTATAATCTCCTTCACATTGTGAAGTCTGGGACGGTTATGGTGAAATTAGCCGACAGTCACTAATACTTTGCACTAATCTTCTTGCACGGGAATGCAAATGAAGACTTTAGTCAGGAGCGGCCGCCGAGTTCCAACATATTTCTCATTCCCTTCAAACAACTCAATAAAAAAGCATTAAGCTTCATCTCACGCTCCCAGACAGAATGAATCAAGGTCTTTGAAAGAGATATTGGGCCGCTACCTATTCTGTTCAAGGATTTACAAGGCAGATTTTCTGCAGACTTACTAGATGTGTATCTCCGTGCCGCCATCCCATTACATTCTCCAAACAAAATGAACGGCAAGAGCCGGCGGCTGCTGTGCTTATAATAATCTACTTCTCATTGTTTTTAATATCCCGCTAACGTGATGGTGATTATAAGACTAGCCAAACCATGGTCTCCATTCTCTTCCATTACGCTTGTTATCTTCATAAACATCCATCATTATTAAGGGGCTAATAAGCCAAATTCATCTTATTGACTCATCTTGTCAATCATTTTTTTTGTGCATTTGTTTTCAATTTAACTTTCAAAATACGAAAAAAAGGAAGATGCTCATTCTACATGTGTCATCAGGTCTGAATAATGATTATAGAGGAAGGAATATCATGAGCTCCTATAATTGGCCTAAGGCCCCCATACACGCCTAGATTTTTCATTCAATCAGCTTAATTCAATTCATGTTTATTGTTGATTGATTGAAAATCTATGACAGCCCACATGGTTAGATCGACCTAAAACGATTAAAATTGGGAAAATTTTTGATCGAAAAATTATGACAGGGACATGCTGGAAAATTTAATCGGTTGTATTGAAATTCAACTCCGCTTTCAGTCGATCCAATAAAATTTGATCAAAAATCTGCTTCTACAGTTGTCATAGATAACAATCAATCACTGATTTACCTAATTCAAAAATATTTATCTTTCTAAGTTGATTGAAAGGAAAATCTAGACGTGTATGTGGGCCTTTTTGCCAGGCATATCCAATGTCAGGCCTGGGGGCCTAATGTGGCGATGTTTGAGTTTTTAACCTCCCTTGTCGTATGCCCGTATCAGTACAGGCAATCAAAGCAGACTACACATGGCCAGCGTCATTAGGCTGAGAAATAGCCGCCGCCATCATAACACGGAGGTCTATGGCACTGCTCCCCCCAGACTTTTTGGCACCAGACTTGCCAAGGCAAGGCAAGTATGCCTGATCCCAGCCCAGTAACAAAAGAAACAAAAAATTGTATAAACTGGGAAAATAATCAATTATATACATGGGCAATTGGCACCAAGGTAAAACTATTTCACTCCTAGATGATTGGTGACACCAAACTTTCCAAGCCGTGCTGGTTTTTTAATTTGTATACATGACTTTAAATGTGACTTACAAAAAAAAAAAAAATGGGAGTAATTTCTCAACCTTACTGGCAGTAATTCTGCATGTGGTTTGGGGTAGATTTTCATCACCAAAAGTAGTTACCCAGAAGTCACACCCAGGAGTTCTTACCTGATACAGAGAAGCAAGCGGGTTGTTTTTCCTGGATACATGTACCTGACAATGGTGACACCGGGGATGTGCAGCTACTCGAGGCGAATGTCAGTTACACCTACCTGGCATAGGTGGCCCAAATCCCTGCATCAATTACTTTGTAATCTGTTTGCATTTCCCGTAATGTTTTGGGGCTCTTTTACACGGGCGATCTTTAACTATCTGGTAAACACCCTAAGCCCTAAGCCTAGGCCTTAATGTCCTCCTCCAAAGCATGAGCAATTGCATTTAGTCTTATTTTTAGAAGTTGACGCAGTACCTGCTAATATGACGAATCCTAGGTGATTTGCCACGCTGTAATCAAAATGTAAATCCTGCGGCACTGAATGCTAAATAAAGGCCACCGAAACAGATGGATTTTACTAACAAGAGAGAAAGATATTTCACATAAATACAACATGCAAATTTACCAGATACACCATATTAGCAATCCCCGGTGAGTTATTTTACAGTTCTCCTCCTGATTGGTAATCAGATGTTTTTCATTCCTATCAGCTTGCAGATTGAGGTGATAGAACCCAATACAGAAACCCATGTAGCCACATATGAATGTGCTATTTACTTTCACATTTTTGGGATTTATAATTGACACCACAGGATATGATAGACAGTAGAAGCCACCACTGCTTCCTGTGTTGACAGGGAACTATGTTTTAATCCAGACGTACTTTAATAGTTTAAAAATGGTCACTAAGTTCCACTCCAATTAGGCAGGTCTGTTTGGGTTGAGCTTGCTGCCAGGTTGTTTTCTCTGGCCTCCCGTTCTCTGCTCATGGCTACCCCCGGATGGGGGGTATGACTGCTACCTCTCTCAGTGATTAGTCTTTTCATTGTGAGTACATGGAAGACTTCATTATCTTTTGTCTTGATTTAGTTTACTCTTTTGAATTTTGAGATGCTAACTGGTCCCTCCTTGGTGTTTTTTGTCCGTCCTCTGTTGGTGGTGTATGCAGTTGTCATTGTGGATATCGTCACAAAAACTACTTGGATAAAGTTTACCCCCTGAGGAAGTTATTTACGAAATGCGTGTTGGGGCTTAATCCTGCTATTACAGGGTCTTTATCCTGCTGTACACTTTACTATATCTGTATTTCTGCATTTGTTTGTTCTTTGTACCTGCTATGTGCCTAATATAGATCGAGAATATAGTGCTATATCTTCCAAATTGCAAATATTCTAGATCTTTGACAGCACCCAAAACTACGGTGCATTGCGTTTGCAATATACATATGTATACACAAGTGCCGATTTGGGAAATGAAGGTAATACATGTTAGTTATGAGCAGCATGCGATTACCTTCAAAATGAATGGTCACTAGTGATGGCGAACTGCCCGCACGGTGGACAGTTCGGGCACGCATGCATGTTCGCCCTTCTTCTTGCCGGCGAGCAGTAAGGGTGTTCGACCCGCCCCGTTCGCCGCCGAGAAGGAGCTCTCTATTCTTCCTTTGGCAAGATCAGGAGCAGCGAGATCCCACCAGAGGAAGAATCTGTTCACTAGAATCGTGCATGAAGCCAGTCTTCTAGTGATCAGCCGGCTCCTAAACCTGGAAGTGACGCAACCAGGAACTACGGGGAATTTAAATCAGCCTGTGAACAGGCGGACTTCTTTAAAAGTCCGATCCGGCCGTAAACGGGGGCCCAAGTTCGGCCATCACTTATGGTCACATGTGGACTTTATTTTTGCATAAAATCGCAATGCATAATATCTCTGATTTTTGCGAATATGAATATTGCCTGTGCTGCTCATCACTAAACTGGATACAGGTCAATGTAATACCACCTAAAAATGGCGGACCTTATGTTAATTACGGTCCAGAGGAATTATTAATCTAAAATAGCTTTAATCACTTTTATGATCTATTGTCATGAAATTGTTTTTTTTTTACATAAGGATCTGCGTCAGGAGTGTTCCCCCTGTCTGCTTACATAAAGTGAGCCCACAAAATCCCTGCTCTGCTTCCTATTGGCTCCATCAGAAGCTGTCCACATATTTTTCCGGTTGGACTACAGTGCCTAATCCCTATTTAAAAAGTACAGTATATCATTTAACAAACATTCCCTACCACTGGACCACTACTAATTTTGGTGACATCATTTCTGACCAAAATTAATACCTACCAAAACCCATCCAATATCTGTTTCTTGGCCCTACACACAAGACACGATTGGCTCAACATAAAGAAAGTAGGAATTGGGTATATGTCAAAATGAATGTCTTGTACATAACTTGTATCCTTGGTGTGTGTTTGACATAATTTCCCTTTTTTTCCCTTTTTAAAAATGGGTTAGGATTCCACTACGTTAAGGGCTCCGTCGACACCCCCTGTGTTAATCACATTCCTTGACGGGGATGTCGACGTAGCCCATCCATATTACATGCCTACTGCACCATCTGTTTCAACGGCAAGGTTGAACAGAAAGGTTAACATTGTGCACTACGTCAACCATAAGCCAGCGGACTCAGTCATCCCTGTCAAGGAATGCAATTAACGCAGGGGGGGGGGGGAATGTAGCTCTCACTGATGCGATTGCCCGTTCCACGCTGTTAAAAACAGAGCGGTATGGGCGGTGCGCTAGGGAAGTTAAAGTCCCATGGGTAGGAGTTGCTTGGTAAAAGATATAGTCCCTCAAGATCTGAAAGAAGACCATGAATAAAGCCACAACATGGCCATCATGGCTTAAATAATTTAATATGTCTACTAGTACATTTTTTGATAGAGTAGAAGATAACTGCCATGGTAACAAAATGATAAAATCTACTTATAGTTCTAGACATAAAAATCTGCCCATAAATGCATTTGTGATAACCACAGTAAATTGTTTTCTGTTATAGTATTCTGACATCACTGACAGGAAAATGGGAGATAAAAGCAGCCTGACATCCTTCTCTGAACAGTGACAATAATAAATAAGTACTAAAACTCCAGCCATCTCACAAAGTTCTATGTTGATGGGCAACATGATTGTTTCATGGGTGGAGGTTGTCTACCTTCAGTCCTCAATGACGGCCTTCAAAGCAGATTTCGGTAAAGGAGCAATTTTCTGACTCTTGGTAAAGCCCCCCATAGACGGGCAGACTCCTCCATACAACTTTCATGAGACCTACCAACAACTATGTAGTATAGTGACCTCCCTGATAGAATACATAGTGATTGGAAGGTGTAGAAAGGTCCTTCTATTACATGGTTTTGGTAGAAGAAAAGTTGGTTGTACAGAAGTTGCATGGTAATTGTATGTGGTGTATGGGGGGCTTTAGTCTTAAGCCGGCCATAGATGTGCCGATTCCTGGCCAACCAGCAACAGGGGTGCCCACCTTGAGGTTTCAACCCAAAAAGCAGAGAGGTCGGATCGCACAAACATTTTGTGGCCGATCCTGTTGTAGTCAGTTACTGTGGATGGGGAGTCTCCTCCCCCTCCAAGTTAATTGACTAACATCTGATGGGAATCCCTGTGTTAGTGGAGCATATAGATTCCTGTCAGTTCTGTAGCTGACTCCTAAAGTCACCACGCTGTGAGGAGTCTGCTACAAGTGGGCCATGGGTCGAGGTGTCTA
Organism: Ptychadena robeensis; assembly: GCA_036250615.1. Lineage (NCBI taxonomy): Eukaryota > Metazoa > Chordata > Amphibia > Anura > Ptychadenidae > Ptychadena > Ptychadena robeensis. The sequence continues at coordinate 108,198,114 of CM070037.1, read as the reverse complement.
TGGTCAGCTTTACATTACTTTTCTTGCACTGGATAATTTTTCTTACATTTGCTATAAAACTTCTAGCTTTATGTATTAGCCATAAAACTGTAAAGCTCAAAGATGTATTGTATGGTGGATTTAAACATACAATAAAATAGGGTGATGGCTATTATTTCAGACTCAGTGTTTGACATTGGAAACACAATAGATATAGATAGAAATGAATACTTCATACTTCATTGTTTTATAATTAGAATTGTTCAGTAGAGTGAACAAGGTTTGGAACTTCCTTAAAGTCCTTGCAGTCTGTTCCCACATACAGAACATTGCTAGATCCTGCCACTTCCATCTCAGGAACATCTCCAAAATCCGCCCCTTTCTATCCCCAGAGACCACTAAAGTCCTGGTACACACTCTCATCATCTCTCGTCTGGACTACTGTAACCTCATCCTCTCTGGTCTTCCTTTAAATCAGTGGTTCCCAAACTGGGGGGGGGGGGGGGGGGGGGGGGGGGGGGGGGGGGCGAAGGTATACAAGGGGGACGCAGGCCCTCATTCTTAATATGCATTTGAATAGGGAGGGGGGTTCAATAATGTTCCTAAATAGAAATGGGGGACCCTGCAAGGAAAGTTTGGGAACCACTGCTCTAACTGGACTGGCAGCTCTTCAGTCCATCATGAATGGTGCTGGTATACTTATTTACTCATCTTACCGCTGCTCATCTGCTGCTCCTCTCTGCAAATCTCTTCTCCGGCTTCCAATTGTCCAGTGAATTTAAAATTCTGTGCCTTGCTTTTTAATCACTCCACACCTCCTGTCCTCTTTACATCTCCAACCTGGTACACAAATACACCCCTAACTGCCCTCCTCTGCCCCTTCAGTGACCTACTAATGACATCCCCACTCATAACATCATCACATGCGCAGCAGAAAGACTTCTCTAGGGCCGCTCCTACTCTCTGGAATTCTCTCCCCATTAGACTTGCTCCAACATTTAGCACCCTCAAAAAGCTTAGAATCTACCTCTTCAGTCTTGCCTACCCATCTTCTTATTTCTAATATCACCAATATGCCAGTCCCCCCCCCCACGAATTGTATACTCTGTTCCCCAACCTATTAGGCAGTAATGCCCCCCATACATACACAGATTTTAGCGTCCGACAGACTAAAAACGATCAATTTATTTCAATCGTACAATTGGAGATTGAATAATGTAAAATAGAATATACTCCACATGCAATAACCAATTTTTGATTGATTTGTTTTTTATATTTTTGATTGATTTTTTATTTTTAATCGTAATTTGTACTCAATTTGTACTGAACCGATCCAAATTTTCCAACATGTCCAATCATGTTTTGATCGATTTCTTTCACAATTACGATCAATCGGCCGCTAATATCTGTGCATGTATGGGGGCCATTAGCCTGATCAGGAAAACTCCTCCTGTGTTATACCCCTGTACCTGTGTTTTTTTTTCGTGGTGTCTCAACTCTAATTTATTGTACAGCGCTGCGTAATATGTTGGTGCTACATAACAAAAAGCTAATAATAATAATGAAAAGGCTGCCTTGTCACTTCTAGTTTGGGGTGCAAGCTGAGCTATGCAATTGGAAAAACAACAAACACAAAATCAAGGTTTTTGGTGTTAACTTCTGTTCTAATGTATATTCACTGCTGGGTAAACCCTTAAGCCCCCCATACACCTTAAGATCGATCCATACAATTTCCATTAGATCTACCAACAACTGTGCTGTATAGTGGCCTCCCTAATAGAATACATAGTGATTGGAAGGTTTAGAAAGGTCCTCATATTACATGGTTTTGGTAGAACAAAATTTGATTGTACAGAAATTGTATAGAAAGTTTGTAAGGTGCATGGGGGGCTTTAGATATATACAGTGAGTGCAGAATTATTAGGCAAGTGGTATTTTTGAGGAATAATTTTATTA
>CM070037.1:108177525-108196079 GCA_036250615.1 Ptychadena robeensis | reverse complement strand
GAGGATGATGTGGTCAAAATACTCATTTGCCTAATAATTCTGCACTCCCTGTATGTCCACAGCTATTTGAGTGGTTCAATATAAGAAAACAACTCTGTATACTATAGCAGGGCTAATGTAGCCTCAAACCACGTCAGAAAGTAATAAACATGTCTCTATTGTAAAGATAACATTCCATAGTCATCTATATATAGGAACCATACACTCTCCTCTATCACATCCCAAGGGAAGGACATGTCTGAATACAACCCCATGGACTATAGAAGACATTGGCACTCACAATAATGAGAGCGTGCTCGTCATGTCAGGCCATATGTGAATGTTTGTCTTTCGTTAGCCAGGCCCTTGTCTCATGTTAAATACATTAGATGGTGTCACTGATTGGAGGAGACATAACATTTGTAAAAAGGAGAGAGAACAGCATTTCGGTGTCTTCCCTGTATTGTGTATTACTCACTAATGATCCATTTATATGTCATGTCAATTCAATGTTTCAACATCATAATGACATTACATAATCCTAACGAGGCTCTACATGACAAAACAGATATGTGGAATGGCAATACCATCCGAGGCCTCTAACCTCAAACCTAAACTGTTCTTACTAATCCTACAGCTTGAATAAAAGAGTCTATATAGACTGCCATATAAAATGTCAGAATCTCTCCCCTTCCTGTATGAAATGCCATGGGCTGTCCTAAGGCCTTGACTCGACTGTGCGTTAAAACCCTGCACTAAGTCAATGGATGTGTCTACACATCAGTTGGTGTGATCTGCTTGCTTTGTGTTAAAATTAATGCAGAGTACCGCGTTGATATGAACGCAATGTAAGCCATCGCAAGTATGGGTGCATTGACGCACCCATAGGGAATGAATTGAGTCAGTTGAAATGCAATGGTATGCCTTGTTCGATGCGTTGATCAATCCGATCATGGTAAAAAACAAACACAAAAAAGAAACAGATACGTCACAAACGTACCCCTTAACGCATCCCTGAAGCATGAGTTACGTTTTCTGGATCCTTAACACATAGTGGAGTATAAACCTTGAGGCAAGGACTATAGAGGCACTCCCTTCTACTCTATGCTAAGCAGTGGCAGACAAGTGTAGATCATTGATAGCTAAGTGGTACAATATCCCACTATGCATATTCTCTTAATGAGGCACAAGTTGGCTTGTGCATCTAATTATTCAACCTTAGGGCATGTGTCCACTGCTGATTCCCTGCGCTGGATCAAGGTGCGCGCAGATTTGTTGGATGGACGAACTCCCCGCTTCAACTGATACTCTTTATTGGCTAACTGAACTAATAAAAGAAGGAAGCTTTTGGGATGTCTGAAATCCCCTTTTCAGGTATGAACCTGAAAGAAAGGATCTGAGACATCCCATCCCTTCTGTAAAGGATTTGTGCTATCCCGGGTACCACCTGCTGGTGGCACTGTTCTTCTGCCCACTTCTGGTAGTTTCCCTATGTACTAACAGGTGGCTTTCTGCAAGTGTGGGATGGGTTGGGTACCCCTGTTTGCCCTATATAGATGTGCCTCGCCCTCCCACACAGAGCTTAGCATTGTCCCTGTTTTTGAATCTGTATCCTGGATCCTGTAAGCCTTCTCATTCCACATTAAACCTCATTGCACTGCATCCTGTCTATTTACCTCAGTGTTTGCTGCCTAATCTGGTCACCCCTCTGCCCTGATCCCTGACACCTTCAGTTAGCCAAAAGTTTTACTTGAACTACAAACTTTCAATATTCAAAAATTTTTAAGCAGTTCATGTATATATATATGAGCCTATTTTCAGCTAGACAGCTAGACATTAGTAAATAGCTCTGTACAGGTGTCAAATACTTCTGGACACAACTGTTTGTAAAATAGTATTTTTCGCACCTGACCCTAAGACGCACCTTCGTTTTCAGGAGGAAAACTAGAAAAATATTCTGAACTAGAAAGAGTATTATAAAAAAGTGAATACAATAGACATAATATTTCAGTCATAATGTGCCATTAAAAAAATGACGTCTTATAGAGCAAAAAAAATGGTAATTACCAGCAACTAGTGCACAAATGACACTAGACCAGTGGTTCCCAAACTGGGGGGCGCGAAGGTATTCCAGGGGGGTGCAGGCCCTCATTCTTAAACTGTGTTTACATAGGGAGGGGGGGGGGCTCGATAATGTTCCTAAATAGAAAGGGGGGGGGCTGCAAGGAAAGTTTGGGAACCACTGCAGTAGACAAACAACCTTCTATGGAGAGGGGCAAGGGGTAGATAAGCAATCGGCACCCCACCTCATAGAATACATCTTGCATTGGGTATGTAGGTGGCTCAGGTGGCAGCACAGATGATAGAAATTCACCCCAGATAACCACAATAGATAATTTCAGGGCACAAGCCTAAAGTTTGATGGCCCCCAAATTATTAACCCACTGGACTCCAGTAACAAACAATGAATTATTCTATGTCATCTCACTATAGAGCTTATGTATTGGACATTTTGCAAGGTCATTCCATCCACAGAGTATGAGACTAGAGCTAAAATCCAACACCAAGTCAAGTTAAAGAGAGAAAATATTCCCGTTTCTCATAGTAAGCCAGTCTAATAATAGTGTATATAAATGGAAAGCTTCCATGTGACCAGTCACCCGTCACCCGCAGCCTACACTCCACGTTTTTGAACAAAATGCTAATTCTTCTGTCTAATCAGATTTACACGTCCCTGCCAGGCAGCACGGCCAAGTTGATAACCGACTTCATGCTGCTACAGTTATTAATATTATTAACTTGTTTTTACAAAGCGCTGCCATACTACTCAGTGCTTTACAGAGTACATAGTCATATTCTAGAATTCAAGCCAGCATGGCTTCTGCAGCGGAATGTCGTCGCATCTAGGTTAGGCTTAGTGAGACCATCATTTGGACACTCCAACCCATCTTTGGGCTTGGACACCCCAACACATGCAAGTGCTATTATAACAAGAAGAGTGTGTGGTCTACACATTCACCTTGCCAACACCCAAATGGTTTAGGATGAGTTATACCATAGAGTGATGGCAAAGAAGCCAACAAGTGCTTAATACATCTGAGAACTCCTTCAAGACTTTTGGAAACCCATCACAGGTGACTACATACTGGAGTTGAGTTCCTTGCTATGGCAACTCATAAGGTTGATGAATACACTCAGCTGAGCTCCCAATCTAATGTCTCTACCATAGACATGCATCACTGGTAAAAATCTAAGGAGAATTTATAGAGGAAGCCAATTGGCTTACTGGGAGAACTTTGATTATTCTTGCCAATCCTGGCCACTGTGCCACCTTAAGAAATAACAAGGTTACATACTGGCCACTGTTGGGACAATACAGCCACACAGGTGGTTTTGCATCAGCCAAATGGAAGTGGCACCACTTGTCAGATGCATATCTGTCAATTTTAATGTGTACGAATAACGGAAAAATACAGGAAGCGACATCCCTGACGTCACTTCAAGCTTAGTTCTTGGCTGATTTAGAAGGAAGAGGGCGTTACTCTCCCTGCTAATGTCCCAGTGTGTAACGCCCCCTCTTTCCTAAATTACCCCAATTTTAAAAATCCAGGATATATTGAATATAATTATTTGGCCAGGAAAGTCACATAATAAACGTGACTTTCCCGCCCAAAACGACATAGTTAACAGGAATGGTCAGATGTCAACTCTTGGGCTAATTCATATGTAGTGGGGTAACCGGATCTAAAAGCAGCCACCTCCAAGCAGTAGTTGCAGACCAATCAATTAATTTTGTCAGTTCACTTCTCCAATCAATACGTTCCTTGTCATCACATGTCACTGAAGTACATCCAATCAAAACCAAGTTTAGCCACTCCATCTTCTAGTCTGAGTGCTATTGTACAAGGGATTCCAAAGACTCTAAGCAGGACTCTTCAGGGAACAAAATGAACTCCAAAACCAGTGTTCTCTGCATTCTATATAATCTTTACAATTCTATGCAAATATGTCGGAAAGGCATTGTGAATTATATTCATGAATTTCAAGCCCTGAAGGATGACTACTACAAATTACAATAAAAAAGCAACTTAGATACAGAAAAATAAGACATTCTAACAAAGTCAGGTATGACTTATTCAGAACAGATAAGGTCAAATCCCTTCTGCTAATATTGTAGATGTATGTTACCTTAGTGGTTCTGTAGATAGACCGCTCCTGGCTTCCAAGGAGGTCCGTGGGTAATAACTACATAATAAGAAGGAAAGAAAAATCAGAACGGTCTTAAAAGACTCCTGGGATCAGTCAATAATCATGGAAGACGTATTTATCAGAATTTGTGCAGAACATGCTAAAGTGTGTATGAGCTTTAAACCAAAAGTCATAAATTTCAAGTACAATGCATTACATCTGCATTTTTTTTTTCTTTGTAGTTTTTTTCACCTCTTGATCCAATCAGCAACACATTCTGCCTGAGGGTAAATTTACACTGTTGTTATTTGAACGACATGTTTAAAGCTTCTCAGACGCCCTCCGGTGGCAGGAAGAATTAATGACACTTTAAAGCAAAGACGTTTCTACACTATGTACTCTAGCTTTAAAGCCTGACAAACATCCGGGGGAGGGGGGAGCGTTCAAGTAGCCACAGGAGGGACAACAAAGGTCACCTGACTCTGCATGGTGCCTGGAAAGGTGGGATAGGCACTCCCAGGTCGTTTTTTATTAAGACTAAATAACAAGTCAAAAAAGGTTTGCAAAGTGCTGAGGTCGCTTTCAGAGCTTCACTATTGAAGTCAATGGGGTCATTTAACGACCAAACGACCCTCTGAATGCGACAGATGGTGTTCAAAAAACTAACAGAAAAAGTACTGCTTGATATAACGACAGTACATTTTCTTTTCTATAATCGACCTTATTGACTTCCATTTTAAACTTAAAACAAGGTTTTTTTCTGGTCGCTTAAAAGACCAGAAAACGACCTTGAAACTACAGTGTAAATTTAGCCTTATAGTGGCTACCCTGGAAATGGTAGCGATATACAAACCGAGTATTTTACATAAATGACTTAAAAGACTGACTCATGAGAACTATTTTTATTCAGATGACAATGATAAATACCAATGAAAAATACCAGTCATTTGTCATGAGCGATTAGCGCAACTGTCTGGCGAGCATGACATGAGGCGTTCGTCGGTTGGTTTTCAGGTTTTCATCTGATAGTCCTGTCATGAAGGTGTTTTCTAAACCTCAAGTTTGCAGACACTGGTAGATGGGAGTGCCCAGTCGTTTTCCAAGCTGCTGCTGACTGACAACAGTCTGAAAAAATGACTATGTAAATCAGAAATATTGCCATAAGCTGGGAATACACGGCTCGATATTCCGTTCAATCAACTAGTTTGAAAAACATAATCTGAATAATTCACAACCGATTGATTCCTTCCCTTAGTTCTGTGTGCATGCTCAATAGTACCATCGGATACAAATTCATCCAAGTACCTTTAAAACTGTCAGAAGTTTGAACAAATCGATTCAACTTAGAAGGAATCGATTATTTTTTATGTCGATTGAATAGGAAAATCAAACTGCGTATGGGCAGCTATACTTTGGCGAGAGATCTTGATTTGTTAAAGTACGATCAACAAACAAAGAACTTGAGACCCACTCAGAATAGTCGTGTTGCGTTGCAGTTATAGTAACACAGTGAGCTAGTGTTACCGCAGGGAACATAGGACTCCTTAGGAAGCCTGTTGTAGCTTTAACTTTTGCGTGCATTGCGTTAACATGCAACACCTCCCTGGCGGTCCCATTACTTAGGGAACCACTTACCTAAGTGGTATGAAACATTTTCCGTCTGCTCTCCAACCCCCTACACATTCCTACCATCATCAATGACGCCGGGTTTGGGAGGATCTGAATGTATTTACATTAAATCGTAAATTCTTTGCTGTCTCTTGCATAATGAAAAATCATTTTATTGAATCAAGACGTTTCTTGTGCTTCATAGATGTAAGGGGGGCTGTAATAAATTCCAGGGCATGTCATGGGCATGGGTTACCCGAGGGTCCCAAACTCTGATGTATGAAAATACAGTATTTTCATGCATCATGGATTGAGACACTCAAGTTATTGATATATTAATATTACTATAAATAATATTAACTAATCTGGCAGAGTAGACAGTCAGAATTGGGCATCTGTAGTTCCTGGGGTGCAAAAGTTCAGCCGTTAAGCCATGACTGGGTCCACTAGTAGAGCTTGGTTTGGGAAGGATAAAAAGGATATATATACCATGTTTATTGGGAATAGGCATTCCCGCTCCCCCCACCATTAATTTTCTGGGTGACACCGGGGATGTGAGCCCCTATGCCTGCAGGTCAAAGGTGCGCCCCCGCCTCTTCTGCGTCATCACTGACGCCAGGTGTATAGAATCCCAAAAAGATAGTCGAGGAGACCTCATGGGTTCGCCAAGGACAGGTGAGTAAGCCAGTGTAGATTGGGGTGTGTATTGTTTGTAAACAAACTTACCGCTAGGTTATTTGGATCAGAAATAACATTGGACGTACAAATCAGCTGATACTAGATCAGGTGTGGCCATCAGGTGGATCACGATCTACAGGTAGATTGCAGAGGCAATGGGAGTAGATCACAAAGCTCTTCCTTTTTATTTTTTATTGACACTCAATAAGTAATTACTCCAAAATTGCCATCATTGTGCCATATATGTTCATGCTCTAATACAAAGTAAACAATATATACTTTAAAGATGAAGTATACTCAGTATTTACTAAATATATGATAAAATTTTTATTATTGGTGGATCATTTTGACTTAGTCATTTTAAAAGTAGCTCACAAGCTCAAACAAGTGTGGGTACTCCTTAAATAGACCTTAACCTCCTTGGCTTTACGGTGTAATCTTTTCTGTAAACTTTATGGGAGATCGCGGCAGAGTACAGTGTGTACAGTGTGATTGAGATGCCAGTGATGTGGGCCGGGAAAAGTGACACTGCCTCCATTAACATGGAGGTCTATGGAGCCCACCTCCCCTTTGGCGTCACCGATAATGCAGAAGATGCGCAGCCAGAAACAATCGGCAAACCTGCAACGATGCAGAATCGCTGTGGGCTTGCACAGCACAGGCTTATTTGCCCGATCATGGCGTGGGCACAGTCTGTTTTAAAAACACACTGTGCACATACTGGGTTCAGGCATAGGAGGTTAAACCACATGTACATGGTAGACTATACAATTGACTAGAGCTGCTTCTTTTTTATTTGATGATCATGGTCTACATGTTTACAAGTTAACAGCATACAAATATGTACCTTAGTGTACTTTACTATATATTTTATCCCAATCCTGCTACTGAGCGTATCAACTATAATTTTACAATAAAGGTGGACTCAATTTTCTCTATTTAGTATTAAATAACAGTTTTGGGCACAAACCAAATACAAACCAAAAATGTTCCAGATTTTGAGCATCACTTGTGATAAGTGTCCAGTTAAGGATGATCTTCTAGCACATAAAATTACATCTAATGTTGGTCTTTACCAAGGACTGGGAGATGTTCTAAAGGCCCCCATACACGTGTCGGATTCCGGCACGATCGATTCCGGGCGCGTGCACGCGAAACGATCGTGCCGGAATCGCGTGCAGCCCACCTTGTCCGATCGTTCGCGTCCGATTGATCGGGGGCTCAGAATCGGATCCGACAGAGAACCAACATGTCGGTCTTTCTGATCCGATTCTGCACACATCAGGGGGAGTTGCCATTTGGGAAGTAAGTGATCGGACACGGAATCGTCCAGGAATCCGTGGGACAAGGTGGTATGCAGCGATCGGATACTCTTAATTGGCTGATTGATCGGAGCTCCGATTCCCGCTGAGATCGCCGGAATCGATCGGGTGAGTGATCAATTGGCCATGGAATCCGACACGTGTATGGCCAGCTTAACACTTGTGGCAATGGAATAAAGTTGAATGTTGATGATTTTGTATTTTTTCACATTTTTTCCATATACAATACATGCCCTTGAGTTATTTATAATTCCATTGTTTTATTCTGAAATGCACCCACACCACAGAAACAAAGCAAGAATGATGTCACCCAACCAAGATTATTGTTGTGGTAGCCAACAAAATGTAAAACAATAACTGACATACAAACAATAAAAGCACTACAAAGAAACATGTGTTATAGGCCTTGATTTTGTAACAAACAATTTCTACCCAATAACAATCAGAAGAGATAAAGTGAACCTAAGCAAATAGTAAAGTAAGGTAAAAATACCGTTCCTTTAATCTCCATTTTGGTTTCCGGATGGCTGAGAATTAGCAGCCCCCCGAAAACCATAGCCCGATCTCTTGAATACTTTCAATTGCTGTAGTTCTAAGCTGGCCGACAACATACTGGAGAACACAAAATGTCACGGTCCCCAAGCGGGGGTCAATTGTTCAGGTGGTCAGTCATTGAGGTGTGGCATCTGGCCTGGTTGTGCTCAGGAGGGGTAGGCTCAGGAGGGGCCTGGTGTTGCTTGTAATGGTGGGGCAGTCTCATCTGCATGTGCAAAAGGATTCAGCATAAAGGGTAGATTTTACCCCAGGGGTGGGCATTAGTTTAACTTGTGGACCACAATGGGCTTTAAATTTGACAGAAGGGGTGGACAAAGAATCTGCAGGAGCTCAAGTTCTCCCAGCCTGGGTGGGAAATTTAAACAAACAGATTACATTATCTGTTTAATGTAAACAAAAAAATATATATAAAAATGTAAAATAAATAGCTGTATAAAAAAATTTGTTAGCCTATCATTGTTTTTCTGGGTTAACAGACGCACTTTAAGTGCTGGTATAGGTGTTTTTCAGGCGTTTGAATAATTTAAAAACCAGGAGGACTCAGGCAGAGTTCATTGCTGTATTATTCTAATGCCCATGTGAATCTAGCCTTAAGCTGGGCATACGCGGCTCGATTTTGTAATAGATTCAAGCAAAATCGATTGGATTACATGCTAGTATCCATAACATGATTTGAGCCATCCAGGCTTCCTTCGTGTGGGATTAACTGATCCGGCTCGAAAAAGCTAGGCCGAACAGGTTCCAACATGTTGGAAAACCTTGTTTTATTTCATTACTTTGGATGGGGACCAAAGTAGAAGCCGATATCGATGACGTAGCAGTTTGAAGTCATTGCGCTGCGTTTGGCTGGGTATTGTTCACACAAGAATTTACCCAAGTATGTCCAGCATAAGAAGCTGGAGGGTGAACTGTGTCTAATTAAGATAAGGAAGAGAGGAATAAACCTTTACTATATCACTCCAGCCCTATTGACAAACCCACTGGCCCCCATTAACCTCTTGTGTACCCCTACAACTCCCACAGTAGCCCTCATCACCATCCAATGTCTAATCAACAACCCAGTGATTTATAATACTACCCTGTTTCCTTGAAAATAAGACACAGTACTGTCTTGTAGGTGCAAAAAATGCACTAGGGCTTATTTATGGGTTTAGAAGAGGTGACAAAACGGCCCTGTCATGTCTTCCCTAAGTATGGAAGCTTTCCCTGGGACATGGCTGGTCTTATTTTCAGGGAAGGGCTTATGTTAGAAACATGGGGGGATAGCAGCTAGGTCTTGCTTCCGGGGTAGGTCTAACTTTTGAGGAAACAGGGTATATACCATATTTTTGGACCATAAGACGCACTTTTTTTACCCCCAAAATTGGGGGCAAAAAGTGTCTGCTTCTTATGGTCCAAATGCACCTTGGCTTCCCGCCAGCTCTCCTGCCACAGAGATTAGCCAGGGAGTTGGAGGAGCTGTCAAATGTGAGATGCTGGCCGGTGTCTAGCTCTCCAATCTGTACTGTATTATTGCCTATTCCAGCAGAGCTCAGAGCCCTGCTGCCATAGGCAATGAAGAGAGAGAGAGTGGATGAACTGGCATCTTTCTCTCTCTCTGTGTTCGTAGGAACTGCAATCACTCTGCAGCTCCCATGGACACAGGCACAGCCAGATCATCAGAGGAGAGGAGAGAGACTGCAGATGTGTGCCCCCATTCCTCCTCCCGATCAGTGTGGAGAATGATGCTGTGCAGAGAGTGTACTGCTGCTAGTGACACCTACTGGTTGAATTGAATATTGCATTCATTGAATTCATTGCATTAACCCAATTGATGTGAAAACGTATTAAATCTTTTTTTTCTGTTTTTCCTGCCCTAAAAACTGTGTGCGTCTTATGGTCCGGTGCGTCTTATAGTCCGAAAAATACGGTAGCTCTCCAGCCCCCATTTACACAATTTTTTGTGAACCTTGCTGTTGTAACATATCCCTATGCCTGTCTATGGCAAGGTCTTCATGGACAACCATCTAAGGTGGTGGTGGGGGGTTGCAACATGAGTGTCTTGCCAGTGCCACATCAGGGGGATTCTGGCTGCTCTTTTGTGTTACATATTCTAAATACAAAGAATACAAAGCAAACTAAAAATGTTGTTATCATTAGAAACATAATGTCAAAAAACAAATGCAATTAGTATCAGAAAGAACCTGCTTTCACAAAACATAATTTAGTATGACAAAACACATTAATGGGTTATTGAGTTTTCCATTTATTTGCTTTTGGTGCTGCCACGGAATTATGAATATCTGCAGTCTTTATTCTCCAGCAGTTTACATGCTCCTTCGTCAGCTTCATTGTTTTATGCGACAACGTATAAATGTAGGATTATTTATTTCTAATTGGATACACTGCTCGGCTAATTTCTTATATTTTAATGTCATCTTAGTTTATAATAGCTATAATAACTGAGGAAAATGAATAGGCCATATTAGCATACCTCGTTTTATTTTAATTAAATTAATCATTTGATCCCCTCACTGCAGTTTCTGGTTTTGAAGGTTTCAAGATAAATCTTTAATAAAACTGTTGTCAAGCATAGAACCAAGACTTCACATAGACTGGATGTTGAATGTTTAGTTTGAAGTTGTAAGAGGCTGAGGAACAATTCATCCTACAAAGTGGTCAAGAGTCAACTTGACAAGAGTCAATTATAGTACCGTACATATAGTACTAGTTGGGGAGTAGGGTATGCTGTAATGGTGATTTTAATCAGATGTTTCCTAGCCAATGAATATTTAGACTAACAAAATTGTGACCATGAGGTAAAAAGCTTCACCTTAGTCCCACTAATAGGGGACTGCTTACCGTATATACTCGAGTATAAGCCGAGTTTTTCAGCCCAAAAAAATGGGCAGAAAGTGCTCCCCTTGACTTATACTCAAGTCAGCTGAGGGGGGGGGGGGTCCACTCACCTCACCTGAATTTCAATGCTGAATGCTTCAAACAGGCAGCTTCCCTCTTCAGTGGATCTTCTGCGATCTCTCTGAGTTCCTGTCAGCATCGGCTTCCCGACAATCAGCTGATGGACAATAATAAACTCCACACTGCCACCTAGTGGCCAGTTACTAGTACAGATGCAACACTCCATAGCCTAAAACATAAGAATTGCCTTGCACAACCCATCCTGTAAAATTAATAATCCTGTGTTCTCTTAAATTTATTGATGATGTGGCACTAAGATTTATCCTGTTTGATTAATTCCTAGGGGCAATGGTGCTTTCTCTATATTTTTTCATTTAGAAAACTCCCCTATCTGACTGCATTTCCCACCTTCGGCTTATACTCAAGTCAATATGTTTTTCCAGTTTTTGTAGATAAAATTAGGTACCTTGGCTTATACTCGGGTCCGCTTATACTCGAGTATATACAGTAATTGGCATTGCGGTTACCAAGAGAAAATATATCTCATTGATTGTGTCACAATAAAATGGTCTTTATTATATAACTGTTAAGGACCAGTATAAAATTTAAAAAATTAGGGCCCAAAATGGCCCATTATTATTTAAAACCTTTTTCACAGTGTGCCAATAATTGTACAAGGAGCAATACAATAAGACATACAAAACAACCAATTAAGAAGACTTAATTATAGTAGAAAATAATCTTGTTTGTCCTCCAACGCGCTTCGCCCCATGGGCTTCCTCAGGGAGGTAGTAAGATCATTGATCTAGATAGCAAATTTACATGTTATATTGCGTTATCAATCACCTGTTTTGCATGCATGTCAAAACAGTATAGCCAATTATTTAAAACGTATAATCAGAAACTAATCACTAATAATAATAAAGTTGTCAAAAAATGTCATACAGACCATTCTACTTACATATTGATCAACACATTCATATTATATAGGTAAGGTATATAGGTATATAGGTAAGTGCATCATGACAATGAATAGTAATATAGTGCCGTACTTTTTTCGCACCATAAGTGTGAAGGCACAACCGACTGCAGCTGTTCGGCACTCTCACTCTACTGGCAATAAGCTTAGGGAGCTGTCAGATGGAAGATCTGTCCTGTAGTTCATTGCTTATGTCAGCGGAGCCCCTGCTTGAGCCCAACTCACACACAGTGCAGATACTGAGGAGAGATGCCCATGCTCTTCCATCTGCTCTGTATGTGATTGGTTGCCCAGCTCACATACAGCTCTGTTAGAGACAGCTTCCACCTCTCCTTAACTCCTCCATGTACCATGAGTACTTGTGAGTGTTACTTGCTGTGTGTTCAATTACAAAACCATTCCAGTGAGCGATCATATGTAACAGAGCAGATAAGGCGTTGTGGACTCGGGAAACACAACAAGGAACTTTCAACAAGTTTACTAGTGTGGGTCAGAACTTAAACAGAGGTCTACCCGATAACCATTCCTTTCAGATCAGCACTCCAGGGTCTCCCTGGTACTTGAAGCCAGGTTACAGACCCCCTAAATGTGACCTTAGCTAGACAACCTCCAGCAAACAAGTTCCGCCAGAGGTCTAAAATTTGAACTGTCTTGCCTCGAAGCCACCTGCACACTTCCTAACTTGTTGTTGCATGTTGGCGGGATAAAAGTCTTTAGCCCCTGCTCACTCATACCTTCTTCCATCACAGCAACATTGAGCATTATGCGATTGCGCAGCAACACCTTTATATGGCCAAAGCTCCCCCTGGTGGAATCTGGTGACAAGTTCAACTCTACTACACTATCCTCGCTCTACTCCTTGTGAATACATGGAGCTGGAGTCTCTGAGCCTTCCAGGGCTTTATCTTAACACATATACAAGACCAAGCTAACACATTGGAAGCCATAACAGTTTAGGAGACGGTAAAGGTCAAAACCATTTACCAAGTGCACACAAAGCCACACTCTCTCCCCCTATGATGTCACTAAGTACAGCACGTCAAAATTGACCATCTCAATGAGCTACAAAAGACTACAAGGCTGAAATCTCTTCCAGAGATTCACCACCTTCCATTTCATTCTTACTTCCTGAAGACCAAAGGTGTCAACTTGAATGCCGACAACAACATTTTTTAACTAACTAATTTCCTGTTTCTGGTAAATGACACATATTATACAATGCTTGTTTATTATGAAAAGGTGAGATGCTTGGTAGTGAGGATGTTTAGAACATTTATATTATGGGGATTTTTATTATTTCTTATGGGAAAAATAAACTTGACTTACAACCAACTCTTGGGAACCAATTAAGTTTGTAAGTCAAGGGTCCACTGTATGTATATATCTATAGAGCCTATAAACGGAGGTCTAGTGAATGAAAACGGTTTAGAGTCCATAGCATTTGAACTTGGCACTAAATAAAGATGTGGGTATTAAAACCCTCTGTGACCTTCTGTGCAGACTGCCATGAACAGTCATTTTACTCCGCTCACCTTTGCTCCCAGGAACCTTCTGTTTTATTGGGAAGCACAGCTTATAAAGTCTCTATGAGCCGCTCTGCGCAAAGACAGAGATGAGCAGAGATGTACTGTAATATCTCAGCACGTTGTCAGATTCAGGTACAGCTGGCGGAAAGTTTTGTGCTTAAGGCAGAACAAAGCGGTGCTAAACTCATGGCGACAGGAAACAATCTCTGCCGACAACATTAGCGCTATTCACTGAGTCATGTAAAGCCATTTCATCTCAATGTACCACTTACCTTACGCAATGAGATCTGAATGATCTCGGCACAAATAAGCTCTCAGCCTTTAATTGTTAACACATTCTGGCTGCACGCCGATGCCCGTTGATGCAATTATTTTATAATCGGAAACAAAAATAATTACACAGTATCTATTACATTAAATACGTAACAAAACAAATTGATGGGGAATCCATTTTTGATACAGTAGAACAGTACAGTACAGTAGAAATGTTTCATCCGCCAGCCAAGGAAAACTACAATAACGTTCTGCAAAGTGTGGTATTGGTTGTCTATGTAAAGTAGAAAAAATGCATGTAGTGTGAAGGGGTCCTAAAGCAGGAATTAAATATTTTATATTTGTGCTATTTGGATCTAAACAGTATCTATCATGACAGATATCGATTAGGGGCGTAGCTAGAAATGACTGGGCCCCATAGCAAAATTTTTTATGCCCCCCCCCATCCCAACCTGTCACTCCAATCCCTGCACTTCCAGGAGTGTTGGGCCCTAGAGATTGTCAATAAAAAAAAAAACATTTGATGATTTTGAGTTAATTGCAAAGCTCCTGAGCATTGTATCATCACCAAACTTGCTGGAGATGTAGAGAGGGGTTGACGGGTATACTACAAAAAAAGTATAACTCTAAAGCTGGCCATACACCTGCAGGATTCTCTGTCAGATTTCCTTCAGATCAGATCAGATCTACCAACAACCATGTAGTATAGTGTCCTCCCTGATACAATACATAGTGATTGGAAGGTGTAGAAAGGTCCTCATATTACATGGTTGTTGGTAGATCTGATCTGATCTGAAGGAAATCTGACAGAGAATCCTGCAGGTGTATGGCCAGCTTAACACAAATAGTTTTTGCATAAATTAAGTTCAAAGTCAAGTAAAATGTCAACTTTGACTTTGAACTTAATTTATGCAAAAACTCCATGTGCTAGAGCAAAACTTTTTTTAAATGTTCCCCCAACTCTTCTCTACATATCCAGCAATATTGGTGATGATATCATGTTCAGGGGCTTTGCAATCAGCTCACAAAGTTAGCAAGTCGAAAAATTTGACCATCTCTAGTGGGCCCCCTTGTGAATATGGGCGCCATAGCACTGCTATGGCTGCTATAGTGGTTCCTACGCCACTCATATCTATAACTAAAGCCGGCCATAGACAGTTCAAATTGCAGCCAATTGTGCCGCAGATCGACCGCCGTGTGTTCTTGCAGTGATTGATCTGCTGTGTGATCGGCCGCAAACCGAACATGCACATATTTTAAAATACTTTATAAAAGTTCTATCCTTCTGTGCAGTTGTCATGTCCTTCTACACTCACTTCGCATTTTAGTATAAACACAGTTCGGTCATTTACAGACCCTGGTGAATTGTGTGAATTACTGTCCAAGTTGATTACAAAATTCTAGATCTCCTGTCATTATTATGTAATGCGAATATAGGCACTTGTACATGTGAATATTGGGAGCACAATGTGGCAGTGGCATCTATTGGCAGAATGTAAAATAGCATCTGCATAGAAGTAATTGTGAAAATCGGCACTTGCGTGCGAATATTATGAATGCAATGCATGGTACCCTCCCAAAATCTTAAATATATATATAGGACTATATTCAAGATCTTCGCAAATCCTCAAAGTGGCGATATTCGCAATAAATATTCGCGATTCGAATATTCACGGTCAACTATACTCTCTACTTGATAATAAAGGTGGCTGACCCCTTTTCTCTAGTCCATCCCTCATCCCCCACTCCACCTGGTCGGCTGATCTTTAGATGGAGGATCGAAATCTAGGGCAATCAATGACTTCCTAAACAATTGGCTGGCCAACATCCCAAAATTGATAGGATACAAAAGGAGAAGGTTATGGGGTTTCTTGGAGTTAGGGCAAGTGTCCCAATCCTCAATCCCACACCAACACAACAGTTTTTCCCTACAAGGTAGGGACCTGGGGACTTTAACGGCCAGCAAGCAAAATTCCAATAACAATTATATCATCCTATCTATAGGAGACTCGATTAGATCCAAATGACAATTGCCACAACTATGAGTGAAGGATCGATGGGTCCCAGTGGTGGATCATGGATCCACCACTGGGACCCATCGATCCTTCACTCATAGTTCCACTGCAAGCAGGAAAAAGTGACAATTCAGTATGCACCTTGTACTGAACGCTTTATATGGACATTTAAATGAACCGGACAACCTTTTTACTTTAAATTCTTTGTACAATGGACATTTATTTCTCATGTTTTTGTGGCGATTGTCATTTAGATCTAATCCAGTCTCCTATAGATAGGATGATATAATTGGTATTGGAATTTTGCTTGCTGGCCGGTAAAGTCCCCAGGTCCCTACGGTTGTAGGGAAAAACTGTTGTCTTGGTGTGGGATTGAGGATTGGGACACTTGCCCTAACTCCAAGAAACCCCATAACCTTCTCCTTTTGTATGTTTTAGATAAAGGATGTATGCCTTGACTGAGGAAGACTACCAAATGTTCTTGCAGGATTGAGAAACATTTCAACTTTAAATTCCTTTTTAAATAATAATTCTAGGGCTGGTAAAGTTTTTATTAGTGGCATGCATGTATTGATATCTTTGCCACATCATCTTTGCACCACTTTCTCATTAGATCTGGAAGGTTGCTAGTTAGTGAAGCATCTTTTACAGACTACAAAGGGATATAATGCCAGTCAGTACAGAAACTGTTCTTCATTACTGGTCAAAATAAATTGCTATGACTGTAACACAAAATGTCTTATTCTTCTTGGAAGAGAATCTGTATGTTAATCGGCTCAGGAAAATACGTTATTCCTGGATGTAATCACGCTCCAGATAACTTAAAGAAGTGGCAAAATATGGTAATTCTGTTCTTCTACAAAGTACTAATTGCAGTCACAGAATTCCAACCACAACACAGTGCCACCTGCTGATTAACATCAGTACTGCACCAGGTTCTAACTGCAGAAAACAAACATGATCATGTGCGGTTACCTATAAATTTGTTATATTATATTTTATAATTTATTTATATTATTGACATGAATGGAAAAATGGTCTACTATTGAAGACATTTACTTCTGATCAGATATAATGATTAACCTTTTCATATGGTAATATACTAAATTTTTCCTAAACATTGAATCTGGAACAGGCAATGTGTAAGCCCTAGGGTCCATGTCTGCAATTGGATCCGCTGGGTTCCGTCAAGCCTCCCCCGGACCAACGGATCCTGAGCTCTAAAGGGCTGTGGAGACAGCCCTGTCATAGCCCCATTGCCATTAATGGACGGTTTGTTCACTTCGTTAAAATCCCTGCGTTCAACGCAGGGGTTTTAACGGATAGTGGAGGCTAGGGCTTATACTATAAGACATGGGCCAAAGTTTGACACCTCTACTCTAGAGAGTCAAACAGGTGGTGGCCAACAACAACAACTACTACTGATTAACTTTCCACAGCAGTTGGCCATACCAAACTGAATAGTTTTCTAAAATTATATTTACCTAGGTTTACCTGACATAAAAGTCCAATATTCCATGTATTACTGAACCATATAACCTTCATTTTGAATTTTACAACTATAACCAGTAGCACACATCATCATGCTTTCCTGGTGCTTTGCTCCTCCCTCTGATGCATTTCACCTATACATTGGGCTTCATTGTACCAAATATGTAAAATATAAATATCCATCAAATCTAACAAACTCAAAAGATATTGAGATGCCAGTAATGCCGGCCATAGACATGCCGATAAACGGCCGGATTTTAATCTGGCCGACGGGCGTGCGCGCTCTCGCCGTCGGTCAGGTTAAAATCCGGCCGTTTATCGGCATGTCCCCACTTCTCGGCCGGCCAGAGATCCGACATGTTGGAAAATCTCTGGCCGGCCGAAGCCGATGGAAGCCGATGGCCATAAGCAGCAATGAAGACGAGCGTCTCCATCGCTGCTTATGGCCGGCACACAAAGGGTGCCTGGCCGATTGTGGGGCCCCAGAATGCAATGCGAGGCTAACGTGATGACGTCATCACGTTAGCCTCCCGGAGCGATATCGGAGGACGATATCGCTCCGGCTCTGGCTGTATATGGCTAGCATAAGGAAATGAGCATACATTCATGCTAAAAATTAAGTAGTTCTCATGGTATTTGTTGGCAATGTCAACATATTTGAATAATAAAAGATTAGATCTATATGCAAATAGTGATTATAGTGATTATAATGACAGTGAATAAACCACATGTAAAACTGACATTACATATTACTTGGTTGTGGTAGAACAAAGTTGATTGTACAGAAATTGTATGGTAAGATTGTAAGGTGTATGGGGACATTAAGAGCTGTGGAGTACTGGCCACTATACCTAAACACATGTGTTGAAAGTCCACTTTGTACTGTTAAGTCCTATCTCATAAAAGTGTTAAGCACCTTATCAGGGTCAATCAGGGGGACACGCCTACGTCTCACAGGTCAGGCGGGTGCAGACCTGACTGAATTATGTATTCTATCAGGGAGGATCTGGCACTACATAGCAGTGATATATACCTTCCAATC
>CM070037.1:108159880-108171690 GCA_036250615.1 Ptychadena robeensis | reverse complement strand
AGGTAGTCAAGGCGTATAGAACAATTGTGTGGTACTCCTAGTGCACCAGCTCAGGAGCCATGGAAGAACCACGATCCGCATACTGGAAGCGACGTCACTGACATTACTTCCTGTATGTCCCCCGTTTTTTTTAAAGTTATGCTCTAATGATGACAATGTACACTGTAAAGGGTTGTACATTATGTTGTTGCTAAATGAGCTTATAAGACAACAGATTTTTCCTTCTTCAGAAATTTTTTTAACATAACAAACAGTTCCATAAAACATTCAGAAATGATATGCTTATGCAGTCCAGTGACTGAATTGTATTGCTGGGCTATGTCTCCACTCTGTCAAAATCCTCACATTTGGCGCGTTAACGACGAGGCCCATTTTAAGCAATGGCTATGACGCCCCTGCATACAGTTTGTAAGTATTATGAAATTCAATGGACGCGCAAGAGTGACTTGCACATTAGGTTCCCGCTGCTTTTTGCTAGTGTACATGTTAGCCCAGGGGTCGGGAACCTATGACTCGTGAGCTAGATGTGGCTCTTTTGATGGCTGCATCTGGCTCGCTGCCAAATCTTAGTGTTCATGACTTTGAATCAAACAAACTCCAGATGAGCTGGGCTCGCATGAACCCTGCTCACGCGTGATTTAGCAGGGAGAGTAACTGACGTCACATTCGGCATTTGGAACGCGGAAGAAATGCATTTCGAATACGGCAATGATGTTAGTGACGTCACTTTCGGTGTCAGATGGCTCTCTCAGCCAAAAAAATTGCCGACCTAGGCAATCTTGCCCATCTGTGCCTGATCCCCAATGAATTGAGACACAATTTGTAAACGTGTCCATTCATGTCTATTGGCGCGATGGCATACAGCCCGCAACTTGGTGAGCTGGGCCCGATTGCAGCTGTGGGAATGAGTCCCATCTAATACATGGGTGCGATCCCCACAATTATAATATTGGGGACAAGCCCATATTTTTGTTTTCTTACCTCCCCTCCTCTCCCATGCTGCCATCTCAACTACTGGCATTGGTTGATTTACCTGCTGCTTTCTAATGCCTTCTTCCACATCGCACCTCGCCCGCACCCAGTGGGGATGAGCCCATCAAATACATGGACGCGATCCCCTCGATTAGTATATTGGGACAAGCCCATACTCTTCTATTCTAACCTCCCTTCCTCTCCCATGCGGCCATCTTTACTACTGGCATTGATTGATTTACTTTCTGCTTTCTAATGCCTTCTTCCACATCCCACCATGTAGGAATAAAGGTCTTCCTACACACCCAGCTCTCATTTTTGCAAAACTATTGACAACACACAATAAATATTCCTTGTAATACTACAATTTTGAGTTCTTTTACCTAGATGTAGAATAAATACTTGTCAAAAGTGATAAACAATAAAATCAAGCATTTGATTATATACTTGTAGACACGTCAGAACATTTTGGAATATGTTGTAAACATTTTGCACAACAGAACAATTTAGCAGACCAGCAGGTTTGTTTATTCCAGCCCCAAATATATATATTCTGCATTAGCTACTACAATATTCAGCGCATTGAAATGCTCTGTGCGCCAACGTGCTTTTCTGTTATGTTTGTATCCAGCCAATTCAGCAATTTACGCTTGGTTAAATAACTAATCCAGGCACGAAAAATTCTAAAATCACAAACTCAATAAACCTTCACTAAGCACTTGTGACATTTAGAATATTTTAGAGTTTTAAACATTTATTAAATTCTAAGGAGCCAGGTAGAGTGGACTTTTTTAATGTAAGATTACCATTCTAATTGGGTCATATCTAACAAGAAGGCACCTCTAGGAGCTGCTGGCCAGCTTGGACAATGAGTCTTGGATCCACAAACCATGGCCACTCTTTTGTGGAGGTGGAGGTAGACTTGGCCTGTCTTTCTCAGTCCTCATGCCTTCCTATTGGCTAGTGAGCCTGACCACAGCATATGGAAAGCAGTATAAAGACAAGGGGCTGGTAAAAGGGCAAATACACTGACATTTTCAGAATATGGCCCCAGGCTCTTAAAGCAGATGAATACTGAAAATTATAAATATATGTAAATACAGCTTTTACTTACCTCAAAGAAGCGCTCAACAATTCTAATAAAAAAAAGTACTTAGCTGCAGTTCCTTCCAGGGTTCTTTCAGGCTACCTGCACTGCAGCAATGGCAACGGACCAGCTTGCCGTAACACGAGCTTGTCTGTTTCCAGTAACTTAACCCTGCTTTAGCATAAGGCGCTGCACTAGGTCTCATATAAGAGAGAGAGGGTGTAGTGTAGTGCCATGTTTATTTCAGGGTTCTGTTCCTTTAATGCCATGGACCATGATCCCCCTGGGTTCCGGGGGTATAAAGGGGGGGGAGGAACCGCCCACCAGAGGCAGATCACCAGGAAGGCGTCTGATGGAGTGGTAATAACTGGGCACGCTAGCCATTCTCAGTCCAGTCTGGCATGCGGGCAGCCAGGGAGCAGAATTGCACGCACTATTACTGAAAGCCCCAGTTTCCAGCCAATGGTTCCCGAGTCTAACATCACCCTTGCCAAGTTGGGGTGGCTGGAGGCTCCTGCCACATGGAGGAACGTCGAAGCCTGCTGGAGGTTTCTGAGTCTTTCCGCTCACCCCAGTATAGTGCGAAAGGGCCCTGAATCACATGAGAGATATTTACCCGCCAGTCATCTGGGCATTAACTAATTGTGATGTCACTGGAGGGTGCCATATCATGTTTTTCAATGGAAAAACATATCTGTCATTTTGTGTATAGAATGTGATTATGCATTTTCCTGGCTATCAACCGGGTATCAGTTTTTCTCTCTTCCGCGACGCTAGGTCATCAGAGAGTAGGAGTGATGAGGTACATTTAGGATTATATCTTTACAGGTAAGGTTTTTTATTTCAAAGATCTTGCCTGTTATGTATAGGTTTAGGCTGCGAGAGCCATGAAGTATAAAAGTTAAGTATAGGTTTGCTTTAAGTTTACATAAAAACTCAATCAAAGTCTACATGTAATATGCCAAGATGAAGATTACTTTTCTAATCTACATGTCCCTGGTCAGTCAAAGTGTCATCATGGAATTCCTTTAATCTTCAGACCAAGAAGTAGAGAGTCTGTCTTACAGTGGACACATGAACATTAGGCTTTTGGAAATACTTTTGTAATCCTTTCCAGCTTCATGCAAGTCAACAATTCTTGATCATAGGTCTTCTGAGAGTTATTTTCTGCGAGACATGGTTCACATCAGACAGTGCTTCTTAAAACCAGTAAACCCAAAACTGGTGTGTGGTTTTAAAGGGCAGGACAGCTTTCAGCAACACATCCAATATCATCATACTGATTGGACTCAAGGTTGGCTCACTCCTGGCTCCAATTAGCTCTTGGAGAAGTCATAAGGCTAGGGGTTCATATACTTTTTCCACCCTGCACTGTGAATGTTTACATGTTATGTTCAATAAAAACATGAAAACATATAATGTTTGTGTAGTATTATTTTAAGCAGACTGTGTTTTTCTATTGGTGTCACTTAGGGCTTGTTCCCACTAGAACCATTTGTTGCAGCCTGACATAGACATGAATGGACATGAATGGGAGCAAAAAAAAACGTGCGTAGCCGTGATTTTGTAATCATACCCATTTATTCTCTATGGGCGCAATCAGGGGCGATCTGGCTTTGGGTGTTTTTTTTTTTATCACGTCACGCCCATTTGCGGCCAATCGTGGCCACCTGCGATTTCAAAATATGTTGCAGTGCAACAAGTCACTCTAGTGGGAACAAGCCATTAGATGAAGATCCCAGCATGTTTTATGACCAATTCATGCAAAACCAGGAAATCCCAAAGGGTTCACATACTTTTTCTTGCAACTGTAGGTCAGCAACTTTAGTGCAGCCACCATAGTCAATGTAAAGCTCCCCATACACGTTCCGATTATTCTCCCGACCGATTTTTTGTCCGATCCTGTCACCTGATTTTCATCTAAAATGTTATGGTCGGTCGGTCGGCTGGCACGAAAAATCGGAATTCGAATTATCACCGATCCATCAGCCCGACCCTATTTATTAACAGCAGATCGACCAAAGATTTACGGACAGGTCCGAAGCGGCCCGACCGATTTTTCGGCCAATTTTCCGGGTACATAATTCCATATCCGATTAATCTCCCGACCACATTGGTCGGTCGGGCAAAATTCGTACGAAAAATCGGAACGAGAAAGAAAGACTAACTTTAACTTTAAATGTAAAGCCTCAGGGGATAAAATGCTTAGAGTTTAGCTCTAGAGAACAGAATCTAATTGTAAACTGCAGATTATTTTGTGATGGGGAAATCGTTCTCTTAAACGCAGGCTTGCACTGTGGATATATAAAATATAACATTTCCTAAATGCTTTTCAGCCATCAAACCCCTGAGAGTTGTACAGGAGATCTTACAGAATTCATAAACAGCTCTTTAAATATTTCATCTGACAGTACAGTGTCTGCATACCTGAGGAATATAGGACTCTTCTGAAACAAAAGGCGAACCGAGTTCTTTGAACTTGCTGTATGCTTATGTCTCATTAAATTTACGTTCAGGTTTTGGATATCTTAAAGGGATCAGTAGAGACACTTATTATTCCCCTTTATCACAAACAGAAGCACGATTGCTGAGGATATGTTGAAGTTGGGATATTCTGAGTATGCTCGGTGCTGGTGATATAGCATACTGTATCTTACTAAAGTGGCAAGTTCAAGCTTATAAATATTCCGATTGTACATTATGTTACTTTTTGCTATCATGTGTCGGTTTACAGTCATTCTTGTTTAGAAAGCACCTTAATATGTGCACCAGACACTTCTTGTGTTGGGGTGACTAACTTAGCTACTGGGACTCCTGAATATGGCCACATATGGTCCGCATCACTGGTTTACATGCATACCAAATTTACCCGGGATTTTTAAATCGGGGCAACTTAGGAGGGAGGGGGTGTTACATTCCCTCCTAACTTCCTACCCCACTTGTGCAGAAGACGTGCAGGGTGGGAAGTTAGGAGGCACACTAATGCCCCCTCCATCCAAAGTTAGCCATCCTAAACCTCCTGATACCAGAAGTGACGTCCATGGCATCACTTCCTGTATTTGGACTGCTGAAGTTCCACGTTACACACACCACAAGTGACCTCACGTACATCACTTTCTGTATTTTCCCCTAGTCAGGGATAGAAACCTTGACAGGTATGCACATACATGCAAGTAACTCACACAAGTGGTGTTGGTAAGGAAGCATTGTAGTGAGAGGAGGGTACACTCCCACCATACAGGAAGTTTGGGGGAGCACAGGCACAGAGAGGCAGAGGAAGCAACATAGAATACAAGTAAAAAGGTGAAAAGGTAGAGAAAAATTCCCGATAGATATTATGCATTGCGTGTAGGTTGGAAAGGACAATGTTTAAATTAGGATATAGAGAGATGGCCAAAAGCCATACATGGCAACATTCTCTTTAAACTTCCTGCCCCTCCCTCTTTGAGAGGTAAGTTTTTCCACCCAAGCTGGACTCAGGGTAACTTCCCAGGAGGTTATTATTGCTTTAATTCAGGATATGAATTCACAATGGAAGAAAATAACCAACAGGAGGCTAGGAGTTCTTAAGCCAAGCTTTACTAGAGACAGTTTTCCATCATTGCAAGTGTAATTCCATTTTAAGTATTGGAAAGGGTGGCCAAAGGTTGCCATTTTCCTGTTGCCTGGGTTTTCTTTTCATTGGGGAGACTTCTCATTCCTGACTTGGTAAAAACTCTTTTTGGGAGAACATCTGTTTATCTGAGCAGATACAGACAACAGTACAAATCCACAAGAGATATTAAAGATGACCAACTTTACTAGAATTTTGCATTTTTATTGCAGTCTGTTTAAGAAAGTTTAAATCCCATGAAATCACAATAAATACCCTTACGGTATGCCCTGAGTTTTCAAGAAATGGGGTACGTGCAATCATAACAGAGTATATACTCTGCTTTGTTTCCCTGTTCTCCCACCCTTCTCCCCTCATCTACATATCCCCTACATATCACCCGGCATCATCAATGTGGGGCAGAAAATCATCATTGTCAATGGCATTGCCCCTTTCCTCTCCAGCAATTCACGATTGCCACAGGCTTCATAAGTAAGTATGCCCAAGTGTAGCTTAGGGTGAGTTTGCTTTGTATATTTACCCCTAGCTAAACTCTGGGAACCACCAAGGGGTTAATGGCAGGTCAGTAGGAAGCCAATGAAGGTCAAATGTAGCTTTTAAATAATTCTGAATGATCTCAGAAGAATCTCAAGCCCAAAACCGTGAAGGGGGTCACTAAACTGAAATGTTTCCCTATTTGCATGGTTGTCACGTCTCCTGGAGGAATCCAATTCATTTCCACTGAAAGGGCACCAGTTCCATCCCATGTACATTTGATGATTAAGATTTGTTTGTTTTGGTAATAGTAGCCTATATATTAAATGTAGTTCGTTTAAAAGGGTCCGCAAGCAATGTTAAAAATTTTAAATCTTAAAATTCCTAAATAAAGTTTAAGGACCACTGGTATAACCTGTTCAGATTTCCACTCCGAGATAAATGTAGAATCTGAAGACTGGCCCCTCCCTCTACACTTGACCATTGTATACTGAACTATTTCTAAAGCAAAAAGCACCTCAAGTTTTTTTCTTTAAAAAGGTCACTAAGGTCACTAAGCATCTCAGTAAATCCTTATAGTAATTTCAGTGACCTGGTTCACTCAATCAAGCCAGAACTCAGCCAACACCACCGATCCCATCATACACCCTACAGTTGTCATTTCAAAAGAATTTCAGAAAAATGCAAACATAGACCATAGAGTTTGAGCTTTTGTATGACGTTTATCAAATCTACACAGAGAAGACTGCAAGTGCACATCTGCTATATTCTAATTAAACTAAGTCATTATTTAAATTGCTATTGTTCCCAAGTGAAAAACAAAATAAACTAAACCAAAATATCCCAAGACCCGTGGGAATTCACCAAGATTGCATTTGTGGTTTCTTAGAGATCCCTTTCTGCTTCTAAACTTCAAACTTATTTTTAATTTGTTCATTTTTTTAATTGTCATGTGATTGTCCAATTGTTCTTACACCAATATAATTTCCCAGGAAAGTAGCATGCAGCCATCTGATAACGCAAGTAACTTATCCGAAAAATAAGTTGAAACATTCAATATGAAATAAAAAAAATAGCTTTTACTTTGCTTATATTAATGCTTTCCTTATATAACTGTTTAAATGAAACTCATTTGAGACCACAATGTTTGTACAGTTGACGTGCTTCATTTTCTCTCAATAAAATTCTTATTGTTTAAATAATCTACTCAATGTACACCAGTGGTTCCCAAAATTTCCTTGCAGGGTTCAGAATGAGGTCCGGCGCCCCCCATTTTCATTCTGACCTTTGGATATGCACAATTGCAAATAGGAACAAGGACACGAGGCACAAAATTTAGTGCAACAAAGTAAAATACTGTAAATTATAAAATAAGATAAACATCGTCGACATCAACGTGACGGAGGCTCGGACCTGCGGATCCAGGACTCTGACTGGCTGTGTAGACAGCCCTGTCATAGCCTCATTGGCGTCAATGGCCGGCTTGTGCACTCCATTAAAATCAGTGGAGCCTAGGGCTAAGACTTTGCTGACAAGAAATAACCAAAGCATGTGTTCACATTGCATCACAAGAACATTAGATGCTCACATTGCAGTTTTTCTATCTCTGTAACCTTTCTGAAACTGTTGAAAGTAGTAGAGAACATGCAGTGGAAGTGGTTTGTGGTAACTTTTTGTTTTAAACAAAACCCAGAAAAAGTAATTACATAATTTCCCAAATATTAGTTTTTGCTGTACAAGTGGAACTCTAAGCACTACACAAGGCTTGCAGAAAACTATAAGGGGCGGATACAACACCAATCACCCAACAATGACTGACACTGTCTGGTCTTTATTACAGGAAGCTTTTGCAGACGATATAATATTTCACAGTGAATTACTGCTGCACAGATATGAAAGATATGCACATAGCACACCAATATTCAAGTGATAATACATATTATATATAATGCCTCTTATGTAGATAATATTTGCCAATATCAGAGTTCTACAATAACTACTTAATTTGATGTACATCATGTGTCCTCAAACTATGGCCCATGGCCACATATGGCCCTACAAAGTTTTGAGTCCAGCACCCAAAGCCATCACCACAATGTTTTCGAGCTGTAAGTAGTGATGACGGCATAGGCAATATTCGAATTTGCAATATTTCATGAATAATTCTACTAATATTCGATTCTCAATTCGAGTGTATGGCCATAAATTGCGATAATATATATTATAATTGCATTACGGTTACCTTCAAAATGAATGGTCACATGTGGTTATTTTTGCATTGAGAATAATTAATCACAATGCATGGCCCTAAGGTTCCCAATGCATAAAATCGCAAATATTCGTCACAAAATTAGCAAATTCTCGAGTAGACAATATTTGTTGAATATATTGGCAATTTGAATATTGGAGATCAAGACTAGCTGTAAGAAAGCTGCAGCTTACAGAGAAGCCGGAGCTGTGATATACAGTTATGGTAAGGATGCACCGAGGGCATCTTGTGGCAATTGTTAGTATTGCAGGGGATTTTTTTCCCCAATTGAAAAAGAGGTTTAAAGCTTGAACACATTAAGTAGCTGTTTCATTTTTGTGTGTATACAGTTTATGTTCATTGAGTAACGGCAGGGAAACATTTATATAACTATGAAAGGTTGCATTTAAGGGAGTGAAATTTGGATGGCAAATGCTCCCGATCGCTACCAACAAAAACCATTAGCGATTAACTGTGCCATGATTAGAATTGCGGGGGATTTTTTGAGTGATAAGTTCTGGTTATGTACCCACTGAGCTGGGAAAGTAAGAACTGGTGGCCGCTATGGATGGTTACAAAATGGTTTTAATTCAGATATGGGGGCAATGTCAGGGACCTTTTTATTTAAAGTTTCTTCTCTATTATATTATAGTATTACATTTCTATTAATTATGTAAATATATTAATAAATATGAAGATACACTAATTCTGTGCTCTTTATAATTACAACATCTAAAAAAAGTGGAATGTTATTTATTAAATGTTAAGCACCCCATACACCTTTAGATCACTCAGTAGAATTTCCTTTAGATCAACTAACAACTATGTAGTGCCGGGTCCTGCCTGATAGAATACATAGTGATTGGAAGGTATATATCACTACTATGTAGTGCTGGGTCCTCCCTGATATAATACATAGTGATTGGAAGGTATATATCACTGCTATGTAGTGCCGGGTCCTCCCTAATATAATACATAGTGATTGGAAGGTATATATCACTGCTATGTAGTGCCGGGCCCTCCCTGATAGAATACATAGTAATTGGAAGGTATATATCATTGCTATGTAGTACCGGGTCCTCCCTGATAGAAAACATAGTGATTGGAAGGTATATATCACTGCTATGTAGTGCCGGGTCCTCCCTGATAGAATACATAGTAATTAGAAGGTATATATCACTGCTATGAAGTGCCAGGTCCTCCCTGACAGAATACATAGTGATTGGAACGGTTGGAAAGCTCCTCATATTACATGATTTTGGTAGAAGAAAAGTTGGCTGTACAGAAATTGTATGGTAAAATTGTAAGGTGTATGGAGGCCTTAAGATATTATATTATTAGGTTATGATTAAGAGGAGGTAAGTTCTTGGCTTTAACACCTTTCCTATTTATTAGCCACGTCCGAGTCAAGATATTGTTTAATTCAAATGCAAATGAGCTACCAAAAGCATTGAGACTGCTCATTGTTTAAGTATTTTATCCACTATTAAAAATTAACACATTTATTAGAGACAATTCTTCATTTATTCAAAAAACAAACTCCAGTTTTAGCCTGTATAGGCCAAGTGGTCTACTATACATTATAATTTTCATCATTAGGGATCTTTATCATTAGTGGTTATGGGAATCAATTGTTCAGTATGCTCTGTGCATTAATTCCTCAACAGATTAGACAATTATTCCCTATTTGTCCTGACAACTTGTCAAAGGAAATGCAGGATCAGGGAAACAAAACTGTCAAGATTTTCAGATTGAAAAAAAATATATATCACATAAAGCGGAATGTACTTCACTTTTACTGACCAGGGTCATTAGATTTAGAATAGATTAGGCTGCTTTAGAATCACATATATTCGTAAAAAAAATTAACCATTTTAAAATATTGATTAAATAAAAATACTTTAACTCAATGTTTCCTACAAAGGTATAAAGAAGATTAGCTGGAATCCTCCATTGACCCAAACCACAAGTCCCAAATGAAAAATAGACATTTTGAAATAGTTAAAAAAATACTCCCTTTGGTTCTGGCTTCCAACACTTCCAGGAGATGCTGCTGGCATCATCTTACCTTACTGCTGCCTCTCAGGAACCTGGTATCCCATGAGAACACATTCATGTAATAAGCAGGGTCTACTCACAAGAGATTCTCAGTGAGGCACAGTGGCATCATCCGCTCCTTCTGGAAGTGGTGAACGCCAGGAGTGGTGGAGGCCATATTTTCTTTCAATCTTTTTGTAAAACCTTAAAAGTTTGGAACTGATTTTATTAGGTAGCTGTAAACTTACAGAGCGATGACCATTTATTTTCCATAAACGTTGCCCAATCATTTTTCATGTAAACATGCACAATAGATTACTAGATTTTGGAGATCACAAATGTGCATTTATCTAGCTTTCTGTTCAGAAGAACAGTTTTAGTGTTTATCAAGCATTTTCAAGGGTCATCATTAGCTTCAAAGACTAAAGGCACATGGACAAGAAATAATTGGTATTCCATGACTGTTCCTTGAAATGAGAAAGCACTGTACATACAGTGTCCATTCTTTTCTGTAAAAGGTGAAGAATGCGGGCACCACCCAGCTACATAATTCTCCATAGAAACATGTTATGCTAAATGACAGATACAGATGATATGTAAAAGAAATCGAAATCATAAGAATCCAGATACCAGTGTATAGATTTCCATATAGATTTATATATAGAGACATATAACAGGTTGTGTTACTTAACCCTGCATATCTTTGCAATAAAATAATAGGTGGAAGTAAAGGAATAAAGAGAAAAATACAATGCGTGAAGGGACTGCGCTTTAGGAGTACATGGACTGGTTAAATGATAAGTAGAGGATGACAAATCTTTGGATAATAAATTATCCAGCATATTATGTTTTGTCAGTTACAGAAGTAACTATCAACCACTATATATATATATTATAATTATATATATTATATCCCAACGATGATTATGATTAATATTGTTCAGATAAGCAAGCGGTCAATATGGCTTCACCCATAAAGGGATTTAGGGCTTTGTTATAAACAACTACGATTGAGATTGCTTGTCTGCTTTAACTCCAAGACAGTAGATTGACTTACACAAACCAACTGAATTTATTTAGCTTTATTTTAACAAACCATGATGATCATGAATATTTGCACAACCGGGTTCTTCACCCGCACATCCAAGCAGTATGTCCCACACACTCCCGGTACAACAGACTCCCCTCGGTTAAGTATATTGCCGGATAAATCTCCAGGTGCTGTGCCACAGAGGATCAGTCTCATCCACATACTCGGAAACCCAAGGTATACAAGCAACACCGGTCCGCCCAAACCAGAGTCCTTCAAAATTTGTCGGCTTTATTATGACATCAAATCATTACACGATACACAATACCAGACAGGGGTCCCTCCAGGA
>CM070037.1:108139411-108151663 GCA_036250615.1 Ptychadena robeensis | reverse complement strand
CCCCCCCCCCCCCCATATATCGGTCGACCGGCTGAAAAATCGGGTGGAAATCTAAAGCGTAAAACTGTAATTTGGGCTGAAATCAGCCACCAAATCGCTTGGCCATTACGGACATGTCCATAATTCTTTTCGATTCAATTACTTAGGATGGAGAACAGCATCCCCGTCCAAAGCAAGGGTATGTCTCCTCTGTGTTCTTGGCTACGTCCCCCCCCTGCGCTAAGTACATTCCTTTTGTGGGGACCCAATAAAGCCGATCCACATTGCCTGTCTGCAGTAGCGGGTGTGACCTTCCAGCCGGCGGATCGGCAGAACCAGAACAGGTAATGTGGATCAGGTAATGTGGATCCGACACACAAAGGGTGCCCAGCTGATTTTTACCCAATTTTTCGGACAATTGATCGGATGTGATGACGTCATCACAAAAATCTGGTAAACATCTAATGGGGGGCTTTAATAATAATAATAATAAGGGATCGACTGTTTTAGAATTCATTTGTATAGGAAGAAGTAATTAGCCATGCAAATATCCCATAATATGGTGCCAATATATATCCTATATATGGTGATGAAGTTAATATTATTCATGATAATAAGCAATCACCTGTTTTTGGCTTCATTTGTGTGAGAAGAGTTAGTAAAAATTACCAATGAAAATGCACAAATATCCTATAATTTGGTGCAATTTTCTCAGGCTTATCTCTGGAAATACCAAATTACATACTAAGGCTTTGCAAAGAAATTCTCCTAATAGCACATGTTCAATAAAAAAGGATGAAGCCATTAGAAGAACAGAAAAGCAGACAATGCAGAGAACGTGTTGCGCAATTTGTAACAATTTGCATAGCCAAAGCCGAGTGAATAAAGGAAAAGCTAAAATACAGCAGTTAATTGGGTACAAAAAATGACAGCGAAGTGTTATTTCTAAAGCATCTTTGTGGATGAACTGACAACATTTCCCAGTGGAACTAACTCAACTGCACATTACATTCCCTACTTCAAAAGTTCCAGCAGAGCTTTTTATTACTAGTTTATATTACTATATATTATTACTGATTTATTTTTTACTAGACCATACAAATCCTCAATACCACTGAAGATGCCACAAAACACTAATAATTATCATCAATGTGTATTTGTAAAACGTATTTTTTATATTAGATTTTATAAAAACATTGTGCTGTACTTTAGGCAGAAAAAGTCAACCATATAGTATGAGATCATTAATAAACATTAAAGGAAGTCAAATCTGAAACAGGCAACTGGACAATAATAAAAAGCTAGAATTCATCTACCTATATTAAAATAAGATTTTTTTTACTGCTGTCTATGTAACTATAAAACTTGCCTCTCTTCCTGTTCTGGAGACAACTTTCTAACTGGACAGGAAGTGGGTGTGTCTTGCAAAAATAGTCTCTGACTACAGTAAAAGAGTAAAAACTCTCAGACATTCAATTCTTTGCCCGTTCTAACCAAACTACAAAAAAATTATATTGGGGGCTTTAAATACAAATAAAGAGGCATATTTGGCTTTCCTAAAATATTTACTGTTGAAGCTTCCATTATAAATTCCTTTTAAATTATAGTGATGGATTCACCACCATTAAACCATAGTGAATGAAAGAAATATTTATAATTATGACCTATCATTTTATGGATTTTGCTGCTTCTATACCATGTCCGTTAGTTATGCAGACCACTGCTCCAAAGCATTGGAAACAGGACCTTCCTCTTCAATGTTCCTACATTATCTGAGCCTCTTGATGAACCCCATTCTAATCTGAAGTGAGATATAACATGCCGTGTCTGCCTTGTGGTTTTGGCTAATGGATAATTGCCTAATCCAAACAGGCTGCTCCCAGTCTACATCCTGCTTCTATACTGTGCAAGTTATACTCCAAACTGCTGCTAATCTGTTAGTCATGCCTACCATTACTCCGAAGCATTGGAATCAGGGCCTTACTCTGAGCCTACATTATCTGAGCCTCCTGGAAGCCCAGGATTGGCTCTAGTCCATCCTTTAAGATAGAGTATAGCGGTTACAGGG
Organism: Ptychadena robeensis; assembly: GCA_036250615.1. Lineage (NCBI taxonomy): Eukaryota > Metazoa > Chordata > Amphibia > Anura > Ptychadenidae > Ptychadena > Ptychadena robeensis. The sequence continues at coordinate 108,149,616 of CM070037.1, read as the reverse complement.
AAACTGCACCACTTTACTGAGCAGTAGTCATTTGTGTGCTGTTTGGTGGGTGACTGTCAACTAGATCTAATGGACCTCATTCTACTCTTATGGGCAACTACAATTGAGATATAACATGCCACATCTGCCTTGTGGTTTTGGCTAAAAGACATTTGCCTCATCGAAATAGGACGCTCCAAGTTGACCATCCAAATCCTGCTTCTATACTGTTTAAGTAATTCTGCAACCAGCTGCTAATCTGTAAGTCATGCCGACCACTACTCCGAAACATTGGAAACTGGGCCTTACTCCGAGCCTACATTATCTGAGCCTACTGGAAGCCCAGGGTTATCTCCAGTCCATCCGTTAGGATAGAGTATAGTGGTTACAGGGAAGCTGCACCACTCTCCTGAGCAGTAGTCATTTGTGTGCCATTTGGTGGGTGACTGTCAAACAGATCTAATGGACCCCATTCTACTTTTATGGGTAACTGCAGGTGAGATATAACATGCCACAATGGCCTTGTGGTCTTAGTTATTGTCTAATCGAAACAGGCCACTCCCAACTGGCCCCCTTAATCTAACCTTAAATGTTAAAAGACTTTATGTTGTTAAGTCATATGAAAGGATATTTGGCACTAGTACATCTATTCTCATTTCTGTGTGTTAACACAATGTGTTAAGTAAAACAAATGGATGTATGTTGCCGTTAAGTTGACCTATTCTCTGATAATACACCTTTACTGTACTGACTGAATTAAATTAACTAGCCAATATTTTATCAGCATTATCCTGGTTTAGCATCTACTTCTTGGACTGAGATGCTGGCTCAGAGAGGACACATCCAAGTGCCTATGCGGTTCTTGGCCGTCACAAACGTCTGACACAGATCAGTTCCCCTGCTGCAGTATGCCACCTTGCTCTAATGTTGCGGTCTGATCCTGAAGGTGAAGAAGACTGAGAAAATGCTTCCTTCTGCTTGCAACAGATTGATGACATCATCTTGGTCTAAGCAAAGCAGTCACCTGAATAAATCTGATTCTAAAAAGGTAAATGGCAGAGAAACTCTCACTTCAACATATCATGAATTTATTAATGCTGTTGCTGCCAAAAGATTCAATTTAACGAGCAAGTTGGATATGACTGACAACCTTGCATATACAGTAGACAATCTTTCCTCTGCACTAAAACCTGGTTATGACAGACTTCCAATGGGCACAGATTAAGTCAAATCTGAAGTTAACGACACGTTGTTTTAGAGCACCACTTATGACTGGTCATTAAACCATCCTCCCAAATCATGTCTACCTCTTTACCTCAGATTTACCTCAGATTTTTAATTTTTGTTGCTAGTCCCATAAAACAAGCACAACACATAAAAATACACAGAGGCCGTGCTGTCAGTCCATAAAAATACAGTACCACCTGTAATGTACGCTGACGTATACTTCAAACACAACCCTAATAAAGTCATGCTAATCTAATTATGAAATAAAACAGGCCATGGTAATGTAAGTGTTAATATGTTGTAATAAACATGAGGAAATCCATAGGGAATTTTTAGAAATCATATATAAATGTTTATATATATGATGGGGGTTTCAGAGGTGCCTCTTAGATTGATTTACTCACAAACAAAATTTTTTAAAAAACAATATATCTTTATTTTGTACATAAAACATTTAATACCTCCTCATATCAAAAAACATCATCAAAACAATTTGAATATAAAACTGTAACATAAAAAGTTGATTGCTCATGTTTAGAATAGGATCACCAATTGTTACTAAGGGGGAAAAAGGGCCACCCACACCTGTGGCCCCTGTTCCACCTTCAATCCAGTTCAATCCACATAGGACATGTACATCTCAGGGTGATTGTCGACGTGCTTAACAGGGGCCACAGGTGTGCAATCAACTTTTCATGCTACAGTTTTATATTCAAATTGTTTCGATGATGTTTTTTGATATGAGGATGTATTAAATGTTTTATGTACATAAAAAAGATATATTGTTTAAAAAAAATTACTATTTTTGTTTGTGAGTAAATCAATCGAAGTGGCACCTCTGAAGCCCCCATCATATATATAAACATTTATATATGATTTCTAAAAATTCCCAATGTTGTTAAAAAAACCTCACCTAGGTGAGGTGGGGGGAACGGCGCTTTCTTACTTTTGATTTTTTGCCTAAAATGGACTAACAACCACTACCCCTATCCAAAATGAGGAAATCCATATTTAATGTAATATAGTCCAGAGTTATGTTTATGAATACAGGGCTCGAAAAAAAAGGGAGATAAAAACTCAAAAAAAAAATACAACCAAGTATTGTACATCGTAACTAGTAATTGTAATAAATTACCAACACACAATTTACACAATGTAATTGTTGACTAGTCAGATGGCTCCCTATAACTTGACTATATTTGTAAATAAAGGGATAAGTCGAGGCACTAAAGCAATACTCAACAAAAACAAACCCACATTATATTAATCAGGTTTTCTTGGTTAACATGGCATGAATATAGGGTTGTGTAATGATTACAAATTACCATTTCTCCCCAAAACATGTATATATTCAGATAATTAACCAACAAATAGGCTAACCAAACTTAGTTGAATGTTAAAGGTTATTCTTAATCACTATTCATGATCAATAGGTTTCTTTATATATTAGAAATAAAAATTTTTGCTCCCAAAAAACTAAATTTCAGATGATTAACCAACAAATAGGGTAACCAAACTTCTTTGAGTGTTAAAGGTTGTTCTTAATCCCTATTCATGATCATCCCAATAAATGTGAAAGTGAAAATAACTTGTAGAACGTGCCCAAGTGTAATTAATAACACAATAATGGTATGGTAACTATATTAAGTTAGGACATCCAAGACTAAGCAATGCAGTAACAATGTGATATTTCAAGGTAAGTGGTTGCTAGTACCGTTAATCATTGTATATACCGTAACTTCTGGAACTTTGCCAATAACCGGAGAGCAGCTTGTGAAAGTCAAAGAAAATGTATAATTTTCCTAGAAATACACTTCTTATATGACAAACCGAGATAGAAGAAAGCAAGCCAAGGCCCATGTAAATTACCGTAAGTATACACATGCACATTGTATCTAAACGAAGAGGGTCTGTTAAAAAGATTGATTAAGGTTCTGACCTCAATATCCATCCTCAATCCTATAAAGCAGATAAAAGTAAGCAAAGCTCCCAAGTATGAACTCCAGTAATGCATATGAAATTGCAGGTAATCATAAAAAGAAGACTTTTGTATTGTTCTGTTCTTCTTCACAACAAATAGTGAATGTAAGCACCTTGATGGGATAATTTATTATCCAAGGTAAGTATATCCTAACAGAATATCTATATTTTTTATTTTACACTAATCTTACATTTTCTGCTGTACCATGAAGCTGTCCAACACTTGTAATTATAGGTAAGAAACATCCACACTTGGTCAGTTCCAGTACCTACAATTTTCCGGTGAATTCCTGCAGGTGAATATATTAAGGTGGCTACTCAACAAAAAATTAAGTTGTACCTACCCAGGTAAACATTCATACACAGACAGCTAAACCCAAAGCTCAGACCTTAAACAAAGGCATAGCCAGTCTCATGACTGTAAGTTAAAACCCAATTTGTACATGTTGTAGTTCAAAATGGCTGCATAGAGTGCCTGTAAATGAATATTCCCATTTGGTAATGCAATTTGTGACATCAACATCATTATCACGTCTACAAAACCATACACGTCTAATTCAGTTACTGTATAGATTTTCACGGGAAGTTGGCTTTGATTAGATAACACAAGCAAACCCATTGTAGATATTGTGTTCTTGACTTCCGAACATGCTTATAAATCACACAGGTATATAGGCAACAAAGACCCAAGATAGAGGTAACAACTTAGACAAATGATAGACAAACCTGACTCATCTTTTGATTTATGGTCACATATACCTTGTGACCATTGTCAGAATCTATATTCCACCAGCAATCGTGGAGCAGTAGACTTTGAGACATGAAATGTTTAGGTTATTATGACAAAGCATTTTCTTTCTCTACAATAACCAGCCTGAACCAAGCCCAAACATGTCATCAGACCACTGCTTACATCCTTCCCCTTCTGGCAAATCTACCTAACCCGCTCTTTGATTTTTAACCATTCAAGAACGTGAAAGCATGTTGAGTTCTTGTCAAGATACTAGAAAAAAATTGCCACAATTTTTTTTCCGGCGTAAACGTAGAACTCATGCACTGGCTCGGTGTGACGTTAGCATGCATCTCTTTAATGGAAGCAAACGTGCACTAACGCATCAATACTCACAAATAACACCTTCTGCATGCCATGTTCAATGTCGTCAGGTCGCTCGGCTTCAGATGACTCGGTTATAAAGCTTAATAGCTCTTTAGGCAATATGAGTGCAGAGATCTACAGCCCCGTCTGCTCATTCAGCCTTATCCTCAGTGGAGAGACACACACCAGTCAGCCTGTGATGTAACCATCTTCAAGGGCTGCGTAATATCAACCCTCTGTAGGGACTTGTTATGGAAAAGGAAAGGCAAAAAATAATACAAAAAAGCTCAAATAAATGCTACCAAAATAGGCAACGCCAGATTAATAGGTGTTCAAAGGACAGGGGCTTGGTTTTTTTTTTCCTGTGACAAGAGCCAGAACAGCCTTCATTGATGAGCTGCTCTACACCCTATGTGCGTGTTTTGCTTCAGCTGGAAGGAATGAATGAGAGGCAGAGGTAGACCTCACCATCTTGTCTCAGCATCATAGTACAGTCCAGTCACTCCGGCAGCTGATTGGCTCCCAGATCTCCATAGTAACAGCAGCATCTGTGCTGGAGAATATGCACTCCCATCTGCAATTTATGCTTGTACACAATGCATTGAAGTGATAAGGCGGCAGGATTTAGCCTTAGCAAAGGAGAATGAAAAAAAACAAAAACGTATATACATAAAATAATACAAGCTTGCACAATACCATTTAATAAAATCACAACGTGTCTGATGCTTTGGCAGCTCCTGGCAGCAAGACAATCATCATGGCAATCCCCCAGATACAGGTTGATCTGACCACAGCCCGGTTAAATAATTAATCTGATGTTCTATTTCTATTTTGAGTATTGACAGAACCGGGGTCATTCCAGAAGTGTCGTAGTCAGCGTGAGGGGTGAGCTGAGAATCTAGGTCATGAGATGATAGCGTATGGCTATGTAGTAGTGTTGTTTTAGGCCATCTAAAGGGTGACTAGGAGCTTGCAGATACTTCAGAAGTCATGCAAATCTACCTCCACCTAAACAGAAATGTAGCACTACTATAAATCTAGATTTTCCTGACCTGTCCTATCACTTGCTGATTAGTTTAAAGAACAGGAAGTGAAGTAATATTTCTCTAAAGGTACATTGGGGGGAGCAGATTTTACCCTAAGGGCATATCTCTCGTTTGTTTTGTGATCCATTTGGACCCCTACGTTCAGCAGTGCTTGGCGGGGATCTTGATGGAGCACATACACTCTACATGCTCGGCAGATGCTCTGTTCTCACGGCGCTACGCCATTCCACCAATGCATGAGTTAATGTAGTGCAGTACGTTAACCCTGACGGAGCACATACACACAACCTGCCTGGCGGATGCTCCGTTCAGACATCCACCGGGCAGGTAGTGTGTATGTGCTCTGTCGGGGCCCCCACCAAGCACTGCGCTGAACGTAGGGGTCCCGACAGATCACAAAATGTGGAAACATGCCCTTAAGCCCATAGTCATGTTCAAGTTTGGTCAATGAGAATGATGGTTCTTAGGGAGGGTGGAGGATAAGCAAGCAGCACTCGACTATGTCCACTTCCATTGAAAATGGATGTCAGATAGGATGGTCAATAGAGATGGTCAGATTTTTCAACTAGCTGAATTTATGAGCTGATTGCAAAGCCTCTGAAAATGATATCATCACCAAAATTGTTGAAGATGTAGAGAAGGACTGTGGGTACATTTGAAAAAACTAATTTTTGCTCTAGTAGTTTTTGCATAAATTAAGTTCAAAATCAAAGTTGACATTTTGACTTGACTTTTCATTTTTGCAACAACTATTTGTGTTAGAGCAATACTTTTTTTTTGTAGTATACCCCCAACCCTTCTCTACATCTCCAGCAAGTTTGCTCAGGGGCTTTGCAATTAACTCGAAATTGTCGAATGAAAAAAAAGAATATGACCATCTCTAATGGTCAATCAGAGGTATATACTGATAGATTACTGAAAATCTTCTCTGAGAGCTGTTCACACATAGGACTTACATGTGTGTGTGTGTCCAAAACCATGCTAGTCCCATCCACCTCAACCTATTTTATGTTCCCCAACCTATTAGAGTGTTAGCCCAATCAGGCAAGGTCCTCCACTCCTTCTGTGTCATAACTTGTACCTGTGCGTTATCTTGTGTTGTCTCAACTCTTATTTAGTGTACAGCTCTGCGTAATATGTTGGCGCTATATATAAAATTGATTATAATAATAGGCTAGGTTCACAGGGTTGGGAACTACATATTCGGCACTCCTAACCCTAATGGTGAGCAGACATGTCCCCACCATAGTTGCCTATAGACGCAGAATGAAGGTGGTCAGGGGTTATTCATTCGAATTTCACAACCATTGGAAATATCTTAGGGTAGACTTACACAGTTAGAATTGTGCCATTTAAAAGTCTTACAAAATACATTGTTTAAATAGATTGTTTGAAATAGATCACCCATGATCATACGTTTTCCCTTATTGATGAAGGGAAAAATTACAGGAAGCTACATCACTTCCGGTATTTGGACAACATTTCCGTGTTACAAAGTGACGGCACTGAAGTCACCTCCTGTTATTTGGAGATTTACCTCCCCTCCCTCCTATTTAGTAGCTCGCTAACTTAGGAGGGAGATGGCATTACTCTCCACATCATCTGCACAACTGGGTGGGAACTTAGGAAGAAGAGTAACGCCTCCTCCCTGTAAAGTTACCCCAATTTCACAATCCTGGAAAAATCTGGGATTGAAATGGGGATGTGGGATACTTGACAGGTATGCCCATGATTATAGACCTTCTTTTCTTCTCTGAACGATTCATGTGTTTGTGATTGGCACTGATGCCTTTTTTTGTACTCCACTTGTCGTTATTCATGTTGAAATATTGAAACATAAAATCGATTCCATTTTACTTGAACCGATCAATCAAAAGTGATGGAAATGGAACATAAAATCGATCGAGCAGCCATGTTACAGGTGTCTGACAGGTTATTCTGGTATTTGGACACATTTTTAGTGTTGAGCTTGAATATTCAACTAGCGAATATATTCGATGAACATCCGCTATTCTAGAATACACAATCTTTGCAAATATTGAATATGCATTGGGATGCTTATGGCCATGCATTGCGAATATATAATCGCAATGTGAAAATAAATAGACACGTGGCCATTCATTTTGAAGATAATCGCGATGCAAATATATTTTCGTAATGAATTTAAATTTAATTTAAATTTTTTAATCCCGAATCGAATATAAATAGAATTATTTTTGCAATATCGCAAATTCGAATATTGCCTATGCCGCTCATCACTACTGATTTTGCATACAATGGTACCATGGAGCATGTGCACAGGGCTTTGGAAAGGAATTGATCTGTTTTTAATCAATCTCACTGTGTGGTGGAACAACCAATTCATATTAAACTCACAAGTTGATCAAAACTAAGATCCAATGAGCAAAAGTTAATGCTTGTATGACAAGCTTTAGCTTTACAATTGCTTTAGCCAAAATGTACAAAAAAAATTAAATAGCAGAATCTGTGCCCTGAGCAGAAAGTGATGGAAGAACAATTATAGGTTATTTTAGTAATGATTTGTCCTTTTAAGGCTGCCATACACGGCACGGATTCGTGCCGGATTCCGGCGCGATGGATTCCGGGCGCGTGCACGCGGATCCATCGTGCCGGAATCCTCTGCAGCCCACCTTGCCTGTCCGACCGCATCCGATGGATCGGGGGCACAGAATCGGATCCGAGGAAGAACCAACCTGTTGGTGTTTTCGGGTCCGATTCTGCTCTGATCAGGGGGCGTTGCGGTCAGGGAGCCGATCCATCGGACACGGATCCGGCCGTGCAAGGTGGGCTGCCACGATCGGATTCCCTAATTGGCTGATCGTTCTCACCTGTGGATACCGCCGGAATCCATCGGTGCTGAATCGATCAGCCAGGGAATCCGTGCAGTGTATGGCTAGCTTTAACAATGGAGCCTGAATCATGCCTTGGCCTTTCACAGTCAGCCAATATAACTGAATGTCACAGTTTCCTGAATCATGATCTGTCACCATGCAGATTTAGCTGAACGTCAGACAGATTTAAAAACAACTTTTACACTACAATATATATATTTTTTAATTATTTTGTTGTTGGTTTCTAAATGTAATCATTTAATAACATCGATGGGTCTATTGATATGTGAAAGATTGAGGGACCCTTTGGGCATCCAGACAATAGAAATGAGTGTGGAGCTTATAATGATGTTAATGTACCTATAAGGCTTCACTGATCTTCAAGCTGAGAGACAACATACCTTTTATAGTGCATGGCCCCATAATTGTTAATTACTGATTGCCTAAAGGGGGGTTTACACATGCAGATTTTTTCGTTCAGTCAATAAAGAACGAACGATTTCTTGGTTGATTGAACAAAAATCTAGAATGACCAATTTGTTCGATGGATACATTTTGTTCAACCTCGAACAAAAGATCGTTCAGAAGGTCATTGAACATGTTGGTATATTTTTATCTGTTAAATGCATTTTCATTCGATATCTTGATGAACGAACAAAACATCGAATTGGCAGTTGATTAAAGAAAAAATCTGCACATGTTAACCCACCTTAAGTGCCTAATAAACAAGGTGTAGCTAATATACATGGTTGAGTTGGGTTTAAGGCACCACAAACTGGTGCAGGGTTAGAATGCTTAATTGATGGGGTATAGGGCTCTGAAGTTAATAATGGTCAAAGGATGCAGGAGTGCATCAGGGCTAAAGCTGAGCATGCACGTACCAATTATCCAGCGATCGTAATTTAATCCGATCGCCCATCCGATTCCGGAATTGATTTTAATTTGTGAAAACGATTGCAAACTGCAACATACCATGCATTAAATTTCTGGGTGATTCCATCCTGAAAGTCTCAGATGCACACATTTATGGGTTTGGAGTGGTGTTAGCTATAGAACTGGCCAGTGACCAACAGCACACAAACAAAGGTAACTTCCACAAGAATCATAGATGGATCGCTTACAACGATCGCATGAGACAACTAACAGCACTCGATTCATGTGCTTTTTATTAAAATTATCCATCAGAACGGATCCGTGAACTATCGTTCTTCTGTCCGATTTTTTACAAAATCGATCGCTCGGACACTTTTGGCATGCTTCAATTTTTATTCAGTCCGATCGCGTGATTGATTTTGAAAAACGATCGCAATAAAATTGAACTAAAAATCTTGACGTCTATGCCCAGCTTAAGACATAGTGTGGCTGGTCCATGTGTTCCTAAATCAAATCAATTCTAATCAGATTCTAAGTACGGTAATAACAATTTTCCAGTTTCTCGCTTCCCATCTCCTAGTTCTCTCCTACTGTCTGTGGCTTTGATCCAACACATCTTACCCCATATCTTTTATCTTCCATTATTACCAGCCATAGTGACTCTCTTTAGCTGTTTCCTAGACACTCATTTTGAACTTTCTTTATCCTCTCTAAAACCCTCATTGTACAGGCTTGGCTTTCATGTTGCATAAGCTACCGCCTGCTCCCCTTACCCGGTTTTAAACGACTGTGCACACTCCCCTCCTACACATACTGCCCTTTGTCATACCCTGCACACGTCCCTTCTACAATAACTGCCCTCTGTGGTTGTGGTATCCTCTGCACTCCTTTCCTACACATACTGGCATCTCTGTTACTCTCTGCATGCCTCTCTAACACATACTGCCATTGGTGGTACCCTCTGTACCTCCCTCCTACACATACTGCCATCTGTGGTACCTTCTCCACTCCCCTCCTACACAAACTGCTATTTGTTGTACCTTTTCTACTCCCCTCCTACACATACTGCCATCTTTGGTACCCTCTGCACTTCTCCCTTACACATACTGCCATCTGTGGTACCCTCTGCACTCCTCCCCTACACATACTGCC
>CM070037.1:108128722-108139311 GCA_036250615.1 Ptychadena robeensis | reverse complement strand
CTCAAATATTCTCTTTTTTTACATCTGTCACATATTCTGTGCCCTTGAGTAACACAATACCGATATAATATCCTAGCCATCCTTTATAATTTTCATCTTATGACTTAATTGTCTTTTCATTATGTCCTTGAGGTGCTCTATGGTAGTTTAAAATGCTTTTATGTAACCCAGCCAATAAAAGCAAATGAAATAAAACTATGGAAATGCGTTAACAGTGTTTCATTGCACGTTCTATTCATCCCATCAGGGTTCATGTGCTGTAATAGTAGAACCTACAATGTTCAACAACAAAATTACCTTCTGTCTTTTACATTACTGGAGGCTTTGTGTAAAATTAAGACACAACTACAATCGTTTTTCATTTTTAAGAAGCGTTGTAAGCAAAGTCACAAAAACATTGACTATTGACCAACTTACCAAAAACATTTTAATACTACCTTATTTTACGAACTATAAGACGTTCCTGACCATTAGCAGGAAAACCAGAAAAAAATATTTAAAGTGTTCAAATCAGTTGGGGAAAAATCCTCTGCAGTACTAAATTTCAGCCACAAGGAGTCACTAGAGAGGTGTCGCACTTGATGGCAAATCCTCATCTTCCTCACACATGGGGATGAGGGGGTGGTGTGGGGGAAGCTGCTTGCATATCTTTCCTCAAGGCTGCGTGGAAGCTGGGCCGTGCATACAGATCACACACAAACAGACATAGATGGGAGATATGCTGGCTATATCTATATTTCTCTGCAGTATTGCTTGTATCAGCAGGGCTCTGCTGATATAAACAATACAGTATAAATGGAAGATCCAGCCGTGGGCGGATTTCCCGTTTGACAGCTCCTTAACCTTCCCCTGCTAATCTTCTTGCTGGGAAACTGGCGAGGAGCCATGGTCGCACATTCGGACCATAAGATTAAGTGGCCATGCATTGAGACCCTAATAAGACACAGGCACTTTTGCCCTCCGAATTTGGGGGGCCTCTGAACCAGACTCTTCCCCTTCACCCTTTCTCCTGTAGTGACCTGAAAGGGGTCCTCACTACAATCATGCCAGGTATTTTGAAGGCATCTACCTAATTGATTGCCCAGCTTTTATATCATCCCCATCTTGGCACTTTAGGAAACCCAGATACTGAATAGTGTTGAGCAGCATAACGGAAAATTCCTATCATACTAACCGTAATTTTCCTGACGCGCTCCATGTCAGCATATTGTGTATGCATTGTGTATGCTGACATGGAGCTGTCAGGAAATTGTATATTTGAGTTTACGTAATATTGCGAATATATTAAGAAACATTCAAAATTTGCAAAATTCGATTCAACTTTTTTCTATTGCCTTACATCATGCGTAGCCATTCGTATCTATTCGCAAAGACAGCTTCTCTTCTTCATTCTGTGATCTTACCCACTACGAGCACCATTCGCAATGCGCACAAATATGCGTGATGCATGGCGGTAAACGATGTTGAAGCATAATATGACGAATATCCGCCATTGCGAATATCTGAGCATACAGTCGTGAAATATTGCGAATTCTCACTCAACACTAATACTGTAGTCATGTGACACATGAGTTAATAGTTTGGCAGGATTTTTTCAAACTACAGCGACTGAGCCACAAACTAAGTGCTGGCAGACTTCATAGTTCATATCAATTCTAATCTGAATACACTTATCATGTTACAACTGAGTTCATTGATGTCTAAAACACCCGTCTGACTTTTAAAGTTGGAAAATGAATAGAAGGAAAGAGAAGACTTCCATAATTTGCCTTGGAAGGAAACTGGAAAATGTGTTTAAACGTGTATTGAACATAAGGGATACTTCAGCTCTGCATAAGGGATATCTCAGCTCCGAATAATCATCCTGCCGTTAACCCAACACACATTTTTAATATATTCGGCAATCTGTGTTTTGATTATAGGCAGAATGTTGTGTATTTTCAAATCGATTTCCATCTGCTATTGTTTATTGTACCAACAAAGCCCAGAACCCAATTTTGTGCTCTGAAAAGCGCACGCCTGTGGTGTGCAGAACACGGAGATGGCGTCCAGAATATGCATTTGTTAGATCCTCTATTTATCTTTACAATCTGCCACTGTTATGTCTCCTTCTACCTTCCAGACGTTCTCCAGTGCTCCACTTAACCATTGAGTAATGCATTTCTTTTCTAACTTTTCTATAGCAAGTGTACAGGACACCAGGGATGGGTCCAGGATGGGGCATATGTGTCGCCCATTTTTGGTCTGTGTCCCCTTTAAGGTAACCTCTAGGGTGCTGGATGGACAGTCCAGGATTTGAATAGCAGTCTGTGGACTGCAACTTGTGAGATTGATGACAGGGCCTTGGCTGTGAATAGGCAGGATGGTTGGGAGGGCCTCCTATTCACCCCACCCAGCACCTGTGGGTGTATGTTGGCTGCACAGCAGTCTTATAACCAGGTCACCTGACCTAATCAAGGGGGACTGCTAATGGACACTGTCTGGAGGACAGGCAAGGCTGGACTGCTCCCCTCTTAGAGAAGACAAACAATGGTTTTGGTAAAAAACCTTCTCCACACGTTAGACTTCTATTTAAGGACTGTTGTTTTTGAATGGCTGAAGCTGAACTGTTAATCTTTGGCATAAATAAAGCTGTGTTGATTGAATTGAAGTTGAATTCCGGTGGGGTGACTGTGAATAGAGATGGGCCGAACTGTTCGCCGGAGAACAGTTCGGCCGCGAACACGGCATGTTCGCCGTTCGCCTCGCCGGCGGACAGTACGGGTGTTCGACCCGTACTGTTCGCCGGCCAGAAGAAGATGTAAATTCTTCCTCCGGCAGGATCACAACCTGTGTGATCCTGCCGGAGGAAGAATCTTTTCACTACAAGACCGGCATGAAGCCGGTCTTGTAGTGAAAAGACCGGCTCAGAACAGGAAGTGACGTCAGTGACGTCACATCCTGCGGCCGTAACCAGGAACTATGCGTTCCAGGTTGCGGTCCACGGACCGGATGTGACGTCACTGACGTCATATCCGGTTTTTCCGATTCAAATTCCCCGCCTAGAGGCGGGGAATTTGAATGTGTCCGCGAACAGGGCGGACGGCGGACTTCTTTGAAGTTCGACCCGCCCTGTTCGCGGACACCCCAGGGGAGGGTTCGCGACATCCCTAACTGTGAACCCTGGACCGCCAAGTTCACTCAAGGTACACACATGTAGATATGGGCCAGACCGATGGCCGCTTTCAGCACCGTGCACACTCACGGCCATCTATCTGGCCCATATCATATGCGGTTATCCCTGTTTTCGAGCGAGACCAATCAATCTGGCTTGAAAACAGGGATATCGGACATGACCATTCAATACGGCCGATGTCGTTGCTTTGCACGGAAACTGCAGGTCTCCATGCAAAACATCAGCTGAGCTGGGGGGAGCAGAGCTGCCTCTCCAGCTCCTTGGATATTTGACAGCAGCGTGATGATATCATCACGCTGCTGCAGGGAACTATTGAGCCGTCTGTTCCCTGCCTATTGAGCCGTCTGTTCCCTGCCTAAATTTTTTGTGTCACAATGATGGTTGCATGTTGGCTCACCCGTGGATTGCCAACGGCCACATAACTGCCACAATGCGTCCTGATAGTGGATATTTAAATCACAAATTGTTATTGCAAATATGTCCACTTTGAGAATCCATGAAGATCTTGAATGTAGTGTTTTATCTTTCTAATCGCGAATATTCAGTACCGGAACTACCGTGCATTGCATTCCCAATATGCGCATGTACAAGTGCCAATTTTCACAGGGAAGGTAAGAAATTATTAGTTTTCATGTGAAAGTGTTCACGAAAATATGCGAATATCTGCAATTTTATTGTGAATACCTTTTTCACAATGAAGGTAATAATGTCTGAAGATCACAACATTACAACTTTTAAAAAAATATTATGCGAAACATTTACGATATTTAGCAAATGCAAATATTGCCTATGCTGCTCATTAGTGATGGCCGAACATCAGCTGTGCCCGCCCGCGAACAGGCGGATTGAACTTTAACAAAAGTCCGACTTCCACCTGTTCGTGGGGAAGTGATGTCCCTGAAGTAATTTCCGGTATATGGAACGCACATTCATTGTTGCAGAACCGGAAGTGACATTGGCCGGAGGTCACTTCCTGCCTGTGCCCGATAAAGCACTAGAGATCCGGTGTCTCTACCCGGTCTCTAGTGAAAATAATTCTAACTCCAGCCAGACCGGGCGTGGAAAGGTCTGGCCGGAGGAAGAATGATAGACACCCATACTGTTCACCGGCGAGAAGAAAAGAACATACAATGATGAACTGCTCATCACTATAAATTCATTTGGATTGAAAACATTTTCGGTCATGTTTTTTCCACACCATGCTTCTTTGTGCATTGATGTTGAACGTGGGGAACTGCTAATAAAATTAAGCTACTACACTACATAGTTGTTGGTAGATCTAAAGGAAATTGCATGGAGTGATCTAAACATGTATGGGGGGCTTAAGAGATCTGACTTCTTGGATAAGTCTAGCAAGGTGCTTATTAGATATGTACATTTGTGAAAGGTTAATTGCAAAGCCCCTGAACATGGTATCATCACCAATGATACTGAAGATGTAGAGTAGGGTTGTGGGAACATCGGAATTTTTTTACTATTGCTCTATCACATGTAGTTTTTGAACATTGAGTTCAAATTTTACATTTATTGTCCCACAATCCTTCCCTACATCTTAGGATACCATTTTAGGTTCTTGGTTTAGAATTAATTTACAAAGTAAGCTACCCTATATATTTGTGTATGAGCCAAGTTTTTCAGCCCAAAAAATTGCCTGAAAAAGCTCCCCTCTCCTTTTACTAGGGTCCATTTACCTGTACTGGGTCGCAGGTAGCTGAATCGCAGGCACCGGTAGATTTTGTGAAGCTCCGTTCCGACACTAGCTGATGTAATGTAAACAAACAGCACCACACTGCCAACTGCCATTACTGTTACTGGTGGCCCATTAATTAATTGTTACTGGAGAAGGAATTTAATAGAAATTCAAATGGAATACTCCACTACTTATGATTCAAAAATGAAAATGAGTTTCCATTCCATGTATTGGTCCCAAAAATAATAATAATAATTAAAAAAGAAAAGAGTTTTGGAAATTTATATTCATGTTTGAACACAAGAACTGCCTTGTAATCCCATCCTGTCATAACAATAAACCTGTGTTCTTCTTACTTTATTGATGGTGCGACACTAAGATTTACCTGTTTGATTCATTCCTGGGGGCAATGGTGCTTTCTCTATACTTTTCTCATTTAGAAAACTCCACTATCTGACTTTGCTTTTCCCACCCTCGGCCTATACTCGAGTCAATAAGCTTTTCACGTCTTTGAAGATAAAATTAGGTACCTCGCCTTATACTCGAGTATATACGGTAGTTGAAATTTAAAAAACAATTCTACTATGTCTATTGCATTTCCTAAAAATTGTACTTTATGCCCAATAAGGATCACTGTCTGTATTGAACATGTTTTCCTTTATACCAATGCATACATCAACAGATACATTGTTCTTGTTCTCAAACGGTTCTCATAAATTCATCATCACACCGGCCAGAAAAATGGTACCACAGGACTCTGCACATAGCATCCTGCAATATATCAAACACCTAGACAACAGAAAATCTTTCTAATTTTTTTTTATTTAATGTCCAAATACTTGGAAGGGAGATTTACATGATATCAGCTGGTGGATTCCATGCAATTTGTTTTTTATTCCAGAGCAGGGGTGTCAAATTTAAATACACAGAGGGTGGAAAATTCAAACTTGGACAGAGTTACAGGTCAAACTTGATATTTAATGAAACAATATCTACAATTGAGGAAGTTTTTCCTTCCCATTAGATATAACAATGAAACCTTTCATGGAAAGTAACGTAAATTTTGCTTAAACTATGAATCTGGAAGAAGAAAAACATAAAAATAACACGTGACATCAAATCTCAAAAAAGACACATCTGTGCCATTCATATCTGAAATATGATTTAAAAAAATGCTTGCTTCCTAAAATTATTACACCGTGGGCCAGGTTTGGAGTAGCGGAGTTTGACACCCCTGTTTTCTAAGGCGTAGGGGGGTGGTACTTTTTGACTTGTGGGCCACAATGGGTTTTTTTATGTGACATAGTGGTCGGACTAAGAGCCTGCAAGGGCCACCCGGCATAGGGGTCCTAAGTCCTCGTAACTAGGACAAGATATTTAAAAAAAGAAAATATGTTAAAAAAAATTATAAATAGAAGCTTATGATAGAGAAGTTTAAACAATCCAATTATTTTCACTCATTGCAGGGAATGAAGGGAGCTAGCGTGTCTTGACACCAAGGTGACAAAGGGCCAAATTAGAACACTAAAGGGCCGGTTTGGCCCCCGGGCCTTAGTTTGCCCACGTCTGGACTAAGGTCATGTCTCAATTTATGTTGTGGACATGTAAGGGTTAACCATGTTTATCATGGTGTTAACATTGCAATTGATTCCTATGGGAAAACGATAGGAATACAATGCCTACTCTTGACTGGTCTACCTGCTGAGCGCCACTGCGATGCCGCTTTACATGTGACAGATTACACAGTTCAAACATGTCTTAGTAGCTGAGCAAAGAAAAATGATTTCATGCTGAGAAGCCAAATATGTCACTTATGCTGAACTGCGATCCTCCAGGGCTGCCAACAGTTAATCCTTACCGGGCTTAAAGGAGGACACCTCTGTATTAATTATAACTGAACACCTAATTAGATCACTGGTGAGTCTGTGACAGAGATGAACATCATTCCTCAGGGATTATAAGAACATAAGATTTTTTTGTTACTAGGAACAATCTTTTGTGATCATTCCCAGCAAAAGGAGAACAAGCAAATGCACAGTGTTTCTTTTGTTCGGTGTAGAGGGGAGGAAACAATAGGGGTTCGGTGTAGAGGGGAGTCAGGAAGTGTGGTTGTCCTGGTCCTAGAGGATGGCCTAATAACAACTATTGATGCATGGATGCTAAATAGATCATCTTGGGTGGCAATAATATAGTACATAGCTTTAGGATGGGTTCTCTGCAGCGTAATAAAGGGCATTTGTGCACAGAAGTGATATTTAGTAACAAATTAACCCCAACTTACATTAACCCCAAGTGAAGCTCATGGTAAAGCCTTGTTTCCACTATAGCGATCTCCCGTGGCCATGTATTTAATGGGGCTTATCCCCACATCTGTGGTCGTCCGTGATCGAGGCCTGCGATCTAGATTGCCCCACGGCCAAAGACATGAATGGACATGGTTAACCTCCCTAGCGCTTCTGACGGCACCATCTCGTCCTGCACTTGCTTATGCAGTATTGCAGTTGACGAGATGGAGCCGTCCAGCTAAGCTCAGATCCCCGCAGCTGCACATTCTGCTCTGTGCTGTCCGGGGATCTGAAGCTTGCTTCTTCACTAAAGCAAGCCGGTGGTGTCACCTCTCTCCCAGCCTAATTTGCATATGAATGCCCCCCCCCCCCGCGGCACATTCATATGCAAATTTGGATATCTTCAAATAGCACACCTGAAAAATCACCCCCATTGTTATTTACAGATGTGATCTTTGAAGTTAACCCTTTTAGAGTGGTGATACATTTTATAATTTTTTTAAATGTACTTTTTTATAATAATTGTGTGTTTCAAACATTATTATAGTCAGGATGTTGATGATATTTTTGGAAGTTACAGGCCTACAACACAAAAAAAAATTCCATTAGAGTCTATGGTGCGCTTTTGTTACAGAAATCTGGACCTTGCAAGAGCGCTAGGGAGGTTAAAAAATGTGCCTCAATCCATTGGTTTTAAACCACGCCTAATCATTCTCTATGGTTGCGATCAGGCGGGGTAGGGCATGATGTCCTGTCCCACCTCCCCACTTCCTGCCTCCCCACGGGAGATCGATAGCAACCAGCAATTGGAATCGCAGATCATGAAAATGGAAACATGCCCTTAGTATGTGTACAAACAACACCTACCCGAGCTACACTCGATTGCCCATGATCGCGGCCATAGACATTCTCTATGGGCAAAGTGACACTCCGCGACATCACTACTGGCATGATGAGGTAAGTGTAATGTCCCCTCCCTTATATTTTACCACCCTGCACATCATTTGCACAAGCATTACTCTTCCTTCTAGTTTCCCAACCAGCTTGCAGGCAATAGAGCTGCTGATCCTTCCAGTGAGTTTGACCACCACTGTGAAATGGGGGGTCCCGACCCACAGGTTGAGAACCACTGCTTTAAAGCAACATTTACTTCCTGATTACAAAATGCTCCACACAGATCATAATAGAAATCAGTGGATTCACTCTGCAATGATTTGTATTAAAATTGGAATTTTAGGGTTATTGTAAACAAGGCAAATAAAGCATATGGTATATGAACCTTTTTCTAGGAAAGTAGGAAAAATGTATCTATGTTTTTTTTCCTTTCAAAATGTTTGTTTGTACGTTGCATTAAAAATAAATAAAAATTAAGTGAAAGGCATAATATTATCAAGTGAAAACCTTATTTGTCCCAATTTATGTTTTCTAAATTTGAGAGCAGCAATAGATTATGTGTTTCCAGTTAGAAATGTAATGTGTCAGGTTATGGTAAGATGGGCTTTAAGTACTCTTGTCATTAATTATGTAGTACATCTTTCCTTTTGAGAATTTGTGTTTCCTGGCACAATTTTTACTATACAATATGTGTAGTAAGTTAGTCACTGACCTGGAACAAGTGTTTAAGAAATTCTGACTTTACATATTAAGCCAACCATAGCAGGTACAATACCCGATTTTGTGGCTGATCAACCATGCGCGATGACGTCATCATGCACGGCTGGTCATTCTGAGAATCGGTGCGAACCCTTTGTGTGCCGGCATATGCAGTGTGGACAATGTGCACATGTGGACATGTCTGTTCTCTGGCAGATTGATTGTTGGAGCGCCCAGGATCGGTCACTACAAATGGATGGCTTCGACTCTGTGGTCGAATTTTGCCCGATGGATTGCCGCCCCTCCCACTGCCTGACATCGCGCCTAGTCAGCCGAAGTGGTGTCTGGGACATCTCTCCCAGGCAGGAACTGACCCCCCCCCCTTCACCCCTCCCCCTCATGGAGCTTTGCAGCTTGGACAGAGAAGAGACAGGAGGGGGAGTTGGAGGGGGGGGGGGCAGTGAGGGCAGACATAGCTGCAGGTCTCCATTAGCTAAGATGCCAGCATGAGAACTGCAAGGAGAGTAGGTGAGTATGCTGTGGGGGTTGTTTTGTGTAGAAGTTTTCCAGGATATGAACTGCTGACAGGTAATTATTGTGTTTAATGTATGTGTGTTTTTTTCATTTGAGTTTAAAACCGCTTTAAATCCTGAAAAAAGGATACACAAGTTGTCAAGTCAGACACAGACAACCAATTATTTTAGAAGGAAATTAGAACGATACTATGCATATTACTATGACTATATATGGTAATATTATAAATAATTTGTATCATATAATGACTATAATAATAAAATTATTATATACAGTAAGGGAAAGAAGTATTTGATCCCCAGCAAATTTGGCATGTTTGCCCTCTGACAAAGGGTAAGTCCTATGTATAACTGGTGTGTAGAGCCTTAGAACGTGGAACGTATAGAACGTAGCCCCATGATGGAATATTGTGATTGTACATATCGTCACTTGAGGAATGGATTTTTGTGCATATGTGATTTGTTGCTTTTACATGAAGAATCAACTTAATAAATTATTTTAAATATTTTATGGCTTTTCTAATAATTGTAACAAGAATTAAGGTCCCCATCTACTTCTGGAAAGTGCTCGAGAGATGACCCATTCGAGCGCAGACCTGTCTTCAAGTTTGAAGAAAGGCATGCACGGCTCGGGATTTTTTATAGATAAGAGCACAATTGAGTGATGTGAACCCACACATTGCTCAATTGGGCTCAAATCTATTAAAAATCGAGCCGTGGATGGACATCTTTATCCTTGAAACTTCCATGTATGTTATGTACAAAACAACTTTCTTTTAGATATTTTAAAACCTTGTGACTTAAGTATGGGAGGGCTGGCCTAGTCCAGCAAGGAGCAAGTATTTAGATAAAAGTTGGAAGCCCTTTGCCTTTTTGTTTTTTTTGGTTCTCTTTAAATTGAACACCTTTGTCACCTTCTCACCAAGCTGCTTGGCCAGAGTCTTGTATCTCAGTCCAGCCTTGTGCAGGTCTACAATCTTGTCCCTGACATCCTCAGACAGTTCTTTGGTCTTGGTGACTAATTTGGAATCTGATTGATAGCTTTTTCTTTCTGGTGTTGTCAACAGTGTCAGGATGTTGACAACACGACAAGTTTATTTTATTTAAAAAAAGCTGGAGATGGGCTTTGACGACTGAATGAATGTGTGTCATATGCAATGTGTATTTGATACATCTGGGACAAATAGCATCAAACAATTTTTAGTTACAGGAAATGTCATAAGTGTCACTTGAAATGACTGTTGATGGGAAACCAGAGAAGCAAAAATTATTGGTAAAAAAAGGGGGGGTGGGGGACCACTGGTAGCCTAATT
>CM070037.1:108117161-108127183 GCA_036250615.1 Ptychadena robeensis | reverse complement strand
TTGCACAAACAGTGACCATGTCTGGAGGGTTCACATACTTTCAAGCAGCACTGTATCTACCTATAAGAAGTTCATATTTATCATATTGTCATAGTTTTCAATATTTTTTTACATAATAAATTTTTATTGAGAAATTTTCACAAATACAAAAATACATAACAAGACACCAAATCAGGGAAGAGGGGCAGGGACACCAATAAACACTATATATTATACAATATATATCGCACAGTATACAAAATACCACGCACAGTAGACACATTGCACAATATGCATTGACCGCCACTGATTCAGGACTGAAGCAAAAAAAAACAAAAAACATTAGGTACATTGGTATGATTTGCACAGTAGTATGAGTAATAAGAGTAGTACAGTACGATGTCCGTCCACTGGAGCCCACAAGAATGTCAACAGAGTAAAGAGCGATACTGTCTCCAGTTCAGAGCTTAATCATCTGTACTCTTGAGCTAATGAAGAGACCTATCACAGAGATAGACCCACCTTTCAATCAACAACGCAGCGGCACGAGGCCCACGGCTATAACACCAGTAGCAGCCATACACAACCTGGTATATAGGGGGAACAGACGGGGGGGGGGGGGGGGGGGGGGGGGGGGGGGGGGGGATAGTTTTCAATATTTTAATATTTTTGCAATAAGTTCTCTGAGTTTTTATTTCTGAGATTGTATTTTTTTGAACCATTGATGGAATATTTTCCCTTGAAATCCCCCGTTGTTTCTCTCCCATTTGAAGAAAACTATATCTTAATATACCGTCTACACATCTTTTATCACCAATCTGTAACAAATACTTCCAAAACAAAAAAGAAATAGTTTTCTTCAAAATGAGAGGGAAACAACC
The DNA here is from genome assembly GCA_036250615.1 of Ptychadena robeensis. NCBI lineage: Eukaryota > Metazoa > Chordata > Amphibia > Anura > Ptychadenidae > Ptychadena > Ptychadena robeensis. Next base: position 108,126,323 of record CM070037.1, on the reverse strand, counting down.
ATCAATGGTTCAATAAATACAATCTCAGAAATAAAAACTCAGATAATTTATTTCTTTTTTGTTTTGGAAGTATTTGTTGATTGGTGGTAAAATAAGTGTAGACAGTATATAAAGATAACACACAATGGGGCTTTTCTTGTAGAAGAAATTACCATACATATATCTACCTATAAGAAGTTCATATTAATACAGTTTTTCACAAAGCCTTACCTCTGTAGCTCATAGCTTTGGAAACTAATGAGCCCTCTAGGGAGCAAGGCGTGGATATGATGCTATCAGAACTGACCAAGCATAGCCTGTGTGATATGACACAGAGCAGCACACACCACCATCATACAACAAAGTAATAATGTGCAGAGTCCATCAAGAGCTGCAGAGGAACTCTAATACCCTTCTAATGATAATATTGAGATTTCTCCTGTGCACCCATTTCAACACATTCTTTCCAGATGGCGTCTGCTTGGCAAGATAAAATAAATCTGAGGTCTCCAAAACGGATTTATGTCTATTGTGGAATCTTTGGGGATATCTTTTCTGAGCCATGTTCTTGGCTGCTTTAAGTTTAATTGGGTCTTAGTGGCCAATACTTAGAGTAAATAGTATCTTTCATTTACACACAGTGATCAGCTGTATTTAATTTAATGTGTGTAAATGAAGCCCTCTGCATGTGAATGTCAGAAACCCCATGACAAATTAAACTGGTCCAAACTAAGACTAGCAAGAATACATTTACAGTATATTAATGTTGCCAGACAGACACTGATTTGAGCAAAAAAAAACAACTAATAAGCTTGAAGCCAAAAAAAAACACTACTAGCTTCCCCTATTCCTTGCATATTCACACATCTATTGCCCATTTGTTTAGTTTGCAATCATCTTAAGCCCCCCATACATCTTAAGATCGATCCATACAATTTCTATTAGATCTACCAAAAACTGTGTAGTATAGTGTCCTCCCTGATAGAATGCATAGTGATTGGAAAGTATATATCACTGCTATGTAGTGCCGGGTCCTCCCTGATAGAATACATAGTGATTGGAAGGTATATATCACTGCTGTGTAGTGCCGGGTCCTCCCTGATAGAATACATAGTGATTGGAAGGTATATATCACTGCTATGTAGTGCTGGGTCCTCCCTGATAGAATACATAGTGATTGGAAGGTATATATCACTGCTATGTTATGCCGGGTCCTCCCTGATAGAATACATAATGATTGGAAGGTATATATCACTGCTATGTAGTACCGGGTCCTCCCTGATAGAATACATAGTGATTGGAAGGTATATATCACTGCTATGTAGTGCCGGGTCCTCCCTGATAGAATACATAGTGATGGGAAGGTTTAGAAAGATCCTCATATTACATGGTTTTGGTAGAAGAAAACTTGATTGTAGAATATAAATTGTATGGAAAGATTGTAAGGTGTATGGGGGCCTTTACTATGGTTGGCCATGTCCATAAGGTAAGAACAAAGCATTGCCTATCTTCTTTAGAGTCTACCTATGTATGCTAATAAGCCCTTGTGCCCACTGAGCTAAAATACTCAAACACAGATATCTCCAAGATATGTTGCATCGAAATCACGCAGATCCCCACGTTGACACAGTCGCAGCACAATGCACGCATAGATGCATTAACATGCGCAGAGATGCTTTGACACGTCCAATACCATTGCATTGCATGTGTCAGAAAAGCTATGTATGTGTCAAAAAACCTATGTACGCATTATTATTATTATTAACATTTATTTATATAGTGCCAGCATATTACGCAGCGCTGTACAATACATTAGAGTGGAGATACAACACAAGATAACACACAGGTACAGGTAATGACACATGAGAAGTAGAGGACCCTGCCCGGTCGGGCTTACAGTCTAATAGGTTGGGGAACAAGGTATACAATAGCATTCTCAACATGTTTTACTATATAACACCGGCAATTCAAAAACCTGCCGTTTAACTCAACCCAAATAGGAAAAAAGGGGCCCAAGTTTATGGCCACAATAACGTGTCCATTGTGCGAAACAGACCCAAGGCCTATCGTCATCACGCTGCAGCCGGCCCCTCAGCACCCTTTGTGCTGACTTGCCCACCCAAAGTAATGGGATCAGGTGGGAATCTACCAAACATGTCGGTTCAACGAGCCAACATGAGGGGCATTCCTGATCGAACTCGCTGGGTGGACGCACCCAATTTTCAGTCGACGGGACTGCGCACCAGAAAATCAGACATGGTTACCTTAAAGCAGGGTACAGACGTGGGGATATGGGTCAAATCGATGGCCGCTTTGAGCGCCGTGCGTGCTCACAGTCATCTATCTGACCCATAAAATCTGTGCCCACCGCTGTTTTCGAGTGGGACAAATCAATCAATTACGGCGATGTCCAATGCTTTGCTCCAGTGCTGGTCTCTAAGCAAAGCTTCAGCTGAGCCGGGGAGAAAGCAGAGCCATCTCTCCCCAGCCAGCCGATATCTGACAGCAGCGTCATCACGCTGCTGCAGGGTACAGCAGAGGGCTCAAATATCGAGCCATCTGTACCCTGCTTAGGTCTACCTTAAGTCTTGAAGGCCAGTTAGCCACTAGAAGGACTTGTTTATATACTTGATGTCTTCTCAGCAATAGGACTGTTCCACCATTTTGCTGATTACCGATCTACTGCCACCCAATATTTAGCCATCAAAATGAATGTTTCAATGAAAACCAGAAAAAAAAGATTGAATAGGTTTTCACATCATTTGGGTTAATGCAATGAATTCAATGAATGCAATATTCAATTCAGCCAATAGGTGTCACTAGCAGCAGTACACTCTCAGCACACGTTATTCTCCACATTGATCTGGAGGAGGAGGGGGGCAGACTCTCTCCTCTCAGTCTCTGCTCTCCTCTCCGGCTGGCTGTTACTGTGTCCGTGGCAGCTGCAAAGTGATTGCAGTTTCCACGGACAGGAGAGAGAGATATAGATGCCAGTTCATCTATGTCTCTCTCTTCATTGCCTATGCCAGCTGGGCTCTGAGCTCTGCTGGCATAGGCAATTATACAGTTCAGATGGGAGAGCTGGACACCAGGTGGCATCTCACATCTGACAGCTCCACCAGCTCCCCGCCTAATCTCCGTGCCGGGAGAGCTGGCTGGAAGCCAAGGTGCGACCACCGGCGGCCGACCATAATTTTGAGGGGTGAAAAAGTGCGTCCTATGGTCCGAAAAATACGGTACATTCTCTGAATGTGAAATGGTTATTGGTTCCCAACAGTGTCTCATCGAGATTTTCACAAATCGAAGTCAGCCTATATTCCCCCTTCATTAAAGTGATGGGTCAGTTGGAACGTAGAGGAGTGGAAAGTATTAGAATTATGTTAATCAAAAGGGGATCATCACAAATTTTATGTGCTTTCCTTTTCCTGTGGTCCTCTTTCATTTTATAGCGGACAATTAATGGATCTCATCAGCGAGACGCAGAAATGACAAAGAAAACACGGTACAGTCAGAATCGTGGAAAGATCATGCTTATTGGAGGCAAAGGTCAAAAAGCTGTGAAATGCCATTGACATCCTAATTTAGCATGTAATGAGATCAGCAAAACCCACTTAGCAATGGCTGGGAAACCATGGAATGTATTTACACAGCAGCTTATAAGGAGACTCTATCACTTCTAATGAGATATTAACTCGTACTTCTGGCATTTTTTTCAAGGGTACAATCCTCGCCTTGCTATGGGGTCATCTGGGCCATAAGATGATACTTCTACCTTAAAGCTGAGCTCTTGAAACATATTTTATCTCATCTTGATTTCCCTTATCTTTTTCCTAAAAACATAGTTGCAAGGGCATTGCATCTGAACTCCCTTATTTGTCACTAATACGGTCTCTTGGGCCCTTAATAAGAGTTAAGGCCCCTACACACGTACCGAGTGGGGGCCTGAATATAAGGAGGAACTCCATCTTTCAGCGTGACAAAGACCTGAAAGACACCCTTTGATGTTAGCTTCAATAGAGACGCCGGTCTCCATTGAAAGTAACGGCATCGGCCAGAGATTATCGAACACGTCCGTTCTCTGGCCGGCCAAACTGTCGCCCCATGTGGGCACCCCCGATCAGCGGCCGATTTTGCCGTCGGTCACGCTCTGTGCGTGTATGGCAGCCTTTAGGGTATGTCTCCACAGCGTTATGGGCTCCATTGAGTCCCCCTGCACTAAGCGCATTCCTTGGCGGGGACCCGACGGAACTGATCCACATAACTATCTCGGACACCGGCTGTTCTCACTTCCTTCTGCAGATCCGCCAGCCTACTGGCACAAAACCTCTCTAGCTTATGCTAGAGAGCTGAATATGAAGAGGAACTCAATCTTTCAGTGTGACAAAGACCCAAAGCATACATCCAAATTAACAAAGGAATTCCCTTACCAGAAGAGGATTCAAGTTTTAAAAATGGCCCAGACCTGAATCCAATTGAAAATCTGTGGGGTGATCTGAAGAAGGCTGTGCACAGGAGATGCCCTCACAAAACGACAGATTTGGAGAGTTTCTGCAAAGACGTGCCATGCTGATAGACTCATTCCCAAAATACTGAGTGTTGTAATAACATCAAAAGGTGCTTCAACAAAGTATTACCGTAGTATTTAAGGGTATGAACTGTTAAGGCCCCCATACACGTGTCGGATTCGCACCGGATTCCGGCACGATCGATTCCGGGCGCGTGCACGCCAAACGATCGTGCCGGAATCGCATGCAGCCCACCTGGTCCGATCGATCACGTCCGATTGATCAGGGGCCCAGAATCGGATCCGACGGAGAACCAACATGTTGGTCTTTCTCATCCGATTCTTCCCAGATCAGGGGGAGTTGCCAGTTGTGAGGTGGACAATCGGACACGGATCCATCCCGGAATCCGTTGGACAAGGTGGTATGCTGCGATGGATACTCTTAATTGGCCGATTGATCACACCTGTGATTCCCGGCAGAATCGCCGGAATCGATCGGATGATGAATCGATCGGACATGGAATCCGACACGTGTATGGCTAGCTTTATGCATATTATTATTTTATTGTTATATTTTCTCTTCCCTCCCTGATACAGTTAATAGGTCACATTAAAGGTGAAAAAAGGTCTGAAATGATTTATCTTTGTCTCATATCAGTGCAGTACAGGAACCTGATATTTTACCATACCATACCGTTTTTATTTTGAAATTGGCGATTTTGAAATGCGTCCAATGTAATAGCTGAGTGCGGAATACGGGTTATCAGGAACAATGTTCCTTTCTGTATAAATCCTTTTGATTAATTTCAGAACTACAGGCCAAACTATCTAAAGGTATTATATTTCATCACTTTCACATGTATTGCGCCACCTTAAATTACTGACATGAGTCCTCAGATAACCCTGCTCAGTCTGTCTGTCAGGTATATTCAACACATTTAGCTTTTACTGTGGTATACATTTCCTCTAGCTATAGATGTTTCAGTACCGGGGTTCTGTGAATGTATGAAACTTAGACCCTGGACCAAGATGAGTCCCCTTATGTTACCAGCACCAAACAGAGCGTATATGATAAATGTCTATGTGTGATTTGTGTGTGTGTATGATGCATGTCTCTGCATGATTGCTGTGTGTGTAAGTATGTGTGTATATGATGAATGTCTCTGTTGCTGTGTGTGTAAGTTATGTGTGTAATGAGATGTCTCTGCATGGTTGCTGTTTGTGGTAGTATGTGTGTATGATGATGTCTCGCATGTGCTGTGTGTGTAGTAGTGGTTATGAAATGTTCTGCTTGGTTGTGTGTGTGTAAGTATGTGTGTATATGAGAATGTCTCGCAGTTGCTGTGTGTGTAAGTATGTGTGTTATGATAAATTTCTGCATGGTTCTGCTGTGTGGTACGTAGGTGTGTATATGATGAATGTCTCTGCATGATGCTGTGTTGTAGTATTGTATATGATAATGTCTCTGCATGTTGCTGTGTGTTTAAGTATGGGTGTATATGATAAATGCTCTGCATATTGCTCTGTTGTGGTAATTTGTGTGTATATGATGAATGTTTCTGCATGATTTGCTGTGTGTGTAAATGTGTAAGTGTGTGTGTAAATGATGTCTCTTGCATGATTGCTTGTGTGTGTAAGTTGGTGTGTATATGATGAATGTTTCTGCATTATTTCTGTGTTTGTACGTGTGTTGTATGATGATTCCTGCAATGATGCTTTGTGTGTGTATATAATGTCTCTGTCTCTGCATGATTGCTTTGTGTGTGTAGTGTGTGTTTTATGATGTAATGTCCTCCTGCATGATTGCTTTGTGTGGAAGTGTGTGTGGTGTAGATATCTTCTGCATGATTGCTGTGGGTGTGTGTGTGTGTGTGTAAGTGTGTGGGTATAGATAATGTCTCTGCATGGTTGCTCTGTGTGTGTTAGTTTGTGTGTATATGATGAATGTCTCTGCATGATTGCTGTGTGTGTAAGTGTGTGTATATGATGAATGTCTCTGCATGATTGCTTTGTGTGTAAGTGTGTGTGTATATGATGTCTCTGCATGATTGTACTGTGTGTAAGTATGTGTGTGTATATGAATTTTTTTAATGTATATATATTTAGGGATGTTGGCACATATTTCATCTTCTCTCACATGCCCCACCATTTAATGTGTGTGTATATGATACCTCTGCATGATTGTTCTGTGTGTAAGTATGTGTGTGCATATGATACCTCTGCATGATTGGTGTGTGTAAGTGTGTGTGTGTATATGATGAATATCTCTGCATGATTGTTCTTTGTGTGTATATGATAAATGTGTCTGCATGATTGCTCTGTGTGTAAGTGTGTGTGTATGATGTCTCTGCATGATTGCTTTGTGTGTATATGATGAATGTCTCTGCATGATTGCTTTGTGTGTAAGTGTGTGTGTGTATATGATGTCTCTGCATGATTGTTCTGTGTGTAAGTATGTGTGTGTATATGATACCTCTGCATGATTGCTGTGTGTAAGTGTGTGTGTGTATATGATGAATGTCCATGCATGATTGTTCTGTGTGTGTATATATCAGTGGTGGGCAACTGAGTTGATATGAAGGGCCACAAGTGCGGCCCTCTGCATCACTAAAGGGCCGCACATAACATTTCCAACCTAAACAGACTTGTATAAGTATTTTATAATGAAAAATGACAACAGGCAGAGCTAGAAGATATTGTTTTTAAATTTTTAAAATAAAACTTGTTTTTAATGATACTTCAAGCATTAGGGAACACTGTAGAACGGTAATGCACATTTTGTGCCATATATATATATCATCAAAGGTTATGCGTCCCTATTCTGAGGATATGTGCCACATACAATAATCCCCTGTTTGTTGGTGGAATAGTGGAAGCATAGGCACTATCTTCTTAGAATGGGATATTCTTGGTGAGGTGAGGGACTTGTTCAGGCGCTGTCTCGGTTGCTGATTGGCTTTCCTGTGCTCAGCCAGAGAGAGTCCCTCTCCTGCCCTTTCCTCCCGAAGAAGATCCTGGGCAGGGACAGGTGAGTTCCTATGCATTAACAGTTAGGTTTCTGGGAAACCAAGGGGGGCCGCCAAGGAATGCCCAAAGGGCCGCATGCGGTCCCCGGGCCGCAGGTTGGGCACCTGGGGTATATATGATAAATGTCTATGCATGATTGCTCTGTGTGTAACTGTGTGTGTATATAATGAATGTCTCTGCATGATTGCTGTGTGTGTAAGTTTGTGTGTATATGATGAATGTCCCTGCATGATTGCTCTGTGTGTGTATATATGATAAATGTCTCTGCATGATTGCTTTGTGTGTAAGTGTGTGTGTATATAATGAATGTCTCTGCATGATTGCTGTGTGTGTAAGTTTGTGTGTATATGATGAATGTCCCTGCATGATTGCTCTGTGTGTGTATATATGATAAATGTCTATGCATGATTGCTCTGTGTGTAAGTGTGTGTGTATATAATGAATGTCTCTGCATGATTGCTGTGTGTGTAAGTTTGTGTGTATATGATGAATGTCTCGTCTGCGTGATTGGAGTGTGTGTATTATAGATAGAAAAAGGGAGTTGTATTTCAAATAAAGGATGTATCTCTGTAGTTTGTGATAATATTCCTATCTAGAAGAGAGCGGCCCTGCAGGGAAAGTTTGTAAACCAGTCTTTTATGAACGTCCATCTCTTACATAAAAAAAAAATGAGTACAAAATACCAGTAAGTAAATGACCAAAGCATAATAATGTCATGCAAAGCATTTTATTCTCATGTTTTGGGAGAACACGGCCTCTTCATTTGTTCCATACCTTTTTTTTTTTACCATTTTTTTTATAATACAGTTTTTAAATATGCATGTCCCACAAATCCATTTACACATCTAAAATATTCATAAATGTTGGATTCACTCAACGGACTGTTATTGTAGACAGCACACAGTACATTCTGATATAGAGTAGGGGTTGTAGATGTCCCATATAATAATCTTTCCTTAGACCAGTGGTTCCAAAACTTCCCCCGCAGGGCCCCCCTTTTCTAGATAGGAACATTATCGACCCCCCCCCCCCATTGAAACTACAGGTTCAGATTGAGGGCCATTTCAAACTAGCCGTGCTTGTGTACTAGTGTGAAATGGTCCTCAAACTTTATTTGAAACACAACTCCTACAAATTTATTTCATTTTCACAACAATTTTACAGAAACATTCATCATTCACAAAGAGACACACATACTACACTCCTACAGTGACATGATCCATTCACATAGAGACAAACACACATTACATGCACTCTACTTACTGTCTGAAGCTAGTTTCCCCATGGTTGGCTTCCTGATTGTTCCTTCCTCAGCCCTCTAGCTGCGCTCCCCCTGGAATACCTTCACACCCCCCAGTTTGGGAACCACTGCCTTAGAAATATGTGGAATCATTATTTTCTGTATACAGAAATTGACCCGTGCGTGGCAATTTTTGTTGATCTCGTCCATTTAGTTGAATGGGCTTTTCCCCACTTCAGCTAATGGCCGCAATCGGGCTCGGCCGTGGTTGTACCCGTGATTAGAAACGAGGTTCCCCGCATTATGATCATGGGCAGTCACGATTTTTCAGATTTTGTTTTAACCTCCCTAACAGTCATGACGAGCCCAGCTCGTCCAGAGTTTGTGTGAAGAACAAACTCTGGATGAGCTG
>CM070037.1:108105713-108116918 GCA_036250615.1 Ptychadena robeensis | reverse complement strand
GCAGGCAGTGTACTCTGTACACTGGGGTGATTTTTTTTACTAAAATCACGTGGTCAATCTCACATTGCGGCTGATCGCGTAAGTGGGAAAAGGGCTAAGGGACTTTTTACACTATGCGCGTTGCTCTTGCAGTTGCGTTTTTTGGCGATACCGAACGCGGTACCAGTAACACAACTGCTAACCGCACCTGTTACCGGCAAAAAAACGCATTGCTACACTTGTATGAGAGTTGTTTGCACTGCGTCTGAGAAATGACGGATGCAGGATGTTTTTGATAATGCGTAACACTATACTATAATGCACTGCAGCTGTAACACAGCTAGTGTGAATGAGCCCTCAAAGAACATCCATATTTACCAGCCAGCCTTCCAAGGGTGAATTAACTGCAGTATTGTGAGTGGCCACTGAGTGCCCCATGAAATGGAGAAAACATATCTCTACAGGTTTGTATTTAATGCATAATTACATAATTCACTAAACTGTCACCGGGCTTCCAGCTATCGGGTTCTCTCTGTAAGACATCATTAGAAAGGGGAGCAATGGGGGACAATTGTAATTTACTCAGTTTTTGTTTCACAGATCATTGCTTTAATTGCCAATCCCTAAAATGTTTGGCTAGGAACATGAAGTGCAAAAGGTTAGTTAGGGTGCTACCACAGGGGCTTGAAGAAGATTTTAAACCAGGGGTGGGCAAACATTTTGACTCACGACCCACGACCCACCATAGGTGTGCCAATTCCATGCATCGCTGGCATCAGTAATGATGGTGGTGATATGTGATGGTGACTTGTGACAGGGGCATTGTTATCTTTTAAAATTTCCTGCACTTAAAATAAAATGCTCATTCACTGCAATGAGCAGAGATAATTCCTAGAGAATGCAAATCGCCATGAGGATGCGCCCACAGTGTCATGATCACATCACTGCATTGTCCCCAAGGCAATATCTCTAGGTACTATGTGCACGCATTGAAGAGAACAAGCGGACAAAGGGCCTAAGAAAAAAGGCGTAAAAGGCCAGATCTGGCCCCTGGGCCTAAAGGTGGGTTTACACGTCAAGATTTTTTCGTCCAACAGATGAACGACGAAAGATTTTTTGGTTTGTTGTACAAAAAACGGCAATTTGCTCCAATGGATTTTTTTTGTTCGATATCTGACCAAAAATCCACAAGGTTATCGAACATGTTGGTAAACTTTCATCTGTCGTTTATTTTTCGTGTAAAAAACTAACGCTCCTTATTTCACTCAATATTTTTTGACTCGATATTTAACCAGTAGCGTGACGTATTTTCTGTGCAATAAATGTTGGGACTTTTACAATGTATGATTTTGATTCGTCTATGATGTTTATATTTTATTTCCAAGTAGAACTTTCCGAACGAAACAATTGCATTGTGGACGAACGTAACAACGTGCTGTCTATAGCTGTGGTATAAGGTGTTTACAAAATATATATATTTCACTATTAAATGTTCGTTGTTAATAGCGATATGTATGTATGGGTTTGAATACACAGTGAATATACAGGTGTGTGTGTGTACAGTATGCTGCAGTATACATCACAGTAAACATCCACAGTATACATCACTTCCTAAAAAAAACAATCTGAAAGATTTTTCATTCGTGGTTCCACCGATTTTTTTTTGTTCGATATTTGCGTCGGTTGTACAAAAATCTAGAAAAAAATCTAATTACCTTTGATAAATGGACGAACGAAATCCGATAAAAAAATCTAACAAAAAATCGAATCTGAAGTTGAACGAAACAAAAATCTTGACGTGTAAACCCACCTTTAGTTTGCCCACCCTTGTTTTAAACCATAAAAAATTTCACTATTGTTTCTTTCTTTTTCACTAAATGTTGTAGATTTTTCCTGTTTCTTTTACCGTAATTGTTATTTTCCTTAATGGTTCAATTTATTTAATTTTGTATACTATTAAAAAAAATCCCATAAAGAAGTATGTCAGAAAATGAAAAGAATGGGACCCTAGATGTGTCACTTTCACTTTTAGTAGACAGTATACAAACACACACACACACACATGCAGAATATTAGCATGGCACTGATGGCACACAGTTATCAGAATACAATATTCTCTAAGAATAGAACTCTAATTGAGTAATTTCGGATAGCGGCAGCCTCTTCCATGTATCCAGGAAATATAACTCGGCAGTGAATATTCTACTTACCGCGCTCCTATGATTTATTATTTTTCTATAAAAGTTATAAATCTGCAGATATGAATTTTATATGAAAAGGATCATCAGTAAATTACTTTCGGAAAAATTGTAATGAAAAAACTCATTTGTATATGATCAGCATGCAGTGTGGATACATACACTCATACACAGAGTGTTCTATGTATGCTAAGTGATAGATCCAGGAGTACTGATCTCGTTTGCAAACTGTATTTTACATTTAACCCCGCTAGCGCTTCTGGTGGCTCCATCTCGTCCAGCGCTTTCCAGTATTGCAGTGGATGAGATGGAGCCGTCAGGTGAAGATCAGAGGCTGGGCAGCGCATACTCACTGTTCTGTGCTGTCCCGGTGGCTCCAATCCTCTCAGCTTGCTTCTTCACTGAATCCGATGTCACCCCTCCCCTCCTATTGACTTAAAGACGTTACATGGCGGGTCATTTAAATGTAAATTGGGTTAACTTCAAAGAGCACATCTGGAAATCACCCCCAGTGTGATTTCCAAATGTGCTCTTTGAAGTTAACCTTTCAGAGGGTGCCAAAGGGCATTGTATTGGATACAGTGATAACTGTATCCAATACAATTCAAAGTAAAACAAAAACAAAACACATTTCCAATTGTTAAAAATGTTTTTATAAACAAAATATAAATATGAATTCATACTGTTTTGAAATAATTCATACCAAATAAGTATTTAAGAGATTTTATCATTCAGATGATACCTTTTATTCAATTTTTAATGTTATTTTTTTTAACATAATTGTGTGTTTCAAACATTATTATATTCATTATGTCTTCTAGACCCTTGTAAAGACATATTTTGGGAAGTTACAGGCCTACAACATAAAAAATTCCATTAGAGTCTATGGTGCGCTTTTGGTACAAAAATCTGGACCGTGCAAGAGCGCTAGGGAGGTTAAAGTACACCTAAAGTGTTCTATAGTCCAAAAATTAAAAAGTATTTATAAAATTTTTACCTACCGCTGAGCTGATACAATAATGGAAAAGCACTCCAAAGGTTTAAAAATTTATACCTGCTGTCACCATATTTAATCCTCTGTAGATGCCAGTGTTCTGGGAGGTTATGAACTGCATTAATGCATGTGACCACTAGATGGTGATGGAAAATGGTTTTCAAGCCCGCCCCTTCCCCCAGCTGTAATCTGATTTCCCTCCCTCACTACCTCCCCCTTTACATCCTCAGACCCAGAGTGCAATTAACTGCATTTGCATGCAGGTCAACAGCATGGCCCCCTGCCAAGAGGCGGAACCTGGAACAATCGGCCTTGACAGAATCTTCCATTAGGAAAATGGGGAACCACTGCCCTAATGGTTATCCCCAGGAAAGTAACCTACCTTCACTTTTACTTGTATTTTTTGTGTTTTGTAAAATGTTTTATTTTTCATTAGAGATAACTATTCTGCAGCAATGAAAGGAGCAGGGCGGTCTTACCTCAGTTGGGTTTTGTATTGTCTTGTCCCAGTTTTTCCAACTGGCGATGTTGGGATGTAGGTTATCCTCACTCCCCAAGGGCTCAGCCTTCAGTCAGGAGATTGTGACACTGCAGTCATTAAGGTTCTCATTTGGAATCCAATTCAATATTTATATTAAGTGCAAATAATTAAACTTATATTAAATAATTCTGAAACATGATTTGCTTAATTAGATATGCAAACGCGGAGATTAATACTTAATGAACCTTACATAGTTACATAGTTAACTAGACTGAGAAGAGGCACAGACGCACAAACTTCAGGAAGTTTTTATCCAAAGTGAGCCAACACAAAGTCAGATGAGGAGCTTATAGTGAAGGATAGACAAGCCCAAGATAAATCTATAGGCAGGATAGGCGAGTGGGGTCCCAGGACAGTGGTTTTTACAAAGTATTCAGCAGTGATATTCGAGCCGTTCGATGTACCCTGCAGAAGGTTGATGACGTCATCACGCTGCTGTCAGAGCCGGGAAGACGGCTCTGCTCTCTCCCTGGCTCAGCCGAGCTTTGCCTGGAGACCTGCGGTTTCTAGACAAAGCATCGGACATCAGCCGTATTTACGGTCATGTTCGATAAGGCTGTTTTCGAGCGGGATTGATTTGTCACGCTCAAAAAAAGTGGTGGGTGCAGATTATATGGGCCAGATAGATGGCCGTGAGCACGCATGGAGCTCGAAGTGGTCATCGATCTGGCCCATATCTTAGTGTCTGTACCCTGCTTTAATGGGAAGATGGGAAGGGGGGGGGGGTAAGGTAAACACAATAGGGAAGGAGAATAATCAACTTTTCCTTTTAAAGTAGGAGTCCTGAACCTGAATATCAGGGAACATTTCAAAGGGTGCCATTGGTCTATGGACAATATGGCGCATCATGCCCACATGTAATAAACTGAATAGATGTCCTTTAGACCCTGCAATGGCTAATTAATGGCTAATTAATTGCAATGAACACCAGCTACCAACACATGACTCCCGAAGCCACAACACACCCTCTTCACTCCTATGGACATGATGTTGACAAAGTGCGTATTGTACCCATCACTTATAATGTCTAGCAAGACATTGTGTGTATATCAGCACAGGGCCTTGCTTGTTTGTTATTTATGCGATGTGCAGGGCCGCTGTCAGAAAACTTGGGGCCCCATACTGGAAAATCCAGTGGGGACAAGCCTTTATGGACAATCACCCGGGGAGCTGGTGGCGGTTCATGGCCAGTCTGGAGCAGCAAAGGGGTGGATCCTAACCAAACATATTAAGTCTTAATAAAGGCACAATAGCTGTAATATAAGGCAGTACTGCAATCTCTTGACATTCTTTTCATTTACTAAAAATCCCTTTATGCTTTATGGATTGCCTGAGTTCAACACACAGGAAGGAAGAGGAGGCAGATATAAAAGTAAATACATAATAAACCTCAGACAAAAATAGCCAGCGTGATAAACGGACAGGTTTAGTGTACTTCTGAATAGGAGAAATAATTCACGGCGACAAGTTCATCATAAATGTCAGAAATTTTGTGAACCAGATAAAGACTTTTGACAGATTTATGTGCTGGATTGCTAGAGCAGTTCTTAGTGATGGAAAATGTTCACTAATCTGCAGGAAAGACATGATGTACTGATCTATTCGCGGTCCAGCTACACACATTCACTTTTGTATCTTGTTGGGGAGATCCACCTTCTCTACTGGTCCCAGGCACTTGTCAAGGCGGGAGATGTCAACAGAGGTAAGAAGAGATCTAATGGGTATGTCTGTTCTGTCTGACTGTAATTGATATGCCACCATTATCATCTATGATTTCCATGACATCTTCATCGATATGGGATGGTAAGTTTATCTGCAAGACAATTCATGGAGAAGCACATGATCTGTTTGATAAGCTAATGGTGGAAAAAGACAAAGTGGTCCATAAAGTCTATCCTACATACATAAACACACCAACACATAATGGGGGAAATATTGATAGTAAGGATCATTTGGTCATGGACCATTTCTGTTTCCTGGGTAGGTAAAACAGAATCAGCCAATCAGAGCAGGACTGATTAATCAGCTAAACAAATTGATCATATGCTTCTCTATTAGTACTTGAGGAGCTTTTCCTAATAGAACTTGCCATCCATAATTACCAATATGATCGTTGGCTGTAAAATGAGAATGGAGTGTAGTGAGGTTGATATCTGCGAATGCCCTCACACGGTGCAAATGTCCATGGATCCCCACGAAACAAGTTGGGAATCTGGCTGTGGAAATCATAAAGGCCCGCCAAGCTCAGATTCCTCACGGAAGAAGAGACGGACATGAGGTGCATTCTCACTCGTCCCCTTCTGAGTGGGATTCTCAGATAAGGAGTGTGTGGGTGGTTTTAAAGCATCCTCCGCTCTCCGTGTGTTCCTGAGTTTCCTACACGACACCTGCTGATACTTCTAAGGAAGCCACTATTAATCACAGTGAGTGCACACATTCAAACATCTTAAAAGTCAATGTAATTGAATGAATAAAAATGTAGTTAAAGTACTGGCCATACAATCTGCTTAAAAAACCTTTGAATTACCATCAATGATGTTTTCTAATAGCCTACCAAGAGTATAAGATGCACTTCTTTCTCAAATCAACGGGAAAATATCTGTGCGTCTTATGGTCCAAATATTTTTTTAAAAATTTTGATTTTTTGGGGGGTCTCAAACATTCTGGGAGCAATAGCTCTACATCCCAGGAGGCTGGAATTTGTTCCATTCCCTCCAGCCCAGCCAAAAGCTCCAGCCCAGCTATTCCCTCCACTGCCAAGAGGGAGATTTTTTCTGTGGCGAAATAAGATTTTTTAAAAATCCTTTCCAGTAATAAGATAATCACTCTGTTCAGAAAGTTCCGTGTCAAGAACTACTTCTCACACATAAAGTACAAATCAGTTATTTCATTACTCCCCTTTCCAGGCCTACAGAGATACATGTTCACCACTAGAGATGGTCGATTTTTATTTTCAAAAATTCAACCATTTTGGCAATTTTTAGTTAATTGCAAGATGTAGAGAAGTGTTGGGGGTATAACACAAACAAGAAAAGTGTGTCTCTAACACAAACAGTTTTTGCACAAATTAAGTTCAAATTTAAAATTTTGAAAATCGGAATTTCGACTTTAATTTTGAACTTAATTTATGCAAAAACAACATATTTTAGAGCCATACTTTTTTTTCCAAATGTTTCCACAACCCTTTTCTACATCTCCAGCAATTTGGGTGATGATACCATTTTCAGAGGCTTTGCAATGAGCTCACAAGTTTAGCAAGTCGAAAAATTCGACCATCTCTATTCACCACTGAAAACCATTATAAAGCTTTATAATAATACCATTACTGCAGTTTCTGCATTACGCCCAGAAGACTGGCCTATACAGCGGATTAAAAATGGCAGCTGTCACAGACAAGAGAACAGCAGGCAAATATATTTTTTTGGGATTTAGGATAGTTTTTCCTTCATTGTGACAGCTCAGAGGTAAGAAACTTGTAATTTAACATTTTTTGCTTTTAAAGCTCTTTTATGGATCTTATTGTTTGCAGTTGCTTATATTTAATTTTTCTAGATTTTAATGTAAATTAAGGACAGATGTCTTTTCTGTATAATATTTATATAATCCGCCACGGAAAACAAAATCTGTTGCTTGGTTCCAAAGATGAATGATTTAAGATTAAATTTTTGTACACAAAAGGAACATTATTTAACATTAAGAAAATGATCCCACTTGGTTTAATGATCAATTCATTTTGTTATTGTTTAACAGATTTGGGATCCAAAATGATGAATAAGAAGTGATGGCATTTTTTGTTTGGGCAGAGTTTATCCCCAATCGAACATTAATTTACTAATATTTCCATTGCAGCTCCGAACAAGAAATGAAAGCATATTGAAAACAGACTGCAAAAAGAAAACCAAAAGTCTTAAGGATATAACCTTTACCTACTCAAATAAAAATAAATGATAAAGTATATATATTTATATTCAGGGACGCACAAAGGTTGTGTGCAAAATGGATTAAAACCTAGCTCTGCGTACTTTTATTATCCTTCCTAAGTGCATCTGTGTACTACACAGATAGGGGAGACATGCATGGAGCTTCCCCCCCCCCCCTCCTCCACCCTGATGTGTGAGGAGGAAGCCGTGCTTGTGTTGTGCTTTGTTGTGTGACGGCAAGTGCTCTTTAGTGACATCTGGTGGCTGTAGTTGATATTGCAGATTGAGATGAGATTACAGCTCCAACACATTAAATAGCTGTATCATGTGTACACTACTGTAAAAGTAAAAATTTTTAGATTGCCAAAATTTTTATTTTTAAATGTATACAATTAATGTCACTTGGATAACATCAGGGAAACATTCATAACTATAAAAGGTTGCAGTGAGGGGTGTCAAATTGAGAATGCAACTTACTTATCCAAAAACAAAAAAGATTGGATTAATAAGGGTGTTGGAGATCTGGCGGTTGAAAGTCAGAGTAGGCATAGATAAGGGTAAAATCTATATAAGGTAAAAGAGAAAAGTTGCACTGCTGGGGTATGACACTTGGGGGTTGTACTGTGAGAGTTACATTTGACTCAAAGCCAGCTGGTGACCTGTGGATGGAGACAGCTAATCGGAGGCTCAATCAGGAACAGGGAGGCCCATCTGCAGCAGAACCTACCATGCAGGAAACTGACACAGAGGACAGTGAGGGAGACAGTGAGGAAGACCACATACATTGGGATGTGTACCAAACACCATCCCCTGGCACTCATCTGAGAAGTTAGAAGAAGTTATGTGCACCCCTGGTAATATTGATCGAATGATTGATTGATTGATTGATTGATTGATTGATTGGAATTCTGCCATGGCAAAAAATTCAAATCATTAGATCAATATAACCAGGGGTGCAGATACTTTTTTAGTGATCTTCTCAGATGAGTACCAGGAGATGGTGTTTGGCGAAAAGGTTGTCTAAAAAGAAAATGTTTGGTGTGTATTTAACGGACAGTGAATGAAATTATGGAGTGACTTTGATTTCCTCTTCAGAAGATACTGAAAGCTTGTTGTAGTCACGGTGCAGCACTTAGCGGGCAGACTACCCAAGACCATCATCGTCACTCTTCACTTTGATGATACATTATCCAATACCAGAGTCACAATACAGACTGATGCTGGTTCAGCTTATCTGTAGACATCACTATACAGTTTGATTCACAACATAATCACATTTTAAGGAAAAGCGACCTCTGAGTGTTGCGCTGGGAAATCAGGGATAAATATATTGAGGTTTTCAAAAATCATACAGGTTTTCGCTGGAGACAGCCAGGTACCTATACATTTACAGAAAGAGAGAGAGAGTGTAGGAACTTGTGGCTTTCAACCAGTAATGGTCCATCTACTATTCCATATAGAGGTAAGTACTTCTGATAATCTTCTGAGAATGCCAGATAAGTGGCTAGAATACTTTTTAGAACGATTGATGCAATTGGCCCATATTATTGACACATCAAAACGCAGATAAAAGCGCAGAGAGAAAAAGGCAGACAATTATTTGCTGTTTGGGGGCAGCTTGCCCACAGTTTAGTGCCCTGTTCATTTGCATAATAAAGTAAATGAAAAAAATGCACCCAATGCTGTTCGGGCACGACTTTACTGCAACCCGTTGACGTGTCCATTGAAGACACCATGGGTTTTGCACAGTTTGTATGCGTGGGGACATCAGACGTGGGCAAAAAGTCACAGGGGTGAATTACCCAAATACTTGCAGGAGGACCACAATCACTCAGCCAGGACACATGACCAATCCCTTACCCTCCCTAGTGCTCTTGTGAGAATTTCTGTACCACAACTGCACCATAAATTTTTTGTTGTAGGCCTGTGACTTACCAAAATATGTCCGTACAAGGGTCTAGTAGACATCCTGAATATATCATTTGAATGATAAAAGTATGTTTTTATATTTGTATTTTGTTTAAAATAAAATTTTAATTTAATTGGAAATATGTTTTGTGTTTTTTTTTACTTTGAATTGAATTGGATACAGTTATCAGAGTATCCAGTACAATTCCCTTTGGCACCCTCTCTCCAGGGGCTGATGTCACCAGGTCAATCACACTAGGGGAGAGAGGGTTAACTTCAAAGGGGCACATCTGGGGAATCACACTATAAACAGTTTCCTCCATAGAAAATTATGTCATTATGTAACTACCAGGGGGGGGGGGGGTCGGCTTCAGTGCAGAAGCCTCCTCAGCAGATCGGATCGATCTGCACTGCCCCGGACCATCATCCAGTGCAGGTCAGTGCAGGGTTAAATCTCAGGAAGTGACATACGCTAGTTCTTTAAGAAGTGCTGCAGAAATCCAACAGCAGACATGCTGTGACCACGACTGAGAGGAAACTGTGGAGAATATCCCAGCACACCAGTAATCATCGCTGAACACGGTGCCAACGACCGCGGCGTTCAGTAGGGGGGCAGCGGTGCATGGCAGCCATTGTTACACTGGTGCATAAGAAACTCCTTCCTTGGTGCTGTTGAGTGATCCAGTTAGACTCCTCCTATATGTATTTGTTCTTTTTTTTTCCTCATTGACCTGGAGTTCAGCTTTAAGGATAGGCCTGTCTCTGATGTTTTCTTTTAAAGACAGCAATTTTCATTAAGAGAAATCACTTCTTTCCATTGAACAGGTAAGCGCCTGAGATGTGACAATTTCAAGGTGACGTATGATATATACAAGGAAACAATATTGGCGTACGCAATCAGATTTCATTTACAGATCCATATTGTCAGTGAATTCATTTTTAGAATGACTCTGTATAACACTGTGCTCTATATGTACAGTATCATCTGCATAAACCTTCCATCTGTATGAATACAATGTGCATCTGATTATCCTGAATAGCATGCAATCAGCACCATCGTACAGCCAAAGCCGAGCATTTACAACATCAGAATGAAGTGTTATGTTGAGGATGATAAATCTTTTTTACTGCCCATTGAATGTGCCATGGAGATAGTTACAAAGGCTATATTAGGAAGAGGAACACAAACAGTGTCAGAAGTTAAACTGACACCATTCATACAACAATGGAGACTGAACTACATCAGATACCGGAAGACCCCTCTTTCTGTATCGCGGTCATACATCAGCACCTGCCAGGATGAAATTTGTGATGTCATTAGTGAAGGATGAGCACTAACAGATTTTAATTGCATGTGCAAAGGTCATCGCACCTATGTATGAAGAATGTTGTAACAGAACAGTCCTTCATGGATTTGTATGTTAGGCACTTAAGGTGCACATACATGGGTCGCTGCCCATGCAACCAACACGCAATCGATGACGTCACCATGCTGCGCTCGATCGTGGGTCAATTGAACAGGAATCGATGTATTGATGGGATTCCTGATCCGGTGTTGTAAACTATGGCTGGCTGCTATAGGGAGAGGCAGACAGAGGAGGGGGGCCTTTCCTGTGCATCATAGACAGCTATGCTAGGCTCTGCCCCCTTTCCCCTGCTGTGCTG
>CM070037.1:108069701-108097600 GCA_036250615.1 Ptychadena robeensis | reverse complement strand
CACTTCTAGTGCCATTCATGAAAACATAGATTCCTGGTGGTAGGTCCGCTTTAAGGACAAGCTATTTCTTGTTGCCATTAGCAGGAAGATCTATAACATTATTGATACAAATTAAGGCATGTATGCAAGGGGCTTTGGATTGGGCAGTGACAAGATACATACTTAGACAAGATAATGCAAGTAATTTCATGAGGAATGTGTATGATCATTTTCACTGGAATGTGACCTCCATAAATTCAAAGGAGAGTATTAACCACTAAAACAGACGCAGGAAGTGGCTGTGAGACAAAGTGTGTCCATTGATTAAAAAAAAGTAAAGTCACAAAGGGAAAGGACAAAAAAAGCTACAAACGACGCTATTTGTCTAGTTACATTCCTATAAAGCACATGCAATACTGATAGATCATGTTAATATTTGTTATTGGCTGATGAGGTCACTCATCACAATGAGAGACCAAACTGCCATGTTGACAGAAAAGCCCAGGTCTTAAGCAAACCTTGAGCCATCTAGGCCTTTAATCTGTAGTCATCTTGAATTGTGCTACCAAAGCAGGGTAAGCCACATAGTACACCAATATCCATTCTGTCTTCTGTTCTCAAATTTGTCCTTGTTACACTGCATATAAAGCCCTCTGCACAACAGCCATGAATGCATGACAGTTAATACGTATATATACCAAAACATGTGGCACCTATTTGGGCATAACTGTATAAATGAATACCAAAAAAATGAAGATATTTACCGTACCATACTTTTCTCACTATAAGACGCACACAACCATTAGACACACCCATAGTTTTGGAGAAGCAAAAATAAAATCAGAGACATAGCCATTCAGATATCAAGTGAATATTGTAACACAGTGACCCCAAGATCACCTGTGTCACTGGGCAGAGGGCTGGATGGTAGGTACATTGGACCACGGTATCTCAGATTTCCTTTCTGAGGTAAAACCAGCAATGTTTATTTGCAGGGAACTTTCAGGTTCTTATGCTGTTTTTCTACATTGTGTTCTGGGGCTGGTTTTACTGGGAATCTGCAAGAGTAGGGTGGGGCAGATTTCCAATTCCCAGTCCAGTATTTCCAGAGGCTCAGAAGCCCATTCGAGCACCTGGTGCTAAGGTCGGGTGGAGTGTGTGTGGAAGATAGTCTCTGAGCAGTCAGGGACAGCTCTGCTTTGTTTGGATGCCAGGAGGCTACTTATTTACTTTATGGACATTTACTGTTGCCACTGACAACCCCTGTGGGGGTATCTTTTCTTTGTGTGAGTCTTTTTATGCTCCAATAAACACGGGCAGGAGCCCCAAAGAAAGGACTATCTTGTGGAGTTGCTTTGTTGGGAGTCCCCATTTGCAGCTGAACCCCCACAATATATCGAATGTTCCAGCAAAGTAGGCAGGACTGGTCCATGCAGTATTCACTCTGTATTTCTCCAAGCCAAAAGCCAGTGACAGGAAAGAGGTCTTAGTTCCACTAGAGTGTCTATACACTAGCAGTACCCATTCTCTGAACACGCTGATCAACTTATGAAGAGACAAATTTTACAATCTGGCACTGAACAACTTACCCATGAGCAGCTATTTACATATGGGAGGATAGATTAGTCTGTTTCATAAAATTTATTTATTGCAATGCAGAATGTTAATGTAAATACACAACTCATGATATCTAATTGTAAAATGTGTCTCTCCATAAGTTGGTCAGTGTGTTCAGAGAATGGCTACTGCTAATGCTAATGCAGAGAAGAACTGCTTCTTGGCAGTGGTTTTTTGGCTTGGCTGGAGGGAAAAGAACAAATTCCAGCCTCCTGGGATGCTATTGGGGCAGAGCTATTGTTTCTAGAATGATTTGGACTAAAAACTCCTTTTTTTTTTTTAGATATTCCGACCATAAGAAAATCATTCTACCATTGATTTTAATGGTTAAAAAGTGCGCCTTATAGTCTGAAAAACACGGTAAATATGGTATGTATTCAAAGCACAGAATAAAAACATTATTTAGTCAAGGAATTAATAATGCATATATTAAAATGCCTTTTGTAATCAACAAATACATTCCTGACACTAACAGATGCAGCCTGGATATGCGGATTGCTGAGGCCCAGCAGTTGCCCAACTCCAGACCTTGAGGGCCAAATATATGAAGGTTTTGTGATTTTCTGATTTGTTGTAAACCACATTTTACGTCTTCACTGCAGAAACGGTAGAAGCATGTGTGGATCGAACCCTCAAGGACCGGTCACATGACATCGGGAGATAAATTGTTCTACAAAATGCTCCGTAGCAACGACAGAGAAATCCCATGCCATCAATCAGCCGATATAGACAGAAGACAAGGCAGGGATGTGCTCCTGGAGGACGCTGGAGGTGGTATAGTCACTTCCCTGTTATTAAAGTGCCACTTGTGAAGCCCATTGAGACCATTATGCAGATCTTTTTTTCAACTTTAAATGTATATAAAGAATTCAGACAATGAATGATGCCATGGTGTTAAAGGCACAAGTCTCTGCAATGGTAAGAAGTACAGTAGATAAACATAGGGGTGTCACTAGGGTAGTACTAAAGGTCCCCATACATGGGTCGATAACCATTCAATCAATGACCGGATTGATGGCATCGCATGGTGCACATTCACAGCCACTGATCCCATCGATCATCGATTGCAGCCACCCTGTATTTGAGTGGGATCAATCACTTCTGCTCAAAGACAGCTCAATCGAACAGGGAACCAACATGTTGGTAAATCCCTGTTTGATCTCCATTGCTTTGGATGGGCCTGTGGGTCACCATTAAAAGCATCAAACGGAAATCTATTGCACAAGTGGTGCTCATAACCCTGCTGAACTCAAGTGGGTCGTGGACTGAACGGGTATCGACCTGTGTATGGGAACCTTAAGTAACACCCACATTGCATTAGGATAGGTTGAAAAACCTGCCACTTATTTTGCCACTCTTTCAGCCTTGCCCGTAAGGAAATTCCTGTCTGAACATCTTCAGGTACCCATACACGTTGCGATTTTTCGGGGACCGATGCGATATTCGATTTCAACCCCGATTTTTGCTTTAGTGCTATTTTTAAAAGTCGGCCGGATGCCCGACTTTTCGGCCCCGATTATTTACAGCCCGACCGACCGATCGGCTGGTTGAATTGGGAATCTTTTAAAAGTGACCGACTTACCGAAAATTACAGGCATCCTCATTCGGGACCCGACCGACTTTTCGGCCAATTTTTCTAAAAACAGCATTGGTCGGACTACATTTGCATGTTAGGAATCCCGAACGATCGACCTACCCGACCGACCGGATTGGTCGGAAGGGCTAAAATCGCACGAAAAATCGCAACGTGTGTGGGTACCTTTAGGGTCTGGCTCGGGAAAATGCTTCTCATCTCCAAGAGATATCTGTGGCAGTACTGTCTTTCTTGGTCATGACTCCCATAGTCATGTCTGCTCCTTGCTGCGGCATCTCCCATGGATCCCCGGCTACACATATCTGTGTATCTCTTTAGCAGTTCATTCTAATACTGGTGTGGCAAGATGTAAATGTTTGCAATATATATATACAGGGCTTTTTTCTGGGGGAATGCACCGGAACGGAGTTCCGCCACCTCTTTTAAGTTTGGCCCCAAAATAAGGGCACTGGCTGCAGTGCATCATGGGTGGCCCATCGGGGGCGCGTGATTTTGTGCCTCCCCTCTTCCCCTTCCTCGCAATGTGCAGCGAGGGAGGGGCGGCGCCTTCCTAATGTTTATGGGCCGTGGCCCTATGACGGGGCGTCTCCTCCCCCATCCATGCTGGAGAGAACTTTCTCTTCAGCGTGGACTGGGGAGTGGAGTTCTAGCCATCCTGAGGGAGGGGAGGCGGCACGCCCTGCCTGCGCTGGTGGGCGACGTGCCTCCATTCCCCCAATGGTTAGCTATTTATGGAGGGGACACCCGGTTTTAGGGGGGCGGTCCTAGGGGTGGGTAGGGGCGTGGCCAAGGAGGGGGTGAGTTCCACCACCTTTTCTCTGAGAAAAAAAGCCCTGTGTATATATATATATATATATATATATATATATTGTGACAGACTGGTCATCCGTCACTGTGAAATTGAACTGTGAGGTGGTTCCTGGAAGGAGTCCGGGATATTATTGCCCAGCAACTATAGTGTGCTTAAAGGGCTCCCGGACTGGGATAGGGAGGAAGGAACAGGCTGGACCTCCCTATTCCCCCAGGGTCCACTATAGGGTTAACACCTTTTGCAGGTGAGTGGAGCCAGGTGTGTCTCCACAAAAGGAGCAGAGACCAGTGGGTCCTGAGAGAAGTTTGA
Source organism: Ptychadena robeensis (assembly GCA_036250615.1). NCBI lineage: Eukaryota > Metazoa > Chordata > Amphibia > Anura > Ptychadenidae > Ptychadena > Ptychadena robeensis. The sequence continues at coordinate 108,093,290 of CM070037.1, read as the reverse complement.
GACACAGTTTCAGACCTAGTAGGAGACCGTGGGCTTCTGAGAGTAGACAGGGGGGCACACAAGGAGCGTGGGGCCTACACCTGGGGCTACTGGAGTCAGGGAAACAGGGGGCTCACAGAGTGTGTGATGCCCAAACCTGTACCTGCTGGGAAGCTGGACATTTGCCAAGCCAGGAGGATTGGCATTTTTTAGTAATTTTGTTTCTTTCTGTGGATATTAACCCCTGCAAGGGGCAGGAGCTCTTAAATATTAAAACTGTGTGGCCTGATGGGGTGAGAGCAACCATTTGAGCTGAACCCCCACAATATATATATTGTGACAGAGTGTCTCATTATTTACAAGGGGAAGTGCTGGACTGTGCATATATTGCACCTAGGTTTAGGCGCTTCTTGCAATAAAGACTCCAGGGAAACTGTATGCTCTGTTTCTGTGATACGGCTCAGAGAGAGAGCCGTGGTTTAGGGCCCTGGAGCTGGCAAAAGGAAAGAGAAGGGAGGGTCCCTTGGCCACCAGGTCCAGTATTTGCTCACACAGAGTTCAGGTGTGGTTAAAGAGTAGTCCGTTGCTGGCTGGGTGTGTGTAGAGGAACGTACACAAGCTTGCTAGAGCTGAGAGCCTGAACTGAGCACTCAATACACTGTATTGCTGCTGTTTTGTGCCCCCACTCTGTAGTGAGGTAGACTACTCCAAGTTATGTATGGTCCTCATACACCTTTAGATTTCTCTGTCAGATTTCCTCCAGATCTCCTTTTGTTTTACCGAAACCATGTAATATAAGGGACTTTGTAAACAATCAAGTCTACCTGCATAGTTGTTGGTAGATCTAAAGGATATCTGACAGAGAGATCTATAGGTGTATGGCCAGCATAGCTCCCCAGCCGGGCTGTTCATTTGTATGAAGTTTTGATTTTGCATTTGTTTAATTGGCTGACAATAAGTGTGTGTGTGTGTGTGTTTAACATTGCCATGCATTTTGACACCCATATCACTTGCAAGAAGTGACATATGAGTGACACCATGGGTTTCCGGCACCAGGTGTCACCAAACATAGAGGACACTACTGGATAAATAAATTTATTTGGTTCCAGTTAAAACGTAAAGCTAAAAAAAACAAACAAACAAGCCCCAACCAGAGTTAGTTGATAAAAAAGGTTAATGTACCAGGACTCTCTGTGGAGGCAGCTTATGGGAATCCTGACATAAATACACACTTATTAAATCTGGATTTTCTGGCACTTTAAAAATTCAAGAACTGCGGCCCCGCAGACATGATTGAATGTAACGATCAATATTCTAGGCAGGCCCACCTATTCCCTTCGCTCCAGTTTGCACAATTTTTCCCATTGTACACAGAAATGGACAATTTCACCAACACGGAGAGAACATAAGACCCCGGGGATTGCACACCACCGCTATCTCATTAGAAAGAGATCCGTTAATGAGGGCTGCGCTGTATTGGTTTAGCCGATACTTCAAATTGCTTTACCTGATGTGTTGCCGTGTGCCAATATTTTATCTTTTGTGTTCAAAGCATGAGTGATGGAAATTGGGTAATCGTGTTCTCACACCCTGTCCTTCATGAAGGCAATGCGTGTTCAGTCATTAACAAACAAATATAATATTCTCTTCACAGACACAAGACAGTGGAGATGTCTGGCTGAGCGGCTTTCATTTATGGTTAATATGTTGGTTTATCGAGATTCTCCCTGCATTTCATTTTAATGTTACCATGGGGCAGCGGAGACATCAGCTTCCTAACAAGATCATAGATTCTCTTCATGTTATCAACTGGGAACAGGCGCAGAGCGAACCCTTCCTAGCCCCGACCAATTATTCTGCTCCGAGTGAGAAAGCTATGCCTCCATCCCAACTATCTGTTATATAACAACACCATTTACTATTGGGCAGCTGAATATTAATGGAAGTTTCCAGTACATAGCAGATTAACTGTACGGGACACCTTTCATCTCTACCTACCAAAATCAACAAAAGAATAATACAGGACCCCCTACCCTGATCTTGTTACCCCCCTTGGTGCATATCATGGCAGGTAAAATCTCAAATCATCAGTCAAGTATATTGCAATAGCCGTGAATGGATGAAAAATTTATAGTTACTATTGGTTGGGGTCACAATCAAACAAACCTCTACAAAAATATGAGTAATACAGATAAAATATGTATTGTGTTTCCCACGATAATAAGACATCCCCATCAAATAAGACACCCCCTTTTTGAAAAAAACTTTGCAATAAGCCACCCCCCGCAAATAAGACACTCACCGCAAATAAGACACCTATGATCCGTGCCCGAATCTCCCATTCGGGAACTGTGTGCCTCCGTCGGGGCTGGCTGCAGTGCAGAGCAGAGCAGGAAGTGACTGCAAAGGCTCGCGCCCGCGTCTACGCTCCAGGAAGGACAAGCAGCTGCCTTATGGAAACGGAGTCTGTTACCCGGCCGGTTGAACCCACAAAAAACGAAGTCTGTGCCATCCATTGTCCCCTTCCCCTTCAGATTAAGACTGAAGTAAATAAGACCTGTCACATATTTTTGGCTTCTAAAAAATATAAGACAGTGTCTTATCATTGGGGAAACACGGTACTAAACACGTTAGATCGGTTGTATTTGTTGTAGTATTCCTGTAAACAGCATTTGGATATTTACAACTTGATTTGCTGGTATTTTGCTTTATTTTGAGCAGTGGTGCCCAACTAAGTTGGTATGGAGAGCCACAAGCGTGGCCCTCGGCATTACTAAAGGGCCGCACATAACATTTTCAATCTATACTGACTTGTAATGTTTATAATGAAAAAATTACAGCATGCAGAGCAAGAAGACATTATTCATGTTTTAAATGATACTTCAAGCTTTAGGGAACACTGTAGTATCGTAATGAACATTTTGTGTCATGTACATCATTATGTGCCTCATAGATATCGTCAAAGCCTCTTCTCAGGTTATGTTCTGCAATATATATCACCCCCAGTCATTGGTGGAATAGTGGGAGCATAGGAACTCACGTGCCTGCTGATCCCCCCCCCCCCCCCCCCCCCCCAACACTAAAGCAGGATGGGCGAGGGACTTGCTCAGGTACCATCTGGGTCACATACTTCCATCATGTAAGTTTATCGCCTCTCCTCCTCTTCCCACTCTAGGAAAATCCCAGACAAGGAACTGTGAGTTCCTATGCATTAATTATTAGCTTTTGGGGGCAGCAAGTAGAGAACTGAGGGGGCCACCAAAGAAAGCAGTTTGGGCACCTGAGATTTAGAGGTTACATGGTGCCACCAGTAGTTATGCAGCTAGGTTTGGAAGCAATGGACCTCTGTGTATGGTAGGAATGAAGCTGGTCATACACCTTTAGATCTCTCTGTCAGATATCCTTTAGATCTACCAACAACTATGTAGTGCCGGGTCCTCTGCGATTGAGCACAGGTAGACTTGATGGTTTAGAAAGTCCCTCATTTTACATGGTTTTGGTAAAACAAAAGGAGATCTAAAGGAAATCTAAAGGTGTATGGGGGCCCTACGACTTTCTGGATTTCACTAAAGGCCCCATACACATTTCAATTTCCCTACGATCGATGTCAGATTCGAATGTATTTTATGATTGACATTAGTTCGATCGATCAAAGTACGACTGTACTACCTCCCACATGGAGAAACCGATATTTGATAGATGTTGGTTTGATCGATCAAATGCATAATCGAAGGAAGTCGATCATAAACAGACCAAAATGTCTGCCAATGGATGTATAAGTATAAGTATTTTTTAAATTGGTCAGGCACAACAAAATAATATGCGATGCATACTCAATTGATCAAGAATTTCCGACATGTCCCATTACTTTTTGATAAAACTCGATTTTTTATTTTTTTGGGTCGATGAACTTTAAAATCTAAAACTGCATGGGGGCCTTAAAGCAGTGGTTGCCAAAATCAGGGGTGCTGAGGTATTGTAGGGGGAGGTGCACCAATGGAATAGCCTATGGTGGCAAACCTTTAGTATACGTGCCTGAGGTGGCACTCAGAGCCCTTTCTGTGGGCAGGTGCAGCTTAGAGTCAGAGAGAGGGGAGAGGACATGTCTGCAACACTCGGCTTTTCTCTCTCTCCATTTTCTTTTCCCTCTGCCAAATGTCCCCACCATCCTCTACCTATGAGGAACAAGCAGGTAGATTATTCAGAAGACCCTGCTGGAACTAGCTTCAGAAACAAAGAGTGTACATAATGTATGTGTCTGTGTTTCTGTCATGATTGGTGTGTGGGTTTCTCTATGTAAAGTTTAAATTTAAACCTAAAGTGTGAATCTGATGTATCAATAGGGGTGCTCAATAATGTTCCTATATAAAAAAGAGGAAAGTTTGGAAATTACTGCGCTACAGGGTGCCATACACATAGAAACGAGGAAATCAAACTCTGGCCCTGGGGCCAAATCTAGCCCACTGTGTAATTATATTTGGCCCACATTTTATTTAAGACATGAATGCCGCTGATGTGTCTAATTATATTGACACCCGTTCCGTGGAATATAATGTTTAGATCTACTTGTGGTAAAGACTAGGTCTATAAACTTTTAAACAACTCTTAACCTAGCCTAGCCTAGCCATACACATATAAATTCCCCTTCGATCATTGATATATCATTGATAGGTCACCATGACCACTGAGAATCGATGCGCACCACCTTGGGTAATCTATCCCTGGCCGATACTATACAAAGTAATGGGGATAGAACAGGAAAATACAGACTTGTTGGATACCTGTTCGATATGGTTTTTTGTTAGATTTTGACCTTTTTGGGTCGATCTTCAAGGTGGGCGAATTCAATTCTCAAACAAATGTTCAACGCTGATAGATGGTCCGGGACTTGGCCGCAGGATCAACACATGTATTGCTAGCTTTAGCCTGTGTAAGATACCGGGACTGACATCCGTATCACAACAGATTAGTCTATTTGGAATTCTTTCAGCATTGCTATTTGTCTCCAGCAATAAGGTTAGCTCAGCGGGTGTCTACAAAAACAAAATAAATCTATGACCGTGTAATATTAACGCACACAGATAAGAAGTTGTGACTTTTCTATGACCTCACGCACTGCATGCTGGATCCGGGTCATTGATTCCAAGTAATGAGGCCAGAAACCATTCAAGCAACCAGCATTCCCAGGAAGAGATCAGCAATGGCAGCCCTTGTCTTTGTTACAGGTTTCCCTTATTTTCTAGTAAAAAATCTATGGATACCACTGAGGTAAAGTACAATGCATGTGGGGTTTTCATGACTCCAAAAATGTTTTATTAACCTCCCTGGCGGTTCACTGAGGTGCAGATTTCTGTACCAAAAGTGATACAGTGTTTTGCCTTTCCGCCCCCATCGGTCACGGTGACGCCGATGGGGGCGGAAAGGCTTTGGTTGCCTGCAGCTTGTAGAAATGCTGCAGGCACACAGAGAGCCAGCGGTTGCGCTGATTCCGGCACAGGCGCAGTTGTTTACGATCAGACTGCGCCAGGACTTGCTCCAGGGGGATCACCAAGGATTGCCACGAATGCGATGGTGATATTCGCAAAAATCGGCCACAGAATAAAGCGCTATGGCCGGCTTTAGAGGACGAAAAAAAAATTTTTTTTTTTTTTTTTGGAAGTTTACACTTGTTTCTTTGATTGGATTGGATAAAACATTTATCCAATCAAAAAAAAAAAAAAATGAAAAAAAAATAAAGTTTCTGTACCTTTGAAATCTCCGCGCCGGTGATGACGTCATCGGCAGACGAGAGCGGTTCACGGAGATAGCGGAGACCTCGGCTATTTTCCGGAACGGCTCGTGTGCAGCCGAAGTGCTCCACTATCAGAACGCTCAGCGCGAGCGTTCTGATAGCGGGGACAACTTGAGCGGATTATAGAAAGACATTATATAATCCAGCTCAAAAGTTAAAAAAAAAGATTTTAAAAAAGACCGGCGACCGGGTCCGCCTCCGTGAGTCACCACGTCACTCCGGGACCCCGGAAGAAGCCGGCGATGGACTTAGAAGATGGCGGCGACGGAGAGGTGAGATCCCACGATGTGCCGAACCCAGTTCGGGCGTATAGGTGCAGTGTGCCTTTGCCCGAACTGGGTTCGGGCATATCGCTAGGGAGGTTAATACAATGGGGGAAAAAGTATTTAGTCATCCGCCAATTGTGCGAGTTCTCCCACTTATACAGATGAGAGAGGCGTGTCACCTCAACTATAAGAGACAGAATGGGGGGAAAGGATCCAGGAAATCACATTGTCTGATTTCTAATGAATTTATTTGGAAATTACGGTGGAAAATAATTATTTGGTCAAAATGAAAAGTTCATCTCAATACTTTGATAAATGCCCTTTGTCAAACATTTTGTCTTCACAAGGTTATCACACACTGTTGCTAGTCCATTCCTCCATGCAGATCTCCTCTAGAGCAGTGATGTTTTGGGGCAACATGGACTCTCAACTCTCTCCAAAGTTTTTTCTATGGGGTTGAGATCTAGAGACTGGCCTAGCCACGTTAAATCTCTAATGCCTCTGCTGTGGTTTTCACTCAAAATACTTTTTTTTGTACCTTAAATTAATTTACACACTAGCTCTGTGCTCTGACCGGCAAAGGAGTTAAAGAGATGGAGAAGCTGTCTCTGGCTTTCTCAATTCAGAGAGTTGAATTGAGAAAGCCACATCTTCAAGAAATAAACACAGCAAGTCCTGGCCTCTAGCACTAACTGGCAGCTATATGTGAGGTGGGCAGCTTTTTTTAAACTCGCATATAGTGCAGATGAAAAGACGCCTGTGTGCGAGACGCTGTACTGTGTGTGAGTTGGGCTTAAGCAGCCCAGCTCACACAGAGTAAACACAAAGTCGGAGGAAAGATCTGCCTAAGAACAGATCTCTCCTATGCCCTGTGTAGTGAGCAGGACTGACAGATTACTCACTGCTTGGCTCTGTGTGCCAGAGGTGGCGGCGTGAATCCAGCTCTCACACGCAGGCAGAGCCAACTGGCAGCTCTTTCATCTGCGTCTTATAGTCCGAAAAATATGCAATGCTTAAAATTGTCCATGACAAGGCCTCCGAATCTGAACCGAAACCAATATGTAACCAGTCACCAGCCCCAATTTCCTAGCTCTGTTGGTACATAAGGAAACCTCCTCACTCCAAAAATTCTTGTCTTTCAAAATTTTTATTTAGCATTTATCAATTTTACATCAACAACCATAAAAAACAATCCCTGTTAAAACACCCCAACAAATTTCTGGTTTGGTAAGTGGATGTACACCCAATATGTAAAATTACATAGTAAAAACTTAGTAAGTTTGACTTACCTCTGAGCTGGTATGATGACGACTTAAGGCTCCACGATTTTAAAATAATATACTTACCTGCTGTTCCGTGGAATTGTATGAGCGATTCCATATTTATTTACCAGGCTTCCGAGGGTTTACTCTGGGTGCAATATCGTGGGTGACCACTGGGGGCGTTTTTCTATGGGAATTTTCTACAATGTACTTTCAATGAAGAGCCGAGATGACAGAATTAGGCTATGTTTGCATTATACGTCGGGACCCCTTTGCTAAGCGTATTGCTTGGTGGGTGGTCCTGACATAGCACATAGACCTGCTCGGCGGTTGCTTGGTCTTCACTGCGGAGAGCCGTTGAACCTCTGCATCTGTGGATGTGTAAACAGAGCGTCCGCCAGCAGGCAATGTCTATGTGCTATGTCGGGATCCCCGCCAAGCAATACACTTAGTGGAGGGGTCCCGACGTATAATGGAAACACTTCAAAACACTTCGCTCTTGTGGCGTCTCGTCTCGGCTATATGTAATCTGGACTAGGAAGTGAGGGAGGGCTGCGGGGATCTTCTTATATTATGCCATATAGGTAAGTTCTTTATTTTTATTTCTTTTTTCCTTATGCATTCCTCTCTATTATCGGCACTTCTTGTGCCATATATGTAATGATCATTTTCTGGTGGTAGGTCCGCTTTAACTACCACTACAATCATTATGGGTATGAAAAAAGAGACATAAAAATAAGAAAAAAACTCCAAGAATTCTTTGACCACCAGTCTGCTGCCAGTACACTTCGAGTATTAATTGCATCTTTTATTTCAGTAGGTGACAAACCCCCTCCCCCATCCTGAACATTGCTTCCATGTAAAGTAACAATGATTCTTCATGTCGGGGGTAAAAAAAGAGTTCAATAAAGCAGTAGTCAAGGAATCAATAACGCAATTATAAAGACATTATGCCATTTATATGTGTCTGGATCCTCGACACGCATCCCCCACTGCATCCCTGTTACCAAACTGAGAGGAATTCAGCCAGAAAGGCATTTACAGATAATTAACATTAGATTTGTTTCCTTTTCATATCAAATAAATCAGCTTGGGTTCTTTTTCTTCCTGTTTCTATGATTTCATTAAATATAATAGATCTGACTTTAGCTTTGAAAGGTTAGCTCAGAATAAAAATAACTGAACACATATTGCAGTATGTAATGTATTATTATGTATCGGTATGAATTATGTGTCTTGTTCTATTGCTGACAGATTCCTAAAGATATCTATACACTTACCAAAGGGCACTCGATAAATGACCCATTTGAGGGCCGCATGGTGAAGTCACGATGGCTTCACCACGCTACACTCGAGCGCCCATTGATGGGTGGGAATCGAGGAGCACCACTTTAAGTGCCCAATTCCCGGTCAGTACCATGGATGGGTCTCTATCTAAGGGAATGACTAAGGCTTTGTTTCCATTGCGTTGGGACCCCTCCGCTAAGCGTACACGCTTAGCGGGGGGTCCCAACGTAACAGATAGACTTACCTGCTCGGCGGACGGGTCTGTCTTCATTGCGCTGAGCCGATCCGCCGGTGTCAGGCTGAACGTAGTCGAGTACGTTCAGCCTTTACACCGGCGGATGTGTAAACAGACCATCCGCCGGCAGGCTGAGTCTGTGAGATACGTCGGGACCCTTGCTAAGCATATACGCTTAGCGTAGGGGTCCCGGCGTACAATGGAAACAAGCCCTTATTGCTAACTTTGTGAGCTGATTGCAAAGCCTCTGAAAATGGTATCATCACCAAAAGTGTTGGGGGAACTTTTGAAAAAAAAATGTTTGTTCTAGCACATGTACCGTATTTTTCAGACCATAAGACACACTTTTTCACCCCCAAAATTTGGGGCAAAAAGTGTCTGCGTCTTATGGTCCGAATGCGTGACCCCCGTGGCCACTCAGCCATCGTTGGTCGCACCTTGGCTTCCTGCCAGCTCTCCCGACACAGAGATTAGCTGGAGAGCTGTCAGATGTGAGATGCCGGCGATCTCCGGCTCTCCCATCTGTACTGTGCTCAGAGCCCTGACACCTGCTGGCTGAATTGAATATTGCATTCATTAAATTCATTGCATTAACCCAATTAATGTGAAAACGTATTAAATCTTTTTTTTCTGGTTTTCCTGCCCTAAAAACTGGGTGCGTCTTATGGTCCGGTGCGTCTTATGGTCCAAAAAATTCGGTAGTTTTTGCATAAATTAAGTTCAAATTTTAAGTCGAAATTACGATTTTCGAAATTTTGACTTGACTTTGAACTTAATTTGTGCAAAAACTATTTGTGTTAGAGACATACTTTTTTTTGTAGTGTAACTCCAACCCTTCTCTACATCTCCAGCAAGTTTGGTGATGATACCATGTTCTTGGGCTTTACAATTAACTTGAAATGGTCAAATGTAAAAAAATAAAATTCTACCATCTATAATGACTTTCAAGCAGACTTTTTGAACATGTGCGTTACCTGCTTGACAGACCGATCGGTTGATCTTACTCGAAGATAGGCATCCATGCTCGATTTGTTTATAGATTATAGTGAACACGCACTTTGCTCTATTGTGATCTAATCTTTTAAAAATCGAACCGTGGGTGGACACCTTTAACCTCCTTTCCCCCCACCATCATCTCCCCCATGCTACAAGCTCGTTGCCTTGGTGTCACCTTATATGCTGCACTGTCCTTTACTCCCCACATACAGAACATTGCTAGATCCTGCCACTTCCATCTCCGCAACATCTCCTTCCCCCTTCCTTTCCCCGCAGACCACTGGTACATGCTTTCATCCTTTCTCGCCTGGACTACTGCAACATCATCCTCTCTGGTCTTCCTCTAAGTAGACTTTCACCTCTTCAGTCCATCATAAATAGCGCTAGACTAATTTACTCCTCTAACCGCTACTTATCTGCCTTTCCTCTCTGCAAATCTCTACACTGGCTTCCAATTGCCCAGAGAATTAAATTAAAAATTCTGTGCTTTTATATCACTCCACTCCTCCTGTCCTATTTACATTTCCAACCTGGTAAATACATAAATACACCCCTTACCGCCCCCTCTGCTCCTCCAGTGACCTACTAATGACATCCCCACTCCTACCTTTAACACCTTCAGGAAAGCCCCACCTATTGTATACTCTGTTTCCTAACGTATTAGATTGTAAAGGTGGGCATACACATTCACAATGCTCGATTGTTATCAAATCGACTGTGGCCTACCTTTCTTCGTGCAGAATCGATTGGTAAATCACTGTAGGTAAATCCCTGTTTGATTGTAATTACTTTGAATTGATTTTCCGTTCAATCGACAAAGCTCGAGTGATGTCACCACTCTGTGCTTGAGGGTTCATCGATTATACAGGTATCAACCGGTGTATGGTCAGCCTAAGCCAGATCAGACACGGTCCTCAACTCCTCCTGTGTCATAACCTGTATCTGTGTGTTATCTTGTGTTTCATCTTAGTACAAGAATAATAATTAAATGATAAGTGTTGTTTTCACTCCGACCGTCATCCTTATTAGGTGTCTCCATTCAGGGTTAACAATCCATCATTTATTATTTGTACTGACCCGGTGACAATGCTCCCCCCACCCTACCAGCGCAGTCCTCCAAGGTAATGATATCTCGGACCGCTGGAGAAGTACCAAATTGTCAGAGACGAGTATATTCCATAAACAGGCAAAGGTTAGACACCTTGTGCTCCAACAGATTGGTAAGACATACAGAAAGTTGCAGCACAAACCAACCCAATGAACAGGACTGGCTTCAGGCGAGAGAAGTAATCAGAACAACTAATATTACTGCAGAACACAAACCAGGAGCAGGGAAATAATCAGAGGAGCAATTATCGTCACCTACAGGTTGGAGTGAAAACATTCCGCACAATGCACCTGTCATCCTAAAAGTAGGACTCCAGATAATATGTTATTAGACCTCATTGTGGGTTCTCCATTCGATGAAAGGGGTTAAATACCTAACTAGGTCTACAGGGCTCAGTAAAAAGAGATCTACCTGGCACTCTGCCATTAGCCTGCTCCCCATCTCCTTGTGAGAATGCCTTGTTTTGCCTCTCTGAGAGTCTGGGGAAGTAATGTCATACCCCACAATGCAGAGCCTATGGCACTGTATTATAAAGAGAGAAAGCAAAAGGGTCTGCTCACAGACCAAAGCTCAGTGTGCGCAAAATCACTTTTTTACAGCATACAGATGTGCAGGAGGGGTGGCAGAGGAGGGCACAAAAATGACGGCGGAATCAAAGTGGGCAAACTGTCCAGGAGGTTTAAGTGGAGGATCTGCGAAAAAATATTAAAAAGCCTTGTGTGATGAGTGTGATGAGTAAATATTGATACTCATCATTCCACCTCTCTGATGACACATGATGAAAAAACCCGACAGCTGGAAGCCCAGTAACAGTTAGGAAATATACGTTTAACCATTTAAACCAATTTGATGGCCCTCCAGTGGCCAATTGCAACATTATTAAGAGCCAGCTAAATGTGGAATCTCTTCCAGGGAAGAGCAGGTAAGTATATATTTTTAGGATTCTTGAAGGCTTCTCCACCATTGTGCCAGCTCAGAGGTAAGTAAAAGTTGACTTTTTTATTTTCATTTGCTTTCATGCCACTACCAACGTATTGCCCTCTTCTCCTGGATCTGGCATCTTGCTTCATCCATGGGCTAGGCTTTGTAGATTTTGCACATGCACGCTAGAGGTACATGATAAAGGTACCTGACTTCATCATATACACTGGGTGCTTGGCATAAAAAGAAGATGATTTGGCTACATTACCTCCCTAGTGTTCGGGCCATATGCGGCAGAGTGCATAGCATAGTACATAGAGAATCGCGGCAGCTTTCCGGGGGTATATCGGGTTCTCCCCTGCAGGGGTTGGGACAAATCTAAGCAGCAGATGAACTAGGTTTGTTTCAACACCTAGGGAGGTTGAATGCATTTCTTCAATGGCTATTGCTTCCTGTGGATCAAAAACGCATACAAAATGCAATGTTATTTAATGGCCTTGTTACAGGCACCAAACGTGTGCAGCAATGGAGACTAGTCCTGACAAAAAAAAAATTAGCAATAGAAAAAATAAATGCCAGTATACAGTCTCTTCTAGCGTAAGACACTACCTGATGGCAACGTTTAATACAGCTTGGAGAAGTATGACGACAGCTGGATAAATTGTTTGCTATAAAACTAAATGTTTCATGCAGCTGCAACGCAGGATACAGAAATTCACTAAACGACCTTCAAAAACCCCAATTTTACACACATTTCTCCAGCGCAAAGGACCATTTAACATCCACATCTCATTGTGTTGATAGATCAATTTACTTCTCAAAGGGAAAACATCAAATCTGTTTCCAAAGGCTCATCAGGAAAAGCCCTGCCGATAATCCTGCGCCTCAATCCTCAGATCAATGAAGTGTTCTAAAACAGGAGGACACTTTACCTTTTGTGTTTGTGATCCTATGTTCATGTGACAGATCTGTTTACACCAAATGGAGATACGTGTTAAAGACTGAAGCGTCCGTGTCAGGAAAGGTGAGGGCGGAACACTGAGATCTATCAGTCTTATTTGTAGCTCTACCTCAATTATAACTGCCACACAATGCTTTTACACAACTACACTGCCTGGCCCACAAAAAAGTCGCCAACTGGGTTTAACTGTGTAAATAGGTACAAACCTCCTATTGAATAAATCTGGGGTTGCTGCAGTTGGTCAGATCTAGGTTCAGCAACAGTATGTTTTACATATGGGCATTAAGGGGGGTTGCCCAGGGCAGCATCCGCCCACAATGCCCATGGGTGAAACTGTCTGTATGTGACAATTCGCCGACAGACCCCCCCCGGGGGGGAGGGGGTGGCTTTGTAAAGAGAGCAGGGCAAATGACTCCAGCTCTGTACGGCTGGCAGAGCTTTACCTCAGCGCCCCTTCTTGGGGAAGGCGGGGGAGGGTGCTGTGAAGGAGAGCCCTGAAAATTGCATCCCCCCAGTGATCTCTTGCCAGAGCTCTCCCTCAGCGCCCCCCTGTGGTGAAGGAGAGTCCCGGCATCCGCCCCCCAGCCTTCCCCAAGAGAGGGGGGCTCTAAGGGAGAGCTCCGGCAAGAGATCACTCTCGGGGAAGGCGGGAAGCGGCTGCCGGAGATTCCTTCACAGAACCCCCTCCCCCAACTAGTGATCCCTCTCAGGTGGAGGGGAAGGCGGGGGTGGAGGGGTGGCAAAGGGAGTCCTATCCCTAAGACCGCCCATTGGTATGTGCTCCAAGAATTAGGTCAGCTGACTACCTGAATATACTGAATGACCTGGTTACTCAATCAATGGATTTTTTCTTCCCTGATGGCACGGGCATATTCCAAGATGACAATGCCAGGATCCATCGGGCCCAGATTGTGAAAGAGTGGTTCAGGGAGCATGAGACGTCATTGTCGCACATGGATTGCCAACCACAGAATCCAGAAACCCCATTTATAATCTGTGGCATGTGCTGGAGAAGGGTTGGCACAGTAGTCAAAGTCTACCATCATCAATGCAATACAACACTGGATGGAAATAAATCTTGTGACATTGCAGAAAGTGATAAAAAAACAATGTCACAGCGACTTTTTTTTGGGCCAGGCACAACAAAGGTGCCCTACAATCACATCCTCTATTAACTTGGGCTTGTTCTAAGTCTATTGCTCATGTAACGCTTCTCCCCTCTAAGTAACCTGATTCACAAGTGGCTAGCTGGGGGAGCATGCAAAGGTAGATACATTTAACCCCCCCTAGCTGCTTAGGCCCGGGACGGGATTGCCCCCTCTCCCCCTCCCCCCCCGATGGTGGCCCTGCTTTTAACCTCCCATATCCCCTTGCACCCACAGCAGCAGTATGTAACTGGGGGGGGGGGGGGGCGCAATAGACCTCCATTATAATCACAGGGGAGGGCAAGAAAGCAGAGTACTCAGGAGAGATTGCTCTGGGGGTTCATTTCTATTCTAGACATTATAGTGACTTCTCCTGTATTTTATGAATAAGGTGACTGCTGAGCTTAAGAAATGAGTTGAGATTACGAACCAGTGTTCCTCACCCCCTTCAGCTATGTATTATCAGTGCGACTATAGAGAAGATCTACGACCTGATAATATTTATGTCATAATTAAGAATTTATAAGTACTGCAGCATTGCATTCTCTGCACAAGATGTAACTTGATTACTAATGGAAGGACAGATATGTCCAAGTATATGATTATGATCCATGTTGGCAGCTTAATTATATAAAAACTATATTTTAACAATTTAATACTTAAAGGGCTATTAAAATGTAAATATAAATTCCTGTCTCTACACTGGGGATTGCACAATGGATTACAATGTCGTTTGACCTATGCAATAATATTGATTGTGGGTCTAAAATCGTTCACTGGCCCCACCACGCAGGGTGATCAATGTTAGACCCCATTGATGTGCCCAGAGGGTCACAGCCTTGCCAACTACGAAACTCCCCCATTGACAAAATGCACAAGCTGAGCTGCAGGTGGGCGCCACCTAATGGATGCAGAGAAAAGCTGCAATTGATGGCTTTCTCAGCTAAACCCGCTCCTATTTTTCCTTAATAAAAACTGTACCGACTAAAAACTAGACATTTTCACATTTTAAATAAAGCATGCCAAAATGTGCACCAGGCACTTCCTAGTATCTTAAATGTATCCATACATTTTTTTTGATAATTTGCATAAAATGTATACCCTAATAAGGCAAGCTCTGAAAAAAGGGACCCTTACATTTTTGCCTCATGCTGAAATATAAGGCATCCCCCGAAAATAAGGCACCCCCAAAGATACAGTACTGTAACTCTGGACGGGGGGGGGGGGGGGGGGGGGGGGGGTCAGAGGGGGCCAATCAACATGATACAAGAGGTTTAGAAGGGGTTACTAAAAAGGTAATCTCCCCTCTGAGTCTCCTGTGCCATTTTGATTCCCCCCTCTGATCCCCCTGTGTCATTTTAAGGGATCTCCCACCCTGTTACCCCAGTGCCGTATCCTTAAATAAGACATTCCCCCGAAAATAAGACATAGGACATCTTTTGGAACAATAAGACACTGTTTTATTTTCGGGGAAACAAGGTAGTAAAAAGTTAAGTAAATCCATTTTGATCTGTAGTTTAAAATATTATAAAACTGGTTTTATGTATAATATGAGATTTTGGATTGGTGATGATTTAATCGTATCCAGTGTTATGTAATATAAAGGGATGTGAAAATGGAAGTTCTATTGCAGAGATATTTTTGTAAACACATTTATCTTCTCCTGCTAAGATATATAGATTTCTGGTAGCTGCTATGGGTTAGTGCACACAACATGTCCTCATAGTTTTGACACTCAATGAAATATATTTGGCAGTCCAAGATATGGCTGGAGGTGGCAACTCAGTTAAATGCGTGAACCCCAAAAAGCTGCATATGCTGGGTACCCTTCATTATCAAAACCATAAAAATCATAGGAAAGTGTTAATGTGACACGTCTGGTCTATCATTCACACAGTGTATACCATTATAAAAA
The DNA here is from genome assembly GCA_036250615.1 of Ptychadena robeensis. NCBI lineage: Eukaryota > Metazoa > Chordata > Amphibia > Anura > Ptychadenidae > Ptychadena > Ptychadena robeensis. The sequence goes on along the minus strand of CM070037.1, from coordinate 108,077,424 downwards.
CATGTCTGGTAAGCTGGTTATATTGTCGGCTGAGCTACACAGAGAATTCTGATTCCTTTCTTAATCTCACGTATCAATAATGCAGCAAACAGAGTTTTACTTTTCACACACTTTCAGATGATTAACTACAAAAGATTAACTGAGCACTCAGACAAGCCAGAGGTCAGTAGCAGAGATCAACAAGACACAGAGCTCCGAATGTTGAAAATCTCAAGCAAACACTGGGGTCGGGAAGACGGGTCTGATATTTGGACAATTTACAAAAGTGAATTTCAGTCTGTATGTATATTTTTTTCACAACACCCATTTGCATTCCCTTGCATCATTATGAATACTACAAGAGCAAAGTATTTTTTTTAAAAGTGGGGTAAACCTAAAAAGGGTCCAAATTCCACAGTTATATCTACAAATCACATAGACGGCCACATCTGAGGGCCCTTCCACATCAGCCACAGCTGCGTTGCGGTACTACAATGTAGCACACCTTGCGTCTATAGAAGACGCTGAGGTCCAGATTTTTTGTAGGCCTGTAATTTACCAAAATATGTCCATACAAGAGTCTAGTAGACATCCTGAATATAATGTTTGAAACACAAAATTTTGAAAAAAATCTTAAATAAATAAATAAATAAAATGTATCATTTGAATGATATAATCTCTAAGATATTTATTTTGTATGAAAGATTACAAAATAGCATTTATTTAGTTAGTTTGTTTTTAGTTTATAATAAAAATGTTATTCAATTGGAAATGTGTTTTGTTTTTTTGTTTTTTACTTTGAATTGTATCCAATACAATCCCCTTTTAACCTCCTTAGCGTTCATGAATAACCCAGCTCGTCCAGAGTTTATGTGAAGAACAAACTCTGGATGAGCTGGGCTGCCATGAAAGCCGCATATCCCCGGAAAGCTATGGCAATGCTGCTTCCAGCCGCAGCAGTTCCGGGGTGGAAGGGGCAGTGGTGGGCAGTACCATAGACCTCCATGTTAATAGAGGGGCCTCTGCTTTCCAGCCCTCACAGCCGGTGTCATGAATGACACCGGCTGTGTGGAGAGGGGAGGGAGAAAATGGCAGGCAGTGTACCTTGTACACTGCTGCGATTGCCCGTACCATGCTGTTTAAAAATGTGTGGTATGGGCGTGCACTTGGGAGGTTAAATTTTGCGCCCCCAGGTCTATTACAGCGAAAGAGAGAGGATCAATGTCAAAAGGAAACTTTAGGGGCACATGAAAGCTGTATTCAGTGCGATTTGAAAATCAAACATAATGATGTGACACTGGGGGAGAGGGATCTCTGCTATACCGATGCTTCATTCGGGTTTTGGGCATCCAACTAAATTTTGAACCATTTTTGGCTTTTAAAAAAATATATACAAACTGCTAGGAAGGTTCAAAAAGAAAAAATAGAAATGGAAAATATATAAATACATCACACATACGACCTCTAGAAGGAGACTATTACAATCATCATCCCCACTTGTTGCGATGAACAAGTAGAGGGGAGCCAAAGCATCTTTACACCAGGGTTATAAAGTGCCAGACTTCAAATAGGTGGCCACGTCTGCCATAGAGCCATATGATTTTGTTTTTTTTTTACAATCCTAGGCATTGCGCATGTGGCATGCTTTTTTTTTTTTAAAGCACAACCCAGGCGATCGCAGTGAGCATATTAAGTGCCGCCACAATTTTCCACCCTCTGGGAGGACCCTGAGGTGTGCTGGGAAAAAGTAACGCCTCCTCCATTATATGGAGGTCAATGGTGCCGCCTACCCCCCGCCCCTCATATGTAATACCAAATGGGTGGGCACCGAAGCATTTGCCCAGGGAATTCGACGGACAGGTCAGTTTTAGTGTAGTTATCTTGGGGTGAGATTTATCAGCTGACTCACCCTGAGATACCTCGGCAGAAATAAATAAAGGTTAAATAATTATAATGATGATAGTCAGTGTATATTTTTCCATATCAAAATAATGTGTAGAAGACATTTTCACCATTATGCCAGGTCCATTAAGGCTTGGAATGTGGATTCCTATAGGAAAAGGAAGAACATATACATCACTTTGCAAACATGGCCTGGCAATACCTAGTCCAATGGCTGAAGTATTAATTGCCTTAGTGCCTGGGTGAATAGCATTTTCTTAATGAAGAACGGTTCATATTTTGTTTCTTTGTTCAGATCTGCGGGAAAGGCGTATAAAGTGCTTTCTGTTGTAATATCGCCAAGCTTCACGCATCAGTTAATATTTGTTTGAATAAAATACTCAGAAAAAAGTGTAAGCTGGTGTTCGTTCCTGTTGCTCTATATAGCATACATTAACACTAGTCAAACAATTGACTTGTCTGAACTTGAACCAAAGCTATACACTGAATCTATTCACAGATATGTTGTAAAGTTTCGCATAATCACAAATAATGTGTTATTTATATTTTCATTCCAAATGTATTTCAATCTACAATCAGACACATTGCTGAGGACACTGCTTTTATGGCAATTAATAAAGATGGAACGAAAATGGTGGCCATTCCAAACAGAAACAATATAAGCTCAATGCTTTGTATGTGTGCACTGAAAAATCAAAGAACATTTTATATATTTTAGCATCATTAACCGTTTCAGCTCTTTTACCGTTGTATTGCTTATGGCCCAAATCAATTTTACCATTTGAAATAATGGGCCGTTTATTTGGCGACAACTGTCATTGCTTAAAGCGGACCTTCCACTTGTTAGGTCTCTCTGCAGTATCATCTTTAGCTCAGCTGATACTGAAGAGATCCCAGACTAAAAAAAACAAAACAATTTCTGACAGCTGAAGGGGTGGAAGGGAACAGCCCCTCCCACTGTGTTACGTCTCGCCTAGGCAGGACGTAACAAGCTGCAGGAGTTACTGGGAATTCTCTCCCATAAGCCCCTGTGTCTAAATCAGTCTCACAGATGTGACGTCAGCGTCACGTCTGTGAGACTTTGTGAAGAGAGGAGAGAGAATCCTAGATTAATCGAGCGGACTCCCCCCCCCCCCTTCTCCCCCACACCCAGAGCTGCAGAGGATTCTCTCTGTGTAGAAGAAGGGGAGGGGATGTTGTCAGCTGCTGCCAGGAGAAGATAGATCAGGATGTGGCTTCTCTGCCCTTATTCAACATGTTGCCACCATCAGATAAAACATGAAGAAGGTACCGTATTTTCCGGCGTATAAGACGACTTTTGAACACAGGAACATGTGTTCAAAAGTCGGGGTCGTCTTATATGCAGGGTGTGGCTGGCAGGGGGGTGCAGGGGATCATTTACAGGAGCTAGTAGTCTGCTCCCGATCTGTGCTCCCTGGGCTGCGCGCTGGCTGACAGAAAGAAGCAGAAGCAGAGAGACATTTGAACAGAGCAGTGTTACCATGGCTACAGGATGCTTCTCCACAGAGAACACACGCTCTCCCCTTTCCACTGCTGTAGAAACAAAACTAAAACTTATAACTTTGAACATTCATAGCAGGAAAACCATTAATAGTATAATCATGAAACTTTCAGGGTCAGTAATTCTAACCTACTACTACTTACACCCCGAGTTTCACTCGCCTATTTACAACACTTATAAGTTAAATTTCAGCTAAAGTCCAGGTATCAGACAATGCTCTTTTCATTGCCAGAGAGATTTATTCCTATATGCAACATTTAACTTGCCTTCATTGAACACATATATCTTTAAATCCCTGCATAGTAGAACCATGAAATATTGTGGTTTACACGTCAAGATTTTTTCGGCCGACAGATGGACGACTAACGATTTTTTGGTCCGTTGTACAAAAATCTGAAACGGGCATTTGCTCCGATGGATTTTTTTTTCCGATATCGGACAAAAAATCGTCCACAAGGTGATCGGACATGTTGGTAAACTTTCAGCTGTCGTTTATTTATCGTGTAAAAAACGAACGCTCCTTATTTCACTCGATATTTCTTTCCTATCACTTCCTAAAAAAAAAAATCTGAAAGATTTTTCATTCGTGTTTCCAACGATTATTTTCATTCGATATTTGCGTCGGCTGTACAAAAAAAAAAATCTATTTACCTTCGATAAATGGACGAGCGAAATCCGATAAAAAAATCTTTAAAAAAATCGAATCTGAAGTTGAACGAAACAAAAATCTTGACGTGTAAACCCACCTTAAGACTACATCCATGCAAATTTTCAGATCCCTGAGCACAACCCTTCCTACTAATAGCCCCCTATAAAATATTGCTCCCCTATTAGCATAAAGCACTACTCTGCTGCATACATGCTTTCACTTATCCTATCCTTACTAATACAAAAAAGATCAGACTTCTAAGGGTGTTGGAGATCTGTGGGTTAAAAATCAGAGTAGACATACATTTTTTTATTTGGTGAGCGTTGGAAGAAAGGTCTTATACGGCGAGAATATACCAAAATCTATATTTTAACTGGAAAAGTTGGGGGTCGTCTTATACGCCCAGTCGTCTTATACGCCGGAAAATACGGTAAGTATTTTTATTTGTTTTTGTGTAGCCGTTTTCCAGGATCTGAACTGCTGACAGGTAAGTAATGTGCTTATTTCATGTATGTGTGTTTTTTTTGTTTTAGTTTAAAACTGCTTTAAGACAGTGGTTCCCAAACTTTCCCTGCAGGGCTCCCCTCTCTATATAGGAACATTATCGAGTCCCCCATTCAAACTGCACAGGTTTAGATTGAGGGCCATTTCACACTAGCCGTGTTGGCGTTGCAGTACTTCAAAGGCCCTTTATTGTGCCTTTAATACTGGCCCTGCAGTGCATTTTCAGCAGCACGCAAAGCAGTGGGTTATTGTGAACCACACTGCCACATGCCACATTTTTGGGGCCGCAGCACAACCATCTCTCATACACTTGTGGGAGCTGAGTGCAATGTGGGAACACTGGGTTTCATTACCGGTAACGCATGATGTGTTACTGGTAAGAATTACACACCATAGCCGCAGCTAACTTCATTTGAAATACAACTTCCTACACACCAATCATATAGAAACATTCATCATTCACACACTACACACACAACAATCATGCAGAGACATGAATCATTCATACACAGACACACACATTACATGCACTCTCATTACTGTCTGCAGCTAGTTCTAGTGTTCAGCGAGAATATTCGAAATTCGAATATATTCAACGAATATCCATCATTCGAGAATTCGCAATATGTCGCAAATGTGCGCTCAGATATTCGCGATGGCGAATACTTGTCATATTATGTTTCAACATTGTTTACCAGCATACATCATGCATATGTGTGCGCATTGCAAACGGATACGCGCAATACACACAGCGCTCATATTGGCTAAGATCACAGAATGAAGGAGAGAAGCTGAAAAGCTGTATCGAGAATCTTTGCGAATAATTACGAACAGGTGCGCAATGGAATACAGTCGAATTGAATTTCGGATGTTCCTTTGTATATTCGCGAAGTTAATTTAAATATACCATATGCTGCTCAACACTAGCTAGTTCCCCCATGGTCATCTTTCTGCATCCACCTCAGACTTCTGATTGGTAGGGGAGGGTGAGTGAACTGTGTGCAACCCACAGAGGGAAAAGAGAACTGACAACAGGGAGAGCCAATAGGCATGTGAGTTCTGCAGATTTCTCTATCCCCTCTCTCTATGGCATAGAGGGTTCTGAGTGCTACCTTGACTGCCCCCCTTGCTTAACCCCCACTGGAATATCTCCGTGTTAATAGTAACAAGTTGTTGAGTTGTTTCTATGGGGAGCATGCTAGCTAGACGTGTTATTTTAATTGTTATTCATTTATATACTGGGTTTTTAAAAATGTTATTAAGATTTAACCTCCCTAGCGTTCATGACGAACCAAGCTCATCCAGAGTTTGTTTTTCACGCTACATATCCCTGGAAAGCTGTGGCGATTTTCTCTGCGGCCGCAGCATTTCTGATGATCCCTCAATGTTAATGGAGCCAACGTCGGCAATGTGGACAGACGGGTGAGGGCAGGAATGCAGTGTACCGTTGTGATTGCTCATACTGCGCCATGAAAAACGCTAGGGAGGTTAAACAGTACTAAAGTACAATACAAAGAAAGAAGCAAAAATCTAAGAAAGAAAAGGAACAAAGAGAGGAAACCCCCCAAACAATTCTAATGAAGAAAGATGAAAATTTAAATGGTAAAAAATAGAGAAGAAAATTTCAAAATATATGCAGAAGAATATTACCAAAGGGTGCAAGAGGGGGAGGGGGGGGGGGTATAAGTCTGGTTAACAAAGAAACTAATTAAAGTTAATAAAAGGTTTGCATATGAATATTATAAATTATATTTAATTAATAATTCATGTAAAAAATTATACAAAACAAAATTCTACTGAAGCAACATTTAGATGGTAAAACGGGGAATTAAACAATTAAGCAGAAAACTAATACCTAAGGGTACAAGGGGGGAGAAGAGATATTTAAGTCTACAAATGGTTAACTAAGAGCTAATGAAAGTTGATAAAATGATTACATTATATTTAGTTAATACTTTATTTAAAACATAATAAGCAACAAAATTCTACAGAAGAAAGATAAAAATGTAAATGAAAAAAGAAGGGTACAAGGAGAAAAAAAGAAGTAAATATGCCAACAAATGGTTAACTAAGAGATCATTAACATATGTTATATTAAGAACGTAATCATTTATTCATTTACTTAAACAATATGTAATCAGATTCATGCATGATTGTCTGGAAGTCTCCCCTCAATATATTGGCCTCGGAGAAAGCCATGGGCAACCCTTACCAACCTGTCAGGATCAGGTACAGAGGGGGCGACCAGACAGGCAACACACACAGACATCCAGACAGAGGTAGGGTGTCAAAAAGAGGTTTAATGAAGACTCACAGATAGAAACAAAACAGGTGCAAAAATCCAGGGTACAGGAGTTTCCAGGGTTCAAGTTCAGGTAAGGAAACAGCAAATAACATGAAGACAAGACAAACATGAAGCCAGGGAAAACAAAGCAATGAACAGCAAGTGTGTCTGGATAAAGCACACCTATATTGCCCTAAAGCTAACAAGGAAGGTGTGTGCTCCACCCAGCCCACGCTTGCAGGGAGCCACCTGCTGGTGACTGTGGGACTAACCAATGGATGGGCAATCACAGTGCCACCAGCAGACGGTGACCGGTACAGCTGGGGTCCTCACACAACCAGAGTGAATCCAGGAAAACAGAAGAAATAACGGGAGAAGAAATATGGGTCTACAGTGCAGACCCACACTTCTTCCCCCGTTATTTCTATGGGGTGGCCATATTGAGGGGGGACTTCTGGCCAATCCTGTAACAATCTGATTACATATTGTTTAAGAAAGTGAATAACATGATTGTGTTCTTAACATAAAAGTAATGCTGAATATTGGATCGCCTGAAGAAGCAAATGTGTGAAACTCGTTAAAAAAGAAGGTTCAGCCTAAGATGGTATACAGGGAGTGCAGAATTATTAGGCAAGTGGTATTTTTGAGGAATAATTTTTTTATTGAACAACAACCATGTTCTCAATTAACCCAAAAAACTCATTAATATCAAAGCTGAATATTTTTGGAAGTAGTTTTTAGTTTGTTTTTAGTTTTAGCTATTTTAGGGGGATATCTGTGTGTGCAGGTGACTATTACTGTGCATAATTATTAGGCAACTAGGTAAATTTATACCCATTTCAATTATTTATTTTTACCAGTGAAACCAATATAACATCTCAAC
>CM070037.1:108049509-108069601 GCA_036250615.1 Ptychadena robeensis | reverse complement strand
TATGCTTAATTGGTAATAGGCTTTCGAGCCTATACAGCTTGGAGTAAGACAACATGCATACTGAGGATGATGTGGTCAAAATACTCATTTGCCTAATAATTCTGCACTCCCTGTACATGTGTACCCATGTATTTGTATGAAATCTATTTTTATCAAGTTTTTATAACTAATTTATAACCATCAACTCATTTGTCATATAACAGTAAGATTATATTTTACGCTAGCTTAAGCTTAAGTATTCATTACGTTCATTACATTTTGTCCTGGAGTCCAAACCTCTTTTTAGGGGGTAGTAGACAGAGGTTGGTTATGTTTTCCCAATCTCTCTCCTTCTCCCTCTTTTCTCTTATATATACCTTTAATGGCATTGAGATAGAAAGAAACTGGGAAATGGTTGACAATATTGGGATAATGACTACCTTGTTTCCCCAAAAATAAGACCGTGTCTTATATTAATTTTTGCTCCCAAAAATGCCCTATGTCTTTTTTGGGGGGGACGTCTTATTTTCGGCACTGGGATATCTGGGTGAGGGGATCAGATCACTGGGTACCACTGGGTAAAATGACACGGGGGATCAGAGGGGGGATTACCATTTTAGTAACCCCTTCTGATCCTCCTGTGTCATCTTGATTGCCCCCTCTGATCCCCCCTGTCCAGAGTTACAGTACAGTATCTTCGTGGGGGCCTAATTTCGGGGGATGCCTTATATTTCAGCGTGAGGCAAAAATGTAAGGGTGCCATATTTTAAAGGTAGTTACAAGTCAGGTAAATTAAGCCTGAATGTGTGCTGCCCATTAAGCTAACCACCTTTCCTAACTTTGTGTATAGTAAAGTGTTTTAATGTTAATTTGCAAATCAAGAGGAAAAAAAGATAATGGAACATTAAAAAATAAGAGAATTCTGTTTTTCCTTGTGGCTCTAGCCTTTTAGATTTTTGTACGACACAACAATGTACTGTATATGTGTGGACAATAGCAGCTGATGCGGTTATTTTCTATCAGCTTGAAATGAATCGCCTTAATTTGGATTATTGATTAACTACAAAATTAAAAGGTTATAATGATGGATGTGTGTACAGAGAAGAGTCCGTGCAAGCATATTGCAAATGTTGTGTAACTCTGTCCAGGAGAGGAACACCTTGGAAGTTACAGGACAGACAGAACTGGTACGTATCCTCTGAAAGAACACATAATCACAAACCTCTGCTGCAGAATACATTACACAGTACGGACTGCATTAGCTGATAAACACTGTACAAATATTTACTAGTAAACATGAGTTCCCATCACATTTATGGGATAAATATTTCTTTTTATAAAGGGACAAATTCATGTTGATTGCATTGTTTTTATTTTGGATATTGTCTAGCAATAGTTACTATAATGTATGAATACCATTGTAAAGTTCTCAGACGGATCACCGGCCTACAGTTCAGGTCAGATAGCCAAATCTCGGCAGTCTTCACCTGTAGAAAAGCCCCTGCTTGAACGGGAGGCACGATACACCTACCTGACTCTGGTTGCCGCTAGGATTAATGGTATGTTTCCACAGCGTGGAGGGCTCCGTTGGCACCCCCCGTTGATTGCATTGATGTCGATCATCCAGATACCCGCCTACCCCACCAGCTGTCTTCATGGCGTGGGGACAGTCTGCTGGTCATATGGTTAACATAGTGTGGTACGCCAACCTCTGGCCGGCAGACCAGCTCAACGCCGTGAAAACTGCAGGTGCGGTAGTTGGGTATATTGATTGCTACTTCGTGGTAACATACCCTAAGAAGAAAATGTGTCCCATCTGAGAGCTGAGACTGGGAAAACCCTCTAGGGAGCTAGTAGAAAGTCAATTGGAAAATGCAAGAGCAGTCCAGGTACATATCAACAGAGAATCAGTTCAACAGACACAGTATCCAGGGGTTAATCAGAAGAGTAGTCACAGTGCAAGAAGGGGTCAAACACAAATCAGTTCATCCAAACACGGTATTCAGGGGTTATTCAGAAGAGTCGCCTAAGGGCAAGGTGATGTACCACCAGTGAATGCTCTCTGAATCTCTCATCTTTGCCGAAGGTGGACACAAAAACCAGCATGCATGATGAAATGAGAGGCGGGAGCAGGTGTGTGCCTGCAAATGCTCACATGGCAACCCGTGGCCTTGACAACCATGCACTTTGATAGAAGATGAAAATATATAATTATATGGATATTGGATAGAAAAAATTGACAAGCTTTTATCTAGAAAGATCTACCCATCATGCTATTTGAGCTTCCATGTATTTTACTCAAGTCCATAATGAAAGGTAAAGTATAGTGTATCACCAGACTTCCTTAATGCTTGTCTCCATAAGAGTCATGGCGCCCAATGGTTGGTACAGGCGCGTTTAGCATAACACAATTGTAGTGGCGCCAAAACTTTCCCCGCAGGCCTGTCCTTTTCTAGATTGGAATATTATCAAGTCCCCCCATTTAATACACAGGTTCAGATGGGGCCATTGCACACAAGACAGAAAATAAGGACGGGGAAACCCTGTAAGCATGTAAGTAACCACAAATATTTGTCCCTGATCCCAAGTGTTGAGTATACAGAAGAAATCTAAGAGCAAAAGTCTTAGTAAACACCAGGCTGAGCCCTCTTTTTAAGACACCAAAATCAAGACAAATGATACTAAAACAGGTATTTTCCCAACATTTCTCAAACACTCATGTAACACTGTCCCTCATTGCCAGTAGGCATCCTGAGAGTCAGGAGGTCAGAGGATTCAGGTGGTGCCACTCTTCCACCAGTTTCCTGGATTCTTTTCCAGTCTATGTAGCACAATAGCTATGTAATACAATACGCCCAAGCATTTGCCCAACACTGAACTTCACGCAGGGGCATACTACTCCCTGAAAAAGCCCCAGAATGGGGTGAAATGCATGGAATAGGACCCACGCGGTATATATTTCACACTACAGTTAAAGAATGATACACAAAATATACTTCCCTGCACTGCTTTCATTTATGGAAGTCGCCTTGTTGATTCCTGTGTAGCATTTTTTAGGGGTTAATAGCCACAGTAAGTCCACCAGACCAGATACAATGGCTTTTAATAGGAGAAAACAAAAGTAAAGCCCCCCCATACACCTTTAGATCACTCCATACAATTTCCTTTAGATCTACTTACAACTATGTAGTATTGTGGCCTCCCCGATAGACTACATAGTGATTAGAGGGTTTAGTAAGGTCCTCCTATTACATGGTTTTGGTAGAAGAAAAGTTGATTGTACATAAATTGTATGGTAAGATTGTAAGGTGTATGGGGGGGCTTAACATAGAGATTCACTATAGTGTGTTGGTATCAAGTATCAAATGTTAGGGTGGATTTGATTTAAATCAAACGATTTACAACACAATTTAAATCACTAGTCAGTAAGGCTTGATTCAAATCATAGTTTTCTACATAAAGACTAATTCTTGCCGGTATAACTTTAATATGCGAGTAGATGAAGATTTTTAGAATAACAACTTTTCATATTCGGTTTAGATTAATTATTCATAATTGGAGAACTTTTCTGTTGTACTTACGAAGAAAAAAAATAATCATTACCTTAATAACAACAATTTAAATAGATTTATTCAACTGAATGCTCCTCCCTCCTCACACTTTAGGCCCCCATACACGCCCCGATTTTCCGTCCAATCGATTAAAAACAATCGATGTTTTCCGATACGAGGATCTTTGATCGATCGGACTGTATTTCATTATACCCCCAAATAAAGCAACCAATTATCGTCCGATTTTACCTACTTCGATCAAACATTTTCCATCGGACGATTTTATGTTTGATTGGAAGTGGAAGGGTTATGGCCGGGATCAGCAGCTTGAGGCACACAATTGTACCGCCTGAATGGGAGTTTTGGCCAGGACCAGGTATCTGTGGGTGTCTGTTCTGGGGGTGGGGGGGCTTATTTAAAATTTTTGTGAAAAGAATCTGGGGGTGCCTTTGATGGGGATGGCTAATCATAGGGGAAACAGGGTCTCAACTTCAGTTTAGTTCACATGAATAAAAAAAACAGAAATACAGGAGAATGATAAAACATATATACATCCTAGCACAACCTGGCAGATGAACAGGAAGTAAAAGTATGATAATTAGTTAAAAACAAATCTTTATTTCATAATGGGATAACCTTTTTATGGGGATATATTTTCCTTTAAAAAAGCATTTTATTTTATTTTTAAAAATCTGATTTAACCACCATAGCAGTCAGGACGGCAGCATCTCGTCCAGCGCTGCTAGTGCTACTATAGCACTGGACAAGATGCTGCCGTCCAGTACACATCGGGGCTCTGGCAGCGCATACTCACAGTTCTGCGGTGTCCCTGATGTGATAAGGCTACCAGCATGCCTCCTTCTCTTCTCCCCCCCCCCCCCCCTCCGAATGACGTCACATTAGGGAGGCGGCGGGAGATTTGAAAGTATGTTGCATGAAATCAGTTGTCTATGTAGAAAACTGATTTCAAAGTGCATCTATGTACTAAATCTCGCTCAAATAAAAAGTCACTGGTGCCCCAGATGTGCCCATTTGCAGTAACCCTCTCTTCCCTGGTGTGATTTTATCACATCCATCACACCAGGTTAGAGAGGGTTAACTGCAAATGGCCACATGTGGGGCACCAGAGACTTTATTTGGGCGATATTTAGTACATAGCAGCATAGCTTTGTGCCCTGGTTTTTGTGTTTTCTCATTAAATTTATTAAAAAAACATTTTTTATTTGACATAATTGTTTGTTTCAAACATCATTATATTCAGGATGTCTACTAGACCCTTGTACGGACATATTTTGGGAAATTACATGCCTACAAAATTTACCATTGAAGTCTATGGTGCACTTTTGGTACAGAAATCTGGACCTCAGCAGTGCGCTAGGGAGGTTAAATGTAAAAAATCATAGATTTTTATCCACCCTGCATCAAGTACATCAATGAGTTTAGGTGCTCTTTAACCTTAAAAGCGCAATAGTGATTTTATTAATATTGTCTTCTCTTCTGCCAAAAAAACATAGCAAGTCTCAATACCAGGTTACTAAAATGTTAGCTCATCTCCATATTCAGCTATTAATGTGTCTGAGGGAGCTTAAGCAAATCATGTTCTCCTAAAAACCAAGCCCCCTACCAGCGATCATTTCAATATAAACTTTCCACATCCAAACTGATTTTATTTCCCATACTATCAGCAAAGCTTGACATAACAGTTGTTCCATCTATTGAAACAAGAGTCCAATTTTCAATACCTGATGCCTGATACCCTCTGCATGGCTTCTCCGTTACTGTTACTGATTATTGCTGGCTGGTCCTGTATATAGTATCAGGACAGCCTTCCACTCCACTGACATTTTGTCATTACACAATGATCTCCTGATGCAGATAGTGTCTTGCTGATGATAAACTATATAGGTTAGAAGTGCTGAACAGATAAAGACCACATGTTTATGTGTCAGGAAGCAATGCAAACTCAGCATCTCCCTGTAAATAGCCCTCTAGTCAGCTGAAGAAAGATGGTTACCCAAAGAAACACAAATGATGTTATTTATCACCCTCCATCGGCCACAGCAATTGCTCAGGACAACTGGAATTAAATGTGTCCAGCTGGCTTTGTACTGGAGTATTTATGTATTTCTGCAAGCCACATTCTTCAGAAAAGCAATGACTGATTCAACCCCACACTTCCAGTTTTTCATTTAATCCTTATTAACAGTATATAAGTCACTGCATACCTCCAGTCTTTTATAAAATACTGCTACCTTCCAGGTGAGTTTAGTGCTATCTTGAGCAAGTAACTGATTTCTATTTTACTTTAAACCTTATTGTTGAAGTGGTGCTGGGCCATAATGATATACTGTATTTTTGGGACTATTAGACACACCGTACCATAAGACACACCATTAGAGCAGAAAAAAAACCGAAAAAAATAAATAAAATGTTCTCGGTTGGAAAAAAAATCCCCTGCAGTACCTAATTTCAGCCACAACAATGGTGTCACTAGAGAGCCCACTTCAGGCAGAAGGGGAGGGGGGCATGGTGGATTCTTCACTCTTTTCTCCCTTCTTGTCAGCTGTGAGGCCGGCTGGCCGCTTCCATGTGTGTGTCTCTCTGATGTACTGCTTCTATCAGCAGTGCTCTGCTGGTAGAAGCAGTACAGTGCAGATGAGGGATGTGGCTGTGGCCGCATCTCATCTGGCAGCTTGGAAGAGCTGGCGGGAAGCCAAGTCTCGGCCGTGGGGTCGCACCGTGGGAGTCTTGGACCATAAGACACAGGCGTCCAAAAATATGGTAACTACCATATATACTTGAGTATAAGCAACAAAAATGTGCTGCTGGTGGCTTGCATGTGGCTTCCTGGCCCTATTAATTAGCAACCATGGACATGCCTGATGCTCTTTGGGCGTGGATTTTCTGTTTTGCAGACGCATCCATTGGACGTGCTGCTTTGAGAATGTGGAGTGGACACTGTCCCATTCATCAGAATAAGAAGTGTCCTCTCTGCGTCTTTCATTGCGAGTTCATGCTCGCATGAATGGCACTAGAAGTGCCGATTATAGGGAGGAATGCATTGAAAAATAAAAAATAAAGACCTGTAATGAGTAAATTAAGGAGGTCCCTCACAGCCCCTTCTCTCTGTCTCTGATGACATGCACCATGGCGGACTGGAAAAGACCCAACATGTTAGAGAACATTGACAGTTGGGAAAGTACCTGATCCATTGAAATGTGTACAGACGTATTTTCCCATAGAAAACCATTCTGAACGCTCCCAGTGGCCACTTGCAATATTACACCCTGAATTAGCCCCCCTAAGCCTGGCAGATAAACATGGAATCTTTCATATGATTCCAGGGAACAGCAAGTAAGTATTTTTTTTAAGGATTGTGTAGCACTAAACCACCATCATACTACAGGTAGGTCAAACTTAAATTATATATATATATATATATATATATATATATATATATATATATATCTTTACAACGCATATGATGAGTATTTAGTATACACAAAGATATGGGGTTTGTCAATATTTAATAAGATCTCTAATTCCAAACAAATGAAACTCTTATGTGCAAGTCATACTTATAGATGGTCGAATTTTTTTATTTTTATTATTTGACCATTTCAACGATATCCAGTGTATTGCAAAACCCCTGAACATGGTATTATCACCAAACTTGCTGGACATGTAGAGAATGGTTGGGGATATACAAAAAAAAGTATGGCTCTAACACAAATAGTTTTTGCAAAAATGAAGTTCCGAAAGTCTAAATGTTTATTTGAAATATAAACTTAATTTATGCAAAAACGACATGTGCTAGAGCAATTCTTTTTCCCCCACAAGCCTTCCCTACAACTCTAGCAAGTTTGGTGATGATACCATTTTTAGAGGGTTTGCAATCAGCTCACAAAGTCAGCTAGTCGAAAAATACAGCCATCTCTAATCATACTATTGGTATGTACTGTATATCCGCGAATGGGGTCTGTCATCAGTAAATGCTGCGGGATATGAAGAATCCATTCATCACCCTGACATATTTTTACAGACATACAGAGTTTTTACTGAAAGTTGGAAATCAAGCTGAAATGATATGCATTACCACTTTCTATAGTTATAGATAACCTGATATAGCCATCACATATAGTCATTATATAGTAAAGTAAAGGAGAAGAAAGGATAGGTTGGTCTCAGCGGACATTGTGCATTATAGCTCCCGTGTATACTGTTATCTCAGAAGAGTCATGAGGTGATTAAATTGTATGAAGAACTCAATTTCATAAAATGAATGGATTCCTCAAAGAGTCATTTATAGTACATGTAGGTCAATGTTCATAATTTGATAAAGGTCAAAGAGTTTTTACCACTTACCTTTCAGAAGAGATCTTATGGATAGCATAAAATCAGCCTTTCACAAACAATACAGGAAAGAGAACTCCATATCCTGGTCTATTAAAGAATAATACATTAAAGACTGAAATTAATAATACTAATATGGCCATCAGAAATTTTGGAGCCCCATACTAGGCAATTTTTCAGGACCCCCTATCACTAACACCCCCCTGTCCCCAGGGCTCTAAAGTATGCTTACCACTACCCCTTTAACCCCTGCCCCCTGGTCCAAGGGCTCCAAAGGATGCTTACCCAGGAGTGCACACAACCTTTTTAGTGAGCTACTCTGATAAGTACCAGGAGATGGTGTTGCCACCTGATGAGTACCAGCAGGGTGGTCTTCTTCACTGTCTTCCTCACTTTCCTCAGCGTCAACCTCCTGCATGGTAGATTCTGCTGCAGATGGACCACCCTGTTCTTGATCGATCCTCTGATTAGCTGTCTCCATCCACAGTAAAGCACTGTTTGAACCATCAGATCTTATATCTCAGTAATCACACAGTGCTTTTCTCTTCTCAGATTTTACTCTTACATACGCCTACTCTGACTTTGAACCCTCAGATCTCCAACACCTTTAATACACCTTTAGATCTCTCTGTCAGATATTCTTTAGATCTACCAACAACTGTAGCTGGCCATACACATTTAGATCTCTCTGATAGATATCCTTTAGATCTACCAACAACTATGTAGTATAGGGTCTTCTGAGACACAGGTAGACTTGATTGTTTAGAAAGTCCCTCATATTACATGGTTTTGGTAAAACAAAAGGAGATCTAAAGGAAATCTGACAGAGAAATCTAAAGGTGTAAAGGTTTAATTGGGAATGGTAATTACTAATCCAAAAAAAAAGATTGAACTTCTGGGACTTCGACACATTGGTGACTAGGCCTTAGGGTCCCCATACACTACATAAACAATGGACGACTCATTTTATAACAGAGCTCTCGATTGCCCTAGTGGATGCCACATCCCAACTTAAATATCCCAAGGAGAACCAAATTTTTGTTCTGCCGGACCTTACTATAAGGATTACGGCAGCTTGGGGATTTTTGAGGCATTCAACATAAAGTATATAGATATTAGAATAAGTAAATATTTATTTAAAGGTAATAAGTTGTAAACAAAAACAAATACATTTTATATCATTTAACACATGTCACAGAACATCACAATCTGGTGCATGTATAGTATGAACTCGACGCGTTTCGCCAGTCGCTTCCTCAGGAGCTTCATACCGTACAATTTAAACATTTCTGCAAACATCAAATTAAAAGGGTAACTTGTATAGATGCGGTCCAGTCCAAGGCCCCCAAGCCTGTTTGTCCTCTCCATCCCCTCAACCCAACGGGGCAATCTGGTGCTTGAGCGCAGGGGGTAGTATCTCCGTTCAATTCAACTATTTACGTTCACTCCACATTCCACAGAGGGGGTTCGCCACTCTCCCTTCAGGGGGTGGCTGCGGTTCCGTGAGTAAGGTCTCCAGAGCGTATTCAGATTCCGGTTACACACATGGTATGTTGGAGATCAGCGCCAGCCCGACTCATGTCGTCAATTTTTGTCATGATGATGTGCCTGGAGACAGGTCTATTTTAAAAAATGGGCCATGTCTGCCATGTTTCAAAATCCCTGCGTTGGATATGAGGAAATGGTTGGAATTTCGACAAAGTGGTGACTAGGCCTTAGGGATCCCATACACCTTTAGATTTCCCTTAGCTCTCCTTTTGTTTTACCAAAACCATGTAATATGAGGGACTTTCTAAACCATCAAGTCTACCTGCGTTCTATCGCAGAGGACTCGGCACTACATAGTTGTTTCTTGGTGAGCTTGTGGGGGGGGGGGGGGGGGGGGAACGGCAGTATCCCTACTCACTGTTGGTGGTCATACTCTTAAGGTAGCCATTAAGCCAGCCATAGACGCACCGATTTCCGGCAATAGTTGCAGGCAAACGACCAGCGTGCACACTCAGGTCAAACGCATGGTGGTTGGTCGCCCACAACTACAGGGGTTCCCTCCTTAAAGTTTTAACCCAAATAGCCGCAGGTCGGATCACAGAATGATGAGCCAGGTCATATATTATATGCAACCTCACATCAGTATGGGCCGTCCGCTAAAAACACAGTTTAGAAACAAATATGGTTTAATAGAAAAAAAATTAATCTTTTCATGTTCATAGTCATATTTCATTGGATAGCTAACAAGGTCAGCCGTGATGACAGCATCCTAGTACGTTGTCTATACATGGCAGATGCGAAAGGCTTGACAAATGAAAATGACTGTGAAAGTAATGGGGCTCATAACCAGGTTCATTGATTACTGTCCCCGGAGAATGAAAAATGAAAAACACTTATTATGTGCAACAGTTTTATGTCCTCTAATTTCTTTACTCAAATTTTAATAAATCTGCTTCAGTGTTGGTGTCATGCACGGGAATCTCCTTGTGCCATCAAGTATATAGAATGTGACTGCAAATGTTGTTCTACGTTCGTTATACATCCAACGATAATATTTCAGTGTTAGCTGGCTTTACATCTATCGTAGAATGTCCCGCTCCTCCCATATGACAAGGCTATCTATAACTTAAGGTGGCCATGCACAGTTCGATTATCTATTCGATCGATCGCCATGGAAAGTCGCATAAAAAAACCTTCCTTCCATCGATCGATCCGCTCCAATAAGGTCGATCAACCAGGAACAGACGTGTCCGTAAATCCTGGTCAATCATTTATGAGCCCCATCACTGCCAGTGCTGCCTGGGCACAGCCGATGACAGGCAGGGCCGAGAGCCAGAACACAGGAATGGGGGCGGAGCTGAGCACAGTCCCTTCCTTTGTAGCAGTCCTGTGTTCTGCTCTGCCTCTCAGCAGCTCACACAGAGTGCACACAGGACCAGGGGATCGATGTGCCAAAGTGGTGCACATGAATTCCCTTTCGATTGACCCAAGATCAAGTGCAGTGTGGTGACGTCCCCAAGCTGTGATCGGTTGTGTGGGTCGATAGCACAGGTAGCGACCTGTGTAAGGGGGGGGGCTTTACACATCATTGCTGGCTGAAAATGAAGCCAAGCCCCTAGATGCTAACCACCAGGCCCCCCCAAGCTGCTTGGGCCCGGGACAGGAGTGCCCTCTGTCCCCCCCTGACAGCGGCGACTAGCTTGAGTTTGCAGGAACACACCCGCCTCGGCCTCTCCTTCCACTATCGCCATGTAGTGAGTCCAATAAGGCAGATTGCATTGACTTGACCCTTGTTCCCCAATTCCTACGTAGTTTTCCTGTCCACCACCTGTTAGCATAGGGAGATCTAGAGTGCCTTCCCAGGTGGTTCACTACACCTGTTAGAGAACCTCTAGCACTACCTGTCCTATATAAGCCTGGAAGATGCATGGCTGCCCTAAGTGTGAGTTTAACATTGATCAAGTGTACCACTACACAATGTGATCGATTTAAAACTGACCAATTCCTTAGAGTGGCACACATGCTCCATACAACAATCTAACACAAATCGATCAAAATACCTAGAAAAAACATCAGATATTTGTATGATTTACTGAAATTTACCTACATGTCCCATCACTGCTCAATCCATTTTATGTTTGATTTCTATCACTTTTGGTCGATCGTACCAGGTGGACAGGTACCAGGTGGTCGATTGAACTGTGTACCTTAAGACCTTATGGAAACCGAGTCCTGTGGCGGTGCAACTAGCGGGGGCTTTGCTATAGGTGAAGAGTGTGGTGGGGAGTTAAAAGATAGACATCTGGGCTGCATTGACACTGGGCCACGGCCTCACAAAGATATCTAGGGATTATTATTACTGTATTTATTATCCTGTATTTATATAGCGCCAACATATTACACCACGCTTTACAGAGCACAGTCATATCAATAACTGTAACACAATGTCTAGGCTGCCTGTGTCTACTTACAACAGAACCATGACTTTTGCAAAGAATACTTCTGCATTACAAGCGTATTATACTTAACCTATATGGAGGGAAAAATATCAGCTAATATCCGATGGAACTGGAAGTGAAATCTGGTATTTCAGGTATGTGAGAGCATTTAGTTCTCTCTTCCTCCAAAGATGTACCATATTTTTCAGGCCATAAGACTCCCTCTTACCCCCCAAAAATGGGGGGGAAACGAGGTTGCGTCTTATGGTCCAAAGGTGTGGTAAAGAGAGATTTGTTCAGTGTCCCATTCGTTGTAGTCCGCTGCTGTATTAGCTTACTATCGCTGCCATATGCACAGACACCACAGGCTGTTGTGGCTGTGTTCAAATTGCTGTCAGCCAAAGAGAGATCTCCAGCTGTCAATTTTGCCAGGAATACGAGGCATGATGTCACTTCCGCGTTCCAGATAATGGAAGTGACGTTACTTCTGGTATTGGGAGAGTAAAATCCCCTCCCTCCTATTTTGTTTCTGCCTAACTTAGGAGGAAGAGTGCATTACTCTCTCTAGTAATGTTCCACCCCACACATCATCTGAACAAGCGGGGTGGGAACTCCTAAATTAGCCTGATTTTAAAATCCTGGGAAAAATCCAGGATTTTGTGAAATCGGGGTTTGGCAGGGAAAGGCACATAAAAACGTGACTTTGCCAGCCAAAATGGGAAAGTTGACAGGTATGTTCCAGCATGCAGCCCCGTCAACTGCCACCCCCTTCCCCAATGTGTGAGAAAGAAGTTGGTGATGTAATCTGTACATTGACAGCAAGTGCTCACTAGAGGCATCTTGTGGCTGAAGTTGGTATTGCAGGGGGGTTTTCTCCCAACACTTCCCTCTCCGATCCTCTGCAATTCGCACAAAGACTTGGTAAAGGGCCTGTTTTAACCATTTAAATGAATTATATCCATTCAAGGTACTGCAGGAAGACTGGCAACAGGGGCACCACCAGAAATGGGATCTACCGAGGTTCAAGGAAAGAGCAGGTAAGTATATATTTTTTTAAATTGTGAAACACTTCTCTACCATGATGCCGGCTCAGAATTAAGTAAAAGTTTAATTATGGTTTTGGTTTTTTTTCAGTATAGATCGGCTTTAAGTACAAGCTCATTTTAATTTTCAATTCTGTAAGCGTACAATTAGTTTGCTTTGATTAAAAGCCTCTTAATGTCAAATCTAGTTTTCTTTGGAAATAAACTTTCTTTAAAATACACGTATTTGTTTAAATTATACAGTACACCCTACTTTAAACATCTCCTGTGTTAACCGAAACACGGCAGGAACTTTGAAAGACAGACGCTTCACAGGAAACCAGAGATTTCTTCTAACCTCCACTAGGAAGCCAGCCTGCAAGAAAATTGATCCAAATGCCCTCTGTTGTTCCATGAATTATGTATTACCTTTCCAAACTGTTCAAAAATAAAACACTCAGGATGTGGAATTAGCATGCTGCTATGCTCAGACAAATTACCATTTTCATTTTGATAACATTATAACCCATGCAATTATTATTACTTCATACGCAATATCTGGACTCCAGTAGCCGTATGTCATTCTTAGCTCCAATAGAACAACTTACATATTTCCATAATTATATATTTCGCCAGCTAACATCCCAATGATCTCTATTTGTCAGGACTGTGACACTTCAAAGCCAACTCATCATTGACTGAAGAGAAAATTTTTTTTTTTCTGAAGACTTAAACCTTATTGAGCATCTGTAGGATCTAATCAAAGTAAAGGTGGAGGGGCCCCGCCTGATCGCGCCCATAGAGAGTGAATGGGTGTGGTCAAAATGAGACACGGTTTTTAACCACGCTCATTCATGTCTATGGCTGCGATAAGGGGAGATCACAAATGCCCCAAAAATAGATAAGCCCCATCAAATACATGGAATTCAAATTGTGCTGCGCGACGGGTGATTGCTCAAGTAGGGACATGCCCTTAGACCAGTGGTGGCCAACTGAGTTGATATGGAGGGCCACAATTGCGGCCCTCTGGATCACTAAAGGGCCACACATAACATTTTTAACTTATACTGACTTGTAGAAGCATTTTTAATGAAAAATTACAGCAGGCAGAGCTAGAAGATATTATTTTCAATGTTTTAAATAAAAAAAACTTGTTTTAAATGATACTTCAAGCATTGGGGAAGACTGTAGTATGGTGATGTGCATTTTGTGCCATATACCATACATTCTTTGCCATATCATCATAGGTTATGTCATGTGCCTCCTAGATACCATCAAAGCCTCTGATGATATCTATGGGGCACATAACCTTTGCTTCAAATGGTATGTGCTGCAATATATATTATACAATTATTCTTTGTTCATTGGTGGAATAGTAGGAGCATAGGCACTCACCAGTCTGCTGATCCCCCCGCCAACACTAGATAAGAGAAGAAGCGAGGGACTTATTTAGGCACCATCTGGGTCCCTGTTTGGCTTTTACATACACCTATCACGTAAGTGTATCGCCTCTCCTCCTCTTCCCACTCTTAGAAATTGCTGACGAGGACCTGTCAGTGGGGGAGCGGTGGACAGGTGAGTTCCTATGCAATAACAATTTTGGGGGCCGCAAGTGGAAGACTGAGGGGGCCGCCATTGAACACCCTGCAGGTTGGGCACCTGGGTCTTAGACATTAACCACACTTTTTGTTTGATTTCAATCACTTTTGATCGATCATATCAGGTGGGCAGGAACTGATTCTTGTTTGAACTTTTTGACTGTCGAACGGAAATATCGAACCGTGTATGGCTACCTTTAGTGCCGATACATTGACAAACCAGTTGAACTGTCTACAAGTAAATTAGCTTTCACCTTAAACACTTTAGGAACTCATGGACCTCCTATGGGAAGACTTTCTATGATGATATTGCTGACATTGTGGATCATGTGTAATAATTGTGGGATTGGGTGATTCACAGCTCTGTTATAACATTATAAAACCCAGTTCTAGCTTTGTTCATCTTTGTATACAGGGTGTTGCTCATAGCTGTCTAGCAGATTGCAGCTATGTTCCACTGAAATAGACTGTTTGCAAGGGGCGACACACTAAGTTCAACTTTCACATAGCCAATTAACAATTGTAATTGTAACTTTATCTGTAAAATTGGACTTTTTGCACATGAAGGTCATTTGCGCACATGAAGAGAAGAAGGAAGGAAACGCCAAAACAAATGACCCACTGGGTTAATTGGCTGTTTATTAGTTTAATATGTATTTTATTAATTTGCTGTAGATGGTGTCAGAGAATTGAAAATGTCAAATTAGCATTTTTATGATGGTTGCTAAGATTAACTTTTGTCATTTTTTTTACAAGCTGCCATTTAAAAGTTTTTAAATCTGCCGGTAACATACACAAAACAGTCCTGATTCACATATTTGGGGAACTGCATGTGATGCAAAGCGCTTTATTGCGATTATCATTTATTTATAGAGCACTATATATATATTTATATATATATAGCGAGATAGGGGGAAAAATGTGGCTCTGTATTTTCCTGTGCTCCAGTACAGTTGGCAACCCATTAAGATAAATGGGCTGCCTTACCGCAGCTTATGGCATCAGCATTTCCAATGTACTGCATGGGTGTCACACAAGGGTTGGGTGTTGTAATTTTGCATAGAAGAAGTAGAATCTAAAGAATGGTGACCCTGGCAATGGTGGTATTGACCTCGGCAATAACTTATTTCGGTGATCCTAGAGAAATAATACCCATTAGTTGCCATCAGAAGGGTGATAAGGACACTTCCAAACAATTTTAAGTCCATATGTCTTCAATGGGCAAGATTATTCACAAGTGGAAAACATCAAGACTAGAGATTGTCTCAACATTTCCACTAGCTGAAGTTTTGAGTTACCGTATTTCACAGACCATTAGATGCTCCATGGAATAGGACGCACCCTATACAGTGGAGCATCTGATCACTAAAAAATACCAGGGAACTGCCGCTCTGACCTCCGTGCTCCAATTGGTAGAGCTGGAGTGAAAGGAGGCGGGGAGGCTTCCCTGTCTCCTCATCCCACACTGCAGATCTATTTATGTAAGGTGCAGCTTCAGATCAACTTACATACACAGGCAGAGGGATGATCCATGTATATGATTTGGGCTTAAGCTGCCTGCTCCCATACACAGATCTGCAGACACATGATCCGTGTGCATATTTTCCATTCTGCTCTATGTATGTAAGCCTAATATTTATCTAACATTGCTGTAATGATTTAGGCATGTTTTGCACCCACATGTCATGGGCACCTTGCTTCAGTTAATCATAAACTCAAGGCCTGAGCACTGTCACATGCCAGTTATTGTGACATCAACACCCTCCCTTGTCGCTCATTTAAGTGCCAGCTTTGAAGGTAAAAAGATGATCTGCCAACTGCAGGTGACAGTATCTTTTAAAACATGACCTCACTGACCTCTGTAGTGTAGCCACCCGAACAAGGTCAGGTGCTCTGCCCTTTAACTCTGCTTCCCATGAGGCTCTGGGGCCAGTAGGGGATAAGGCTGAGGCCCAGGAAAGGGAGGGGCAGTCCAGAGGAGCAGGTGCTGATGAGACAACAGCAACTGGACTACAGAGTTGTCTTCAGGCTTGCCTTCCTCCACTGTATATAGCGGTGTGCGTCCAGCCAGTGGACACAATAGCATGCATTCCCTGGGTAAGGCCCGGTCACTTGCCATACAGACTGGGCTAGTATCATCTCAGATACACAATTCAAGCGGGGTGGCGTGACGCATGGACTCCGAAGGCAGACTGATGGTGTTACCATGTACCTTATCCTCCTGTGGATGAGATCAGCAGTCTCCACTATCTCCAATGGCGTGCAAAATACACCAGGATCTCAAGACTCTGACACTTTGATTCTGATGCAAATAATAAGTAGAAAATCTCACGTAATTATCAGCATGCATGGCAAGCCAGATTTATTCGTATGAACTATAGACATTCTGTATCATGGAGATCCTTCAATGATTGATTTTAAGTATATGTGTCAATTTTTCTTGACTTATATAAAAAATTGCGTACCTCATTTCCTAGACTGGAACTCCAATTTTGTATTTCACCTATAAAGTCCATAGGGGTTAGCCACCTCCCTTTTGGGGGAAGGCAAAAGGTAGTTCCCCCCGATAAACTTGGATATCTGATAATTACTCCATATAACCTACAGCTACGATGGTTAATTGACAGCTTTCTTATAAGCACTGTAACAACAACAATCTGTATTTTAAATATCCACTCAAAATGTTTCTGGTTGTAAATACTATTACTTAAAAATGTTGCTTGTGGTATCAAAGTCTACCAGCTATTTCTAGAAAAGCTGACTGTGAAGCAGACTGAAGCCGAGTGTCTCTGTCTGACTTTTCATTTTATGAAGAACGTTTTATCAGTTGTAATTTCCTCTATGGACGCTCTCTAATAATTTTCATAGTCATCATTCAGGATTTCATAGGAGAATAGAACATAGGCAGGATCAATATTTTTATAATGTTCTCTCTCTCGGCTGGAGTGGCTCTGACAGTTCAACATAAGCAATTTTCCAAGTTTGTTGTAGTGCAGAAGGTTACTCAGCAACTTATTGTGCTGCCAATGAAATGGGAAAACTCTTCAAGGTAAGATAGGAGTCTTGTACATTTTGTAGCCTTTATTCCAAGAAAAATACTATTAAAAACATCTTTTTTCTCCTTAGATATATTTCTGTTGGCCTTGGAGAACTTTTTTAATCTTGACATGATGACTCCACAAATCTCAATAGCAGAATACCATATTGTTATTCAAATATAAGTTTTTTGTATTATTTCACAGTATTTTTACACTTATGCCAATGTAAGGAAACATAGTTTTGCATATTATTATTTGCTTCATATTTTTACTGGAAACGTTATAAAAGAGTATAGAAGTAGTGTTAAAACATTATGCATCTAAGCTTTAAAATAAACTAGGTATACCATTGAACAGCTGTCATTGACTTTATCCTAAAGTGCATTCAAAATCTAGAAGGGTTAACCCTCTGAGCGTTTGCCACGTGGCACGTTTTTTTTATAACCGTGCCACGGGCAATCGCGGCGGAGCACAATGTGCTCCGCCGTGATTGCCAGCTCAGCTCAGGGTTCTAAACATAAGCCCGGCGTCACTGGAGACGCCGGACTTATGCTGACGAAAGGCGACGCCCCTCCATTTACATGGAAGTCTATGGCGCCGCCTACCCCCACCCCCTTCGCGTCACCGGTGACGCGATTGGGGGCGGACCCGGAAGCATCGGCATACATGCCGTCAGAAGACGGCGAGACCTCGGGCGCTCCTCCGGCTAACTGGGGCTGAGTTTCATGATACATGAAACTCAGCCCGAGTTAATTCGGGGAGAACGCTCAGAAGGTTAAGGCCCCCATACACTTCTAGATTTTTCATCCAATCAACTTAATTCCCCAATTTTTTGGGGGGTTAATTGATTGAAAATCTATGGCAGCCCACATGGTTAGATCAACCTAAAACAATTAAAATTGGGGAACAAATTGATTGAAAATTTATTGGACATGCTAGAAAATTTTAATTGGTTGTATTAAAATGAGTAACACTTTCAGTCGATCCCAAAAAAGTTGATCAAATATCTGTTACAGTTGACAAACATAGAATCAATCACCAATTTCCCTGACCCCCCCAAAAAATTTATCTTTTTAAGTTGATTGAACAGAAAATCTAGATGTGTATGGGGGCTTTTAGAATGGAATTGGAATGCACACAACCTGGGTTACCCGTGTTCTTTTATCGGCCCCACCCTTCAGCAACTCTTTATATGGCCCTCCAAGTTTTTTAGTCTGGCCCTAGAAGCAGTCAACCCGATGCTTTCGAGTTGTCAGAAACAAAGGAATCTTAGGGAGAAATCTGGAGCTGTGATTTACATGAAGGTAAGGGTGCACCGGGGACATCTTGTGACAAAAGATGATATTGAGAGGGAATTTATTTTTTGCCGGGTTTAAAGATTGAACATATTAGCTATAAGCACCTTCACTTTATCATGTACACACTACCAATTAACCTTTTTAGAACCAACTCATGGGTACCAAAACCTTAACTCACCAAGACTGCTCCCATTACAACTAATCCCAGATATCCATTTTAAATTATAGAGACAATTAATAAGCCAACAGAATACCAATTTCCCAAATTATCTAAGATTTCTATTGCAGGCACTGTCAAGAACAGGACGTGTGGTGAGAAAGAAAAAAGCAAAAATAAAGAGAAACATGATATTACAAATAATATTTGCAACAACTCATATTCGCAACAAATTCGTGAATTTGAGAATTTGTGATCTCCAGTGTTTACCCTTATTGTGAAAAAAGATTTGGGGATATTCGCAATATTTTCGGGAACAACAGTATGTCTCGAATATTTATGACTTTAAAGGTATAGCACTATATTGAAGATCTTTGTGAATTCGCAAAGTGATGATATTGACAATAAGAATTTTCCATTTGAATATTCGCAATCAACACTAGTAACCACATATGCTTAAAACCCCATTTAGGGGCCAGAACATTAGAGTGGAATGGAAGGATGTGATTTTTTTTTTTATTTATTCAACCAGTCTGAGCATCACCAAACTTGCTGGAGATGTAGAGATAGTTTTGAAAATTTCAACTTCAAATTTGAACCTAATTGATGCAAAAACTACATATGCTTGAGCAATATTGTTTTCTTAATGTTCCCACAACCCTTCACTACATCTCCATCAATTTGGTGATGATAGCATTTTCATGGGCTTTGCAATTAACTCACAAAGTTAGCTAGTCAAAAAATTCGACCTTCTAGTTGGTAATCTTCCTTTACCAGACCTCCCTTTTTCCATTCACACATCTCCACCCTTAACCTTTGTCACTGTCTCCACCACTATTCTCACCTTCACAATCACCTTTACCTCCAAACCCCACCCAGTCAAGCACCCCTTGCCCTACTGGTTACCTTGGTGTATTTTCCGCCTTATAAGACGCACCCCCCATTGGAGTTGGGGAAATGTGTGCACCTTATATGGAAAATGCGTGACCACAACCCTTATCTACATCTCTATCAACTTACTAATCTTAGCATTTTCAGGGGCTTTGAAATTAACTCACAAAGTTAACTACCGTATTTTTCGGACTATAAGACGCACCGAACCATAAGACACACACAGTTTTTAGGGCAGGAAATTCAGAAAAAAAAGATTTATTAAGTTTTCACATCAAT
>CM070037.1:108018516-108031514 GCA_036250615.1 Ptychadena robeensis | reverse complement strand
TAAATAAAAACTCCTATTTGTTCCCTGTATGTGCGTAGATGAGACTTTTTGCTTCCATAGTGCTCAGCCAATCTGGCCTTTCCACAGATCCGGGCCTGAAAGAAAACAATTCCTTCTGATTTACTTCACCTTAGTGTTGAGTCAACAATAGCTGTGATTTTCCTTCTCAATGTTCTTTCGAAGCATTCCAAGCCTGGTAATCAATTCTAATGCATTGTAATGAATTCTATTCAAGCGACAAGACGTTGATCATGGCTTAAATTGTGTACGCATACAAGACATGATTAAAAATATTTGCAACACAAGTTTGAGGATTCAAAAGCCCCCGAAAGAACTCTTTCCACTCCTTAGCGTGTACCATCCAACCATGGATATTTAACATTTCAATGACATTGACCGCAACATCTGAAATATATAAATACATCGTGAAAATGTAAGATTAGGAATTTCTCACTTTCCTTGGGCCAACTTCATTCATAATTACTTTGCCTTCAGGAAATGCATATTAAAAAATGTATGAGCTTCTTATATCACAGATGCTAACAACCAAGGAAACATCGGGCGACCTTGTGAAGGTTACAGCAGAACTGACCACTAAAACTATTATTACTGTGGAAAGCCAGAACATTCACAAAGAAGCATACTAGTAATCACAACTGCCTAAAAGCTATAACTTCGGTCCAGCTGTCTCTCAGTTTAGACTAGCTGAACAATGACATTCATTAAGGTGATAAAATAACTTTTTTTTTTCTTAAGAAAACCTAAAAAGAAAGATTTGTCATAGCTGTAATAAGCTGACAGAATGGGCAATTCCAAATATTGCAACATTTCCACAAAATAATACCAATATATAATATATGTACCCAGTTGCATCACTAGGTTTGGTGTCACTCATTGTCAGAAACCCATGATGTCATCCCATAGTGGGGTTTATGCAGGGGAGTTTCTAGCACTTGGGGTGCCTTATACAAAACTCTTGCCTTTGGCCCCTTATGGACTGGGGGTAGGGTCCTAGCAGAAAAGCTTCTAAGCGGGGGTGGGTGCTAGTCGATAAGTTGTTATGGTGGGAGGGGGGGGCTAGTCACATGTGCAAATATGTGGTGTCAAATTATATGGTAATGTTATATATATATATACAGTATATATATATATATATATATATATACATACATATACACACAGACACGAGGCTGAAGCACATAATTTTTCTCAACCTTTGAGTACACGGCAAACATTTATCTACCCCCACAACTAAAGGAATGCAGATGATCTGTAGCCAGGGATCCAGGGGAAGTGCTGCAGGAACACACATATCATACATGCAGAGGCTATACCATTCACAAGAAAGGAGGGGGGCAAGCCAAAGACCCCTGTGCTGCAACTGTCATACTGACCTACATCGTAGCTGTGTTTTTAAGAAACATATTTGAGTCTTCTTTCTGAGTCCTTTAGCCCTTATACACAAGAAAAATGGGAAGTTTAGTGTCACCCTTTCCCTGGAAGTGAAATGGTGTCAAGTGGGTGCAAATTGCACCTCCAGCAATTGGCTAGTGACGGCATTTTATAAACCCTTATATTATTAGGTTTCTTCTTGCAAATCGTATTTTTAGATCTCCAACCTCTCTTTCATAGACCAGTATAACATTCTCAAATGTCAGATCAATTGTAGAACACTAAGCTCATAAGTATTATTCATGTTGGGTCAGAACGTTGTTTGAAATTAAATGTTTGAAATCAAATACTCTTAGAGCATTGATCCTTTAAAAGTAAAGATTTGTCTCTCTTGCATTTTAGGAGGATTCGACTTCAATATCAGGTTGGTTTCAAAGATGGAACTTTTTCTATCTCTGATAGCTGTATAATGAAAACATGGATTCTGCTGCATTCAACACCACAACACTTGATTGGTGCAATTGAAACAACGCTTTATACACGGACCTTGTTCTGGTGCATAGGTTTTGCTTGCATACAGGTATTTCCATTGAACAAATCACTATAAGGTAGGTAGGAGGTAGGGTCCTCCTCCACCTGGATTATTCCATCTGCCGACACCATCTACTGGCAGGAAACATTAGTAGAAAGTGATAGAAAATGAAAGATCTTATGGTATGAAATTGGTTTACCATTTTAGTGAAACCCACCCAAAATTAGGGGTTGTTGTATGACGCAGAGAGCAATGCAATGGATGTCTTAATGCACCATGTAATTCATTGACATTGACTAGTAATGGCTATGTTTAGGCAAACTCGTGGATTGTGAAAACATGGCCTTAGCCAACAGTATAAGGAAATCTTGGCTTCTATGGAGCAGAACTATAGGAATAAGTAAGCAGTATACCCAGACAACTTGGGACTTATCAGCTCTGATATAAGGTCTTCCATGTTTTAGACCAGGGGGGTCAAACTTTAAATATAATGTTTACGATTAAGGAAGTTGTTCCTTATCAGATATAATGATAAACCTTTTTATATAGAGACAAAGCTAAGTTTTGCTTAAATATTAAATAAGAAAATTGTAATATTGTAACACATGTAATACTATGATACATATAATACTAAATGTCACAGATCGAGGTGTCACCCAGCGATCTATAACTGCAGTGGTGACCTCTACTAGTTCTGCGGTGTCTCTTCCCAACCTTAGAGGACCAGGATCTTTAGTAGATCAGCTCCCTCTGCTGGTGGAAGAGATTGTGGCACTAGATATAGCTCCTGCTCCCTCTGCTGGAGGATACCTGTAGGTGCTTCTTACCCCTTACCTGAAACCTGTCCAATCAAGCCACATGACCATGTTCTTAACCTCCCTAGCGCACTGCTGGGGTACAGATTTCTGTACCAAAAGCACACCATAGACTTTAATACATTGTAGGCCTGTAATTTCCCAAAGTATGTCCATACAGGAGTCTGGTAGACATCCTAAGTATAATAACATGTTCAGATGCTTTGTGAATAACTCACAATATCAGATAATGAATATTTCAATAATTCACTTTATCAAGTAAATTAGCACTGCAACCACTATATGGCAGTGTCAGGTTACATAGGAGAGTGTGGGGGGGGGGGGTCGAGGGAGTGATCCGTTCCCCTGCAGCTGCCTCTTCATTAGATTGGAACCACACAAAGCAGTGAGTTTGCTCTCCTGTGTCTCCGATCTATGCCTGACGAACCCAGCTCGTCCAGTGCAGTTCTAACAGGTCAGAGCTGGACAAGCTGGGACCATCAGGAACGGCAGGGGGGTTAAGAAAGTCACCAGCAACAGAAACTTGCTTGAACTAAGAGGTCTTTCAGTCTCGGTTCCACAGGGTCTGACTACATCTGTCTGTTTTATTCTTACTGATTGCTCTCACTATGGTCTGTTTGTCTGACTACATCTCTGCCTGTCATCTCTGCAAAACACATCACTCCTTGCAGGGTGCTCTTGTGAATACCAGGGGGCTCCTTAGACTGTGGGTCCTGGTTTATACTTGTCTGGTGGTACAGTGGGCCAACTGCTCATATAATAACATTGCGGGCCAGATTTGGTCCCCGGCTGGAGTTTGGCCAACTGGTAAATATAGAAATATTTTATATGGATCTGCTCGCCACTGTTAGAGCTCCTTGTTTTATAGATCTGTGAAGTGTAAAAATCCAGAAACCTTCTGTTGTGAGAAACCTAAACTGTGCTTGTACAAACCGCTATAGATTTTGTTTAATTATATCAGTTACAGTACCACTATGTACATATTCTGTTACATAACAGGGGATGCAATTATTTTTCTTCTCCACCAAGTCCATGAAAAGGAGTGACAGATGGACACATTAATCATAACACGTCAATGTTCAAGCAGAAAATATAATTTATTTTTAAATAATAATTATGAGTTTTTAATTACAAATTATCCATTGTTATAGATCATTCAGTAAGTGAGATTGTGTATTTTCTTTTACTTCACACATTGTAATGACACCGACCATACTATACTTACACTTGACAATTTATAATTGTGTTTAACCACTAATTCTTCTATCATCAACTGCATGATGATGTGTAAGGCACTTACCCAACAGGTGATCTCGTATCTTCCTCAGCGCCCCCCAGGGGTTGCAGGCAGTATCAGGGGAGCTAGCTCGGCTGGCACGGTGGCTGAGGCCACCACTGCTTTGCTAGCAGCATGTCTCCTCGGGCAGGGCAGTGCATCTGTGTGGATATGGATGCAGCAAAGTACTGGAGTTGGTAGTGATTGTGTTCCCAGATAATTTTTTTGATGATTTTTTTATTGTCCCGTCTTAAGGTAGGAAACAAAAGCAGCTACACAACTAAAATCAGACGCACACATATAAAAAATAAGAAAAAGATCCCCTAATGAGAAGTCCTTAAAATTGTGACAATATATTGCCAATAAAGTGTCAATATACTATTGATAGTCCAGACGTAGTTTGTTATATAGCTGGAAAAGCACTTCAGAGATGTAAATAGGCTTTTAACCTCCAGGGCGTTTGGCCCAAGTTAACTCAGGTTGAGTCTCATGATGGCTGAAATTCAACCCGAGTCAACTTATGGGAAACGTACCGTTCCCTTGATCATGCCGGCGATTGGGAGCATCGGCATGTATGCCAATGCTTCTGCCCCACCGGTGACATGTGAAAGAGGGGGCATCGCCTTTACCCAGCACAACTCCGGCATCTCCGGTGGTGCTGGAGTCATGCAGGGAGCTCCGGGCAGGCAGTAAATCGCAGCGGAACATGTTGTGCTCCACCGCAATTGCCTGTGGCATGCATTTATTAAAGGTACTGCCTAGGTGGTTAAACAACCTAAATTTGTGATCACCTTTAAGATATAGATTTGTCACATCCCAAGATATTCATATATATTACATAATACTATTTACAATATCCAAATACCATGCACTCAGATAGTCCAATACAGGATGCCCTAGTCTGATATTTTTATTTACTGTTATTGAAATTACTATTATTCAAGTCCACCTATACAGTGGACCATACAGTGGGGACATCCCCCATGCTTGCCACAGACCTGACCTCCTTGACTCCATGGCACCACCTCCAGTCCTTAGACGATCCTTGATCATCTAAAGTACTCATTAACTTACAAAACTGTGCTTGATCTAGTTTACCACATTACTTATCATGGGTTTCCTCTCCACCACAGACATGCATCACAACTTACCTTGGCAGTGTCATATCTCCTGAAGAAGAAAAGTGTCGAGTGAATGACACAAGGATAACAAACCAGCATTTATGGACATATGTATATGTGATGTGATTGTCTAGTATTCTAGACTTTTAAACAAAGTAATCAAATCAAGTTTTTGTTTTTCTAAATGTAATAACTGGAATACCAAATGCTTGCCTGGGCTTCCTTTTTACATACCAGCATCATCAAACCTTGATAAGCATGGATTGACCTATGTAGATTTTACTACAATGTATATTCATAAGCATAGCAGAAAGCAGGGCTGAAAGTCATTATTTGGGGATATAATAAAATTTGTATATTGTTCAGGGATATCAGTAATGCTAAAGAATAGATTTATAGAAAAGCAACCCTTTATTTTATTTTAATGTTTTTTTTTTGTTTTTCGTTTTTTTTAAGTGTTGTGTTTTCCAGGTTCGCCTTTCCAATCTAATTGAGGTGCTTCAAAAATCTGGACCCAAAGTATCATTCTCACAATTATTTCTAAATGTCATTCTTATTAGTAACTGTTCTGGGCACATACAATAAAGTTGGCCTAATACTGCTGTATACAGTGCCAGAACACAGCAATAATTAGCAAGTAACTGGAGCGGATGGAAGGTAATGTGGTCACATACAGGTCATTAAAGCTCGGTGTTGCTTTTGGACCACATCTTAGTCAATTAGCACACCAGATTGACTGAAAGTTCTTCTCAACCATAGCGTGGAAACACTTTATGGACCATTTCGGCATTATATCCTCTGCTCCTCCCAAGGTTCTAAAATCCAGCAGTAGAATGTATTTCACCATACTAAACCTTACAGATTTACCATCATTAGTGTTTACCCAGAATATAGCTGGGGGTAAGTTTGTATACAAACCATACTCACCTGGCGTTACACTCTGGGTTACTTACCTTTCTGAGGGGAGTCCATGGCTTCTCTCTGAGTCAGCGATCACACCTCCTCGGTCATCATCGGAGGAGGTTGGGAAGCTAGCACAATTGACCTACAAGCCAAGGCATTAGCTCTCTGGGTTCCCATATGTTCCTCTAATCTTAAAATAATATACATATGTTGTTATAGGTGATGGGGTGTACCAGATCTATTATATATAAAGTACCATTCTTGATTGTACTATGATTAGTTTCAGGGGTTGACATCGACAAAAACATCTAACATAAAGAGGACCAACACCCTTAGCCTTGGTCTCCATATCTAGGTGCACAAGGGTGCATTGTGAAGGGACATCAAACACCAACCTTGAGGTTAGAGATAGTTTGGCATTGGGTCAATCATTCTGATTACCTACTCAGACCACAGAACCCACAAACTGCCACTTAAGCTGAGTTTTCCTATTCCTGTAATCCTTGCCATCACATAGCTTGCTTATATAGATATTGTGTCCTTTTATTATGTTAACCTGGTATGGTAAATTACAACAAAGTAAAAAAAAACAGGTATACTTGTATAGATCTAGATGGCTTGACAGTAGATTCTATGCTCTCCTCCCCTCCCCCGGCACCTCTTTGGCATCACCGATAATGCCAAAGCAGTGGACCCGCCGATCTCTTCCGATACTCGGTTTCGCCGGGGATAGGTCAGTATTCCCGAACATAGATCAAGAGGTTCCCATAGACTAGGCAGTAAAGTCTAATTAAAATGATTTCTAAATAAAGCTCACAAAAATATTTCTGTGTTATGAAGTAGGCGGCTTTTTTTTTTTATTCAAATTTTTCCTTTATTTCTTTCTTAAAACAATTACACGTGTTCTTTACACAAACAAGTACATAATTAATACATTTCCATCCATACCATACTATATTTGTCTTGCTTTTTCCTTCCTAAGATGTTATTTACGGTATATTATACTTTCTCCCTACTTGCTAATATATGTGTCCCATTGATCCCAGACCAGAAGTCTGGGATTAATATCTATAATATTAATAGTGCTATACATACATGTGAAACCTTACATCCTGTCTATGTTCTACTACTTCATTTTTAAAAATGAAGTAGTAGAACATAGACAGGATGTAAGGTTTGACATGTATGTATAGCACTATTAATATTATAGATATGCAGAAACAAACAGAATGGATATACAGTATATAGATCTCTATAAGTTGGGTTCTGAGCAGTGGCTCTTCTCCAAGAGGAGGAAAGGAAGGCGACATACATTAACCACAGAACTACTGGCCAGGAAACCAACACTGTAAATGCCAATTAAAGCAGAGAAATAGAGTTAGGCAGAAGATGCTGCTGCTTTTTCATTAAGCTAGGCATCACGCTGTGAATGGTTGGGGATCAATTGAACGGAAATCAATGTGCACCACATGGGCACATTTCCTGTTCAATGGCGACCTTATCCCCAGCTTGCAGTGTTTGATTTACAACACGCCACAAGCGGGAAGAAGCAGCCTGTCTCACACAGCTTCCAAGTGAGTGAGTGCTGGCTCCGGTTCCCCTTCACACTGACAGCCGACGGCTGTGGAGGAGGCAAGAGCCGCAGCTGTTTTAATACTTTCCATGAAGCTCATGTCTCCATGCAAAGTATTGGAGATTGAAGGGGGTCTTTTCACATGTTGGAACCCCGTTCAATCAAGTTTCTTTGAGCCGGCTCTATTGATCCCGCCAGAATGGAGGCACACACGGGGAGGTTTTGTAAACAGATAAGATAAATCAATCACCTTGAGCGCACAAGTTAATTGATTGTACTCATCTTGTTACAGATCGACCCGTGTGTGCCAAGCTTTAGTGTTCTGATCTTCTGCTGAAGATGGGCATGGAAGGCTCCAAGAGAGGCAGGAGAAGGGGAACTTCAAACATTATGATTTCCTGGAATCCATAGTCATGTTGTAAAGTTGAAGCTAACTCTAAGTATTTGGTCGCCTCAGCTGAATGACAGTAGTGATGGCCCAACTGTTCGCCGGAGAGTTTGGTTCGCCCCTATTTTTAACTTGCAGAAACTTTGACCCTGTGAGTCACAGTCAGCAGACATAATCCAGCCAATGAGCACCCCCACCGCACGACCCTCACACCCCCTATAACATATCAGTACAGGACGCCATTACACATTCTGCTGAAGAAGGAGAGTGTTGGAAAGAGAGCTGCTGCTGCTGCTATAGGGAACATTAGCTAGTGCAGTGTTCTGTGTAATCTACAGTCTTCACTGATATCCACCCATCCTCATGGGGAATATCCATCTCCCCAGTGTCCTCCACATGACCATCACCACCAGTGTTCCACCATATCTGACCATCTCCCCAGTGTCTCCACCTGGACCATCTCCCCCAGTGTCCTCCACACTCACCATCACCCACCAGGGTCCTCCACACTGTCCATCTCCCCCAGTGTCCTCCACACTGTCCATCTCCTGTGTTGCCCACACTGTCCTCTCCCCAGTGTCCTCCACACTGTCCATCTCCCCCATTGTCCGTGTCCTCCCAGTGTCCCACATGTCCATCTCCCCCAGTGTCCTCCACTGTCATCTCCACCAGTGGTCCTCCAACACTGTCCATCTCCACCAGTGTCCTCCAAATGTCATCTCCCCAGTGTCCTCCACACAGTCATCTCCACCAGTGTCCTCCACACTGTCCATCTCCCAGGGTCCTCCACATGTCATCTTCCCAGTGTCCTCCAACTGTCATCTCACCATGTCTCCATAAAATTAAAATTCACCTTGTTAGGCTGTAGGCAACGTGGAAAGCAGATCTTCACAGGTTTGTTTTCAGGTGGAATTCACACGGCATTTACAACCATGTTGTTTAGTGCTCTCCGCTCCCATCTTATGTTCAAATCCCAAATGACTTAATTGTAGAAATCCATGCGGATTTATTGCGTGAAATTTTTTTTTTTTGGGAGTTTTTTGCCACGTATTCCCCTCTGTCATGTCATTGTCCAGGTGTTAGACCCATGGATTCCCCTCTGTCATGTCATGTCCAGTGTTAGTCCCTTGAAATAACTTTGTCCACACTATGTGGCCAAAAGGGTCCCTTTGTTTTTTAATGTTCGCCTGCCCATTGAAGTCTATGGGGTTCGCCGGGTTCGCGGACATTTGCGGAGGTTCGCGTTCGCGAACATCAAATTCCGGTTCGCGCCTCACTAAATGACAGCGGTTTTCCAAATGCTTTAGGTTCAGTCCTGAAACTATTGGCGATCCATTCCCGTCACTTATACAAGCTGTCTCTAGTCCGGCAACACCATTTACTTCATTATCAGCAAGTATTAAGGCTGCCATACACGCACCGAGCGGTGGCGAGTTTGCTGCCGACCGATGGGCGTGTTGTGTATGCCGATCGGGGGAGCCCACATGGGGTGACAGATCGCTGTCACCCCACAGCTCGGCCGGCCAGAGAACGGACATGTCCGATAATCTCGGCCGATGCTGTTAGTCTCAGTGAAGACCGGCGTCTTGAGGTCAGCTCTGGAGAGCATGATTGACGTCATCACTCTGCACTCTAGAGCTCATCTGAGCTGGTCTGTCGGCCCCACTCGGTACGTGTGTGGGGGTCACAGTGGGCGCTTAATGTTATGCGCTTTTATTCTTATAGCAGAGAAGTCATTATGTTCATTATGACTGTTTGTTAATTGTGACATTTGAAAGTAATTTTTTTTAATAAAAAACAATTTATCCCATTTAAATTTAGTCGGGGTCGGTCCATTTTTTGCCGACTCCGACTCCAGGGACCCAAAATGTGCTCCGACTCCGACTCCTCGACTCCGACTCCACAGCCCTGGAAAATTGTATGTACAACTCATTTGAATTGAGAAAGCTAGTAAGATGACTAGCAAAATCTCATGTAAGAAAACTTCAGCGGGTCCAGTTGTTTTTACTTCTTGCTGTAGACATATTATGAGCTGGAGGAAATATAAACCTATACAACATAGCTGT
Source organism: Ptychadena robeensis (assembly GCA_036250615.1). Taxonomy (NCBI): domain Eukaryota; kingdom Metazoa; phylum Chordata; class Amphibia; order Anura; family Ptychadenidae; genus Ptychadena; species Ptychadena robeensis. The sequence goes on along the minus strand of CM070037.1, from coordinate 108,021,448 downwards.
AGACAAAGCGATTGACCAACAGAGCACTGGTCGAATGGGTTTCCTTGCTTTGTAGTAGAGATGGTCGAAATGAAAAAAAATTTGATTCTACTTAAATTTAGAGTTTCCCAATAGAATTTCGATTCGACTGCGAAATTTCGACTTTTTTCTAGTCGAAGTCGAAAATTCGCATAAGGCAAAAAATTTGCATAAAACACAAAAAAATTGCATAAAGCCTAAAATTCGCATGAGGTCAAAATCACATAAGGTGGAAAATTTGGATTTGCTGTATGAGCTTGAGCTATAATAGAAGAATCGGTGTACATAGTAGCAGATGCTTTACAATCAGAGCTGAGATTTAAACCCAATTTATACACAAACTTGACATGTTAGAGCAAACTTATTGTTTTCAAATGTTTCCCCCCAACCCTTCTCTACATCTCGGCAATGTCCCCCAACCCTTCTCTACATCTCCACAATGTCCCCCCAAACCTTCTCTACATCTCCAGCAATGTCCCCCCAACCCTTCTCTACATCTCCAGCAATGTCCCCCAACCCTTCTCTACATCTCCAGCAATGTCCCCCCAACCCTCTCTACATCTCCAGCAATGTTCCCCAACCCTTCTCTACATCTCCACAATGTCCCCCCCACCCTTCTCTACAACTCCACGCAATTTTTGTGAGGATACCATTTCAGGGGCTTTGCAATAAGCTGACAAAGTTAGCTCGCACCATGCGAATTTACGCCAATGCAAATTTCCATCTCAATCACTCCCCATGCGAAAATTTAAAATAAAACGGCGATACTCAACGCGAAATAGCGCACGGCAAATCAAAAGCAAGGTTCTTTTTTAGAAGTTTGAAATTTAGATTTCAGTCGAAATATCAGGCTGATTTTTGACTTTTTCGTCGAAAAGTCAAAATGACCCCATCAAAATTCGACTATGCGAATTTCGGCGAAAAAGTCGAAATTTCTACTTAAAAATTCGCACTGTAAATTTTTCGACCATCCCTACTTTGTAGACAATAAAAGGTGGTCACATCCTAAAGAACATTCTTTGCACAAAAACCCCTGAAAAAATCGGAACTCTCCAATTTACAATACATCTTATGTAAATAAAGAGGTTCACTTGATACTGTTCTATATATCTGGCCTGGAACAAATATCCAGATAAGGATATGTCTATGAAGGTTCTCATTCATCCAGGTCATTGTATATCTGTAGTGTTTAATTCACATCAACTGGATTTGCTGTGTTTGTTTCTTGAAGACGCTTCGCTAGTCATCCTACTGGCTTTCTCAATTTAGAATGACTGTGTACATGATCTTATTGGAAATATATACTCTGGGGTTTAGCTCGAATCCACATAGTCTGTTATCCAGCATGGGGTCTGAGCCTCATGGAGCTTTGTAAGGTGTTACTACATTAGCATGACTGGAGCTGTGAGGTGTGTAACCCACCCAGAGAGAGGTGTTATATATTGTCTACCACAGTGGTGTCCAACTGAGTTGATATGGAGGACCACAGGTGCGGCCCTCGGCATTGCTAAAGGGCCGCACATAACATTTTCAACCTATACTGACTTGTATAAGCATTTTATAATGACAGCAGGCATAGCTAGAAGACATTATTTTTTAAACTATACAATCACCCCCATTTACTGGTAGAATAGTGGGAGCATAATCACTCACCAGTCTGCTGACAGTCGGCCCCAACACTACAGAGGGTGTAGTCGCCTCTCCTCCTCTTGCCACTCTAAGAAGATTCCGGACAAGGATCTGTCAGCGGGGTATCAGTGGAAAGGTGAGTTGCTATGCCCTATGCATTAAAAGTTAGGTTTCAGGGGCCGCAGGTGGAGGACTGAGAGGGGCCGCCAAAGAACACCCAGAGGGCCGCATGCGGCCTCCGGGCCGCAGGTTGGGCACCTAGGGTCTACCACATATAATGCCGTTTTGACACCTATCTCTAGGTGGATTAATAACGCATCAGAGTTCCAATCATGCTAATGTAGTACTACCTTGAGGCTCAGACCTCATGCTGGTTAACAGAATATTCAGATTGGAGCTATACCCCTGAGTATATATTTCCAGCAAGATCGTTTACAGTCACTCTGAATTCACTAGCGAAATGTCTTCAAGAAACAAACACAGCAAGTGCAGTTGATTTAAATTAAACACTACAGCTATACAGGTAAGGAGTTTTGGCTTTACTCACACACAGTTTATTCTATATTTATTATAGTTCTTCTATATCTTTTTTAATTAACTGGAAAATAAGGCAACCATTTTATTCACTTGATCACAAAGGTCCCAAATATATATGTTAAACGTTCAGACAGAAATTATCCAAAGCAACAAAAAAGGAAATAATTTTATCTAGAAAAGTCCAGCATATGGCTATTTTGAATCAAAAGGTAAGTTCTGTATTTACAGTAGAATCTATTGCACGTAGAGCTGATAATAGAAGACTCTATCTGTCCATCAATGAATCCAATCAGGAGAATTAAATCTTGGCTAATATTTAATGAATCACTAGTAAGATTAGAGAGTAATGAATAAAAACATCTCCAAGGTTATAGAATTGGTCTTGTCGCAGTCTTGTTCATTTAGATACAATTAAAATATATTATTTTGTGGATTTACCATTTTTTTTTTACAAATTATTCAATATAGTAAAAATATATTATCTTACAATAGAAAAACAACAAAACAAACAGATAAGCATTGGTACACGCATAGATAAGGGTTAATCAAACTGGAGAAGGGGACCAAAACGGGAGTCTTCTACCAGAGATTGAGTTTCCCCCTGAGAGAAATATCTCAAGGGCGTGGGGACTTTAACGGCCTGGGTGAGAATAGTATGTCAAAAGCAGGTAAGTATGTACACAAAATGTTAATGAAACAAAAAGAAATAATTCATAAGGATAAAAACCGCACAAATTGACCTTGCATA
>CM070037.1:108008377-108018416 GCA_036250615.1 Ptychadena robeensis | reverse complement strand
GGTTAGCTGAGGTAATATCCAAACATGGAACTGGTCCTTGGGTCGCAGGTTAGCTGGGCTGATTGGTACACGCATACTTGGTATAGCAGTAACTATCATATTTTAATATACCAGATAACTGGAATACCCACATTCGAGGTCCTAATGAGACCTAAGACCAGACCTGTACCCTCTAAAAATTCTAATCATCAATTCAAATCACCCACTTTTCACATTAAAGACAGAGAGTATAAAAATGAATCAGTAGTAAGATCAAACTGTAATGAATACAAACATCTCCAAGGTTATATAATTGGTCTTTTCACAGACTTGTTCATTTAGATTACAATTCAATTAGATTTTGTGGATTTTGCTTTATAATGTACGCTTTTATGAATGTTTATTCATAAAAGCATGATAAATAAAGGAATGCGTCAGTCATGTTAGTAATGCATCAAATATCAGTAAGCAATAGCCACGACTTACCTAGATGTCCTACGGAAGAAGAGTGTAAAGGTAAAAGAAAAAAAAAGATATATAAATATATAATTGTACACATATTTTTATCTAAATACAAAAATGTATATCTAAATGGAACCTGTCAGACTGCAAATATGGGGTTGGTCACTTTTTTTTGTCAATACCCAAAAGCTATGTTTAATCACATTGCACACATTTCAGTCTCTTATATACCAACAACAATGTAGTCCAGGGGTCTCCGTAAAAGGCGTTCATAGCCCCTATTTTTGGTTTAAGTCAAGCAAATTGTACAAAGATTGTACGGTGGATAGCAGTGTAAACCTTAAAAGTCCCCATCTACGTTCCAACCAGTGCTTGACATTAGTCCCGTAAGAGCACTCGGGGAATCGCGGATTGAACGGGGATCAAGGTGTGCATGACTTTCAAGCAGGATTTACTGACATGTCCGTTACCTGCTTGAGAGACCTGTCTGTCAAAGAAAGGCATCCACGGCTCGATTTGTTTATAGATTAGAGCACAATCGAGCACGGTGAACGCGCATGTTGCTCGATTGTGCTCTAATCTATTAAATATCGAGCTGTGGATGGACACCTTAACTTTATATACATTCCAGAAAAATGTTGGGCACTTTCCTTCTCCATACTCTTCTCTTCCTATCACTCTGGTACAAGTTGATCTTGGTCTCATCTGTCCATAGGATGTTGGTTCAGAACTGTGAAGGCTTTTTTAGGTGTCGTATTCACTCTGGGGAAATCTTTTCTTGATTGTTGATTGTGACGCAATCTGGAGAGGAGAGTTCTTGATCTGGCCAACTGTTGTGAAGGGTGTTTTCTTCACAGGGTAAGAATTCTTCGGTCATCCACCACAGTTGTTTTCCGTGGTCTTCTGGTGTTGCTGAGCTAATTGGTGCGTTCCTTCTTTTTAAGATTGTTCCAGTTGTTTTGGCCATGCCGAATGTTATCTCTCTGATGGGTATGTTTTTTGTTTTTTCAGCCTAATGATGGCTTGCTTTACTGATAGTGACAGCTCTTTGGATCTCATCTTGAAAGTTGACAGCAACAGATTCCAAATTCAATACACACACTTAAAATGAACTCTGGGCCATTTATCTGCACATTGTACTTTGGATAATAAGGGAATATCACACACCTGGCCACGCAACAGCTGAGAAGCCAGCTGTCCCATTACTTTTGGTCCCTTAACAAGTGGGAGGCACATATGCCAACTGTTGAAATTCCTACACCGTTCACCTGATTTGGATTTAAATACCCTCAAATTAAAGCTTACAGACTGCAGTTACAGCACATTGTGTTTGTTTCATTCCAAATCCATTGTAGTGGTGTATAGAGCCCAATATTTGTAGAATTGTGCCGATGTCCCAATATTTATGGACCTGACTGTATATATTTAAAGACAATGAAGGAAAGCATATGGCAGACCTCAGCAGTAGGAGACAAGAATAGGTGACACCAGTAGCTACAACCTATGTGTTAAAACTGCATGTGGACTTTGCCCGGAGTCACATTTAATAGAAACGGGTTCTTACCTTGCATTTCTCTTCACTTCTTCTTTGTACCTGAAAAAGATAAAGACATTTTACTACAAGACACTGAAGGCTTCAACTTAATAACTTTTAAGACTACCTTGAAAACTAACAGACACACTAAAGGGTTGTCAAACCTCCTACAATTGTAGACATTGTTTTAATAAATATCAACGTTGAGTTTGCCAAGATCTACCCATGGGTGGTTCTTTCCTCTGTCTCTGCTTCCCCACCTTGCATTGGATTGTTCCGCAATCACTGCCTTCTATAGTAGTCCCACCTCTGCTGTGTGTGTCGTTCATGGGTGGCTGAAAAAGCCTGCACTTCCATATACAACTATAAACGCAACTGCTGTGTGTCTTATAGGCCGCAAAATATGGAATACATTAACCCCCCTAGCATTAGCGATGGCACCATCTTGTCCTCGCTGCACAGTCACTATTGCACTGAACGAGATGGTGCCATCCAGTGCAGATCGGGGCACCGGCAGCGCAACTTACTGTTTCGCGCTGTCCCGGTGTCCCCGATGTGACAGGCAAGCTGCTGAAGAGTGGAGAGCGGCTCACCCCCCCCCCCCCCGACACGTCACATCGGGGGGGCGCGGGACATTCAAATGTAAATTGGGCTAACTTCAACAAGCACATCTGAAAAATAACCCCCAGTGTCATTTTCAGATGTGCTCTTTGAGGTTAACCCTTTCAGAGGATGCCAAAGGGCATTGTATTGGATACAGTGATAACTGTATCCAATACAATTCAAAGTCAAAACACATAACACATTTCCAATTGAATCAAAATTGTATTATGAATATAAAAAAAACATAAATATGAATACATACTGTTTTGAAATCTATCATACAAGATAAGTATTTTAAAATTTTTATCATTCAGATGATACCTTTTATTATATATATTTTAAATGTAATTTGCTTTAACATAATTGTTTGTTTCAAACATTATTATATTCAGGATGTCTACTAGACCCTTGTACGGACAGATTTTAGAAAGTTACAGGCCTACAACATAAAAAAAAAATATTCCATTAGAGTCTATGGTGCGCTTTTGGTACAGAAATCTGGACCTCAGCAGTGCGCTAGGGAGGTTAAAGAAGCTTTAGTATCCTCTGTTTAAGCTAGCTTTACCCACCCAGTAAAATCAAGATATCCACAGCAATGGAAAAACATTTCAGAAACAGGTAGACTGAAGAAAAACATAAATATATTGCCATAAGTAACCTTTTGAATATTACAACATCTTTTTAACTGACTCAAACCATTGAAGGTGTGGGATCACACAACCAGCCCACTAGTAATGAGAGACCTCATATTTGACACGTTACAGGTCTCCTTTGTATGAGTGTAGTGATGGAATAGCAAGGTGATGTCCCCTTTAAGACAGCGAAACATGATGCCCTGGGGCTGGGAGTCTAATTAAGTGAAGGGACGGCCCCCAGTCAGGTGCTTAGAGGGGAGGGATCTAATGGAGATGGTATGACTGGGCAAGCTCTACATTCCCTTGCCTATCTCCCACACCCGTTTGTTCCAGCGTTTGGGTAGCCGGAGAGCAGAATAGCCCGCATTTTCCTGCCAAGTCCCAGTTACCTTCAGGCAGCATACCTGTACCAGCATTCCGGTGGGGTGGGTCCCAGTCCCCACTCCCTGTACCAGGCCAGTGTTGAGGTGGACGGCCCACACTGTTCCTGTGCCTGTTACTCTCAGCACTACCTGGGTCATGCAAGTACCTGCCCCTGCAACCCCCTGCCCCATGTGGATTAGGTGGTCTGTGTAACCTGCCGGACGCTCATCTACTGGCGATTACTGGTAGCATTGGACTGTTGTGGACTATCGTAGATTATTTCTGCCTGTTTAAGTTCACAAGACCCTCTTGGGGTGTTTGAATAAAGTTCTTCAGCATTGTTACAGCCACCTCTTGTCCTTGTTTGATTCCTGAACCTTACATGTGTATAAGCAGCTTCCCCTTTAAATTGTATAAGCCATTTTCATTTAATACCGTTTAAGTATTTACCAACAACTCAATGTCAGCGCAGTCAATCAGGAATAAAGATTTTACATGTAGTGGATGTTTCCCGTGTTAAACAGGCAATAAAACCTGATTTACAGATGAATTGGTATAAACATGCCCGAGAGATTGTGCCGCAGAGGACAGAAGTTTCCTTTAATCTGCCAGAAAGGCTTATCTACCTGCACTTCAAACATGAAATGTACTGGAGATGTTACATAACTGTGTAAACACCACCAGCTGTCACATCTTCACCCGCTGTAAGTGATATCTCCCAATGTCCAAACTCATTTGTATTATCATCAAGAACATGTAAATACTCTGACTTTGCCACAGTCCGCCGATGTCTGGACACAAACTGCTTCTAATAATAAACACAACAAAACTTTCCTTTCTATGGTAAGACATGAGCAGCATAGCACAGGCCGTAGATCCCTTTCTAAGATCCTGGAAGCAATTGTATGATCATAATGGACACCCAGAGGGTGAGGTCAGGTAGGGGTGGTCAAGGGGTTTAAATAGAGGCAGTGGGTTGGCAGAAACTCCCCTTTGCTTTGAAGTTCACCCACCCTCCTGAAATTGTAATGATTGTACTGTTCAATTACTGTTTCATTGTATTTTGCCTTTATCACAGCATGGCGGAAGCTCGACAGTGCCGCAGGAGGAAATGGAATATTGAAAGGGGTTGGTGACATGCTTGGAATCTTAAGGGCAGTCACCAGCAGTCACCAGTTCAGAGGTTCAGAGGTTTAGCATGTGGGGTCAAGCCCCAATGTGTGTTTAATATTTTGTTATATTACTATAGTTTTCAAGGTACCCACCGAATTGGTTTGCACAAGGGCTGGTGGCTGGTACAGTTTGGTTGTAATGTTTTAAATATTTGGGTGGTGCTGTCAGAGGATCTCTGACAGCACCACCCATATACATAATGTGATTTTTGTTTGAAAGCTGTGGCCACTATTGTTATATATTGTTATAAAACACACACACACAAAATATATTCCGTATATATATACACACAAAATTCCAAAGAATTGTATGTATAATTAGGTTTTAAAGTACCAAAAGGTGGGGGGGGGGACTCAGCTTTCCAGAAGTCATGTTGAAGCTGAAATGTAAAATTCTGGTTGTCTTTAGATTCAATAGTCTATTTAACACTGATTTAAACCTTTTGGCACTTCCTGCCACATATTTTTCATACTCTAATTTGAAACATTTTATTTATTTATTAATTTTTATTGAGTTCATTTTTTTTATTGCAAAGCCCCTGAACATAGTATCATCATAACCTGCTGGAGATGTAGGGAAGTGTTGTGGGGACATTACAAAGTTGAAAGTTAAGTCGCAATTTTGACTCTAAACTCAGCTTGACTTTAAACTTAATTTATGCAAAGCCACATGTGCTAGAGCAGTGATGGAGAACCTTTTAGAAACAAAGTGCCCAAACTGAAACCCAAAACCCAATTATTTATCTCAAAGTTCCGGCATGGCAATTTGACCTGAATTCACATCACATACACACACGAAACATGTAGGCACACATGGGGGGAAGAGAACTGACAGCATTGATAGTCAATTGGCTGTAGTTCTTTCCCCTGTGCTGGCTGACAGCTCGGGTGGCCACTGAGAGGGCTCAGAGTGCCCCCAATGGCACGCGTGCCATAGGTTTGCTATCACTGTGTTAGAGCAATATATATATATTTATGTTTCTACAAACCTTTTCTACATCTCAAACTCTTTTGGTGATGATATCATGTTCATGAGCTTTCCAATGAAATCACAAAATCACCTAGTTAAAATTGAAGAAAGAAATTTGACCATCTGGTCCACTCTGGGGATAAGGAGCTGGGAAGCCTAAAGCCCCCCATACACCACATACAATTACCATGTTATTTCTGTACAATCAACTTTTCTTCTGCCAAAGCCATGTAATATGAGAACCTTTCTACACCTTCCAATCACTATGTATTCTATCAGGGAGGTCACTATACTACATAGTTGTTGGTAGATCTGATGGAAATTGTATGGAGGAATCTGAAGGTGTATGGGGGGCTTTAGCAAGTAAATAATACAAGCAAAAGGCGAGAACAACCTCCTCATTCCCCATTATCACTGACATCAGGGAGGTAGATCCAGTAAGAAGGCTACAGGACACCGACATCTCCAAAAAATGTTATCATGTTCAGGGGCTTTGCAATAGACGCACAAAGTCTCCAAAATAAATACAAATTAAAAGAAAATTGCCAGTCTCTACTAACATTGTGAATTTCCCATTTGATGTGACCATATCCCTATAATTTATGCTGCAAGTCTGTCAATATCAGTTTAAGCCACTCCACTATTATATCTGTGATGTGTACAATAAAAAAAAATTAACTTTTACATACACTATATTACAAAGGATTAAGGCCCCCATACACCTTACAATCTTACCATACAATTTCCTTACAATGAACTTACAATAAACTTTTCTTCCATCAAAACCATGTAATATGAGGACCTTTCTAAACCTTTCAATCACTATGTGTTTTATCAGGGAGAACCCGGCACTACAAAGTTGTTGGTAGATCTAATGTAAATTGTAAGTGATCTGAAGGTGTATAGGGGGCTTTATACATCCCATGCGCTTAGTTCCTTTTTTTTTTTGCCCCCATATCCACCCTTTGGATGAAGGGCCGTGGCGCTGGCTCTTATCCACTATCTGATGCCGCAGAGATCCATGAGAACCCTACCTCACTATGTAAGGTGGGTTTACACGTGTAGATTTTTTCGTGCGATCAACTTCCTCCCTCTATTGACTCTCACTAATAATCCTGTACATGACTGAAAGACTGCCTACAAGGAGAGGAGTTGCCAGAAATGGAATGCCATGAGTGACACTAAAGTTAACATTTGGACCCCAATTCTGGATGCGTTGGCTGAGTTACATGTTGCCATGGCATGTAAGAACAATTAAGAGCAATTATATATAAAAAAAATCGATTATGTGTCCAATGCATCAAATACACTAGGTTGAACTGATTGCCACCATGTTTAGAATGTTTAGTTCTGAATTACTAATATTCAAAGGCCCCAGATTTTTAGTAAACTACTATAAAATAATGTGGTTGGCCTCCTCTAGGTATTCTATCCCTTCGTAGGTGATTCTTTTTTTCTTATATATATCAAATTATGTTCAGATTTTGGGTGGCCTCTGCATCCTACACATAGCCACCCACAAAGATCCAAGAAAGCCAACAAATATATCTGCTAATGCTCCCAATCCGAGCTATGCTCCTAATAGCCTCCTCATCTGTGTTAATGTACGTTGTGTTCTTGCTCTTTCGGTAAGCCATTAATACTGTGCCCTCCGAACAGTAACTGAAGCCGGTCACTGATGTGAACCATTATGCTTCATTTTTAGAATTGATCAGAACTCCTATAAGAAAACACACATCGTATGATTTTTACTTTCTTTTTTTTACAAATGGGGTAAGGGGGTGCAGACTGTGCACCTAAAAAAGTTTAATTTCCTGTACATTTCATGAGGCATAATAATAAGAAATGGTAAACTTTGCCCACTTTTTAACAGAGATAGAAAGGGAACATCGTAGTCTAATTAAACTGAATTAAACCTAATTAGTGTTGACAAACTAATTAAAGGTGGATGAGAAAAGCTTTGGTGATTCTATTAGCATATCACCATATAAGAAAACAAGGCATTAACAGAGGAAATCTGCAATATAAAATTAGGGGTCCATTAGAGGCCAAGTAGAGTTGATGGTGCTTGAAACAGTGCGAGCCAGTAGGGTTATGCTTGCCATACACCCACAGATGGGTGCAGACAGATGAGCTCCGATGAGCTCTGGAATGCAACATGATGACGTCATCCCGTTGCATGTCCGTTCTCTGGCCGGCCGAGCTGTGGGGCAACAGAGATCTGTCACCCCATGTGGGCACATGCCGATTGGTGGTTGATTTTGCCACCGGCCGACAGCGCGAGCATGCACGCCCGTCAGTCAGCTGCAAAATCAGCGGCTTATCGGCGTGTGTATGCCAGGCTATAGATAGATATTGGATAGATCTATTTGAAGGTAATGCCTGCCATACACCCACAGACGGGTGCAGACAGACGAGCTCCTATGAGCTCTGGAATGCAACGTGATGACGTCATCGCGTTGCATTCTGGGGCTGCTTTAATCAGCCAGGCACCCTTTGTGTGCCGGCCATTACCTTTAATGAAGACACCGGTCTTCATTGAAGTTAATGGCATTGGCCGGCATGGGCCAGAGAAGGATCTGTCGCCCCATGTGGGCACACGCCGATTTTGCCGCCGACCGATGTCGCGAGCGTGCACGCCCGTCGGTCAGCGGCAAAATCGGCCGCTAATCGGCGTGTGTATGCCAGGCTATAGTTAAGAGTCAATATAAATTAACAGGATACCAAGAGTGTGGGACTACAATTATAAGCCACACCATATCACAGCACTTTAGAAGTTCCCAAGCCCTGGGCCACAGAATGATACCGGTACATGATTGGTAAACTAGGGGCCACAGATGACAGCAGGTAGGAGCACCCAACAGTGGCTACTGGGCCCAGCTCTCAATGCAGCACAGTGCATGCACAGATTAGCAAATGGATTTATTTTGGGGGTGCTGAGTCACGTTCAGTACCTTCATGTAGGCTGCCCACACATGGGTCGATACCCGCTCGATCATTGAACACTTGAGCAAGGCTGCGCTCGAGTGTTTGATGAGGAATTGATGAGCAATTGAACAGGGATCTACCAACATTTCCCTGTTCCATCAAGATTTTTGAAATGGAGAATCAATCGCTCCCACTGAAAGAACTGCAATTCAATTCCCAAAGGATCGATCACTTCCCAAAGGACCATCACGTCTATGGCCGGCTTTTAGCAGACTTTTGGTGGCGTCACCACGCTATGAGGAGTCGGCTACAGAACTGACAGTAATCCTGTGTGCTCCACTTACACACGTGATTCCTGTCAGATTGTAGCCAATTAACTTGGAGGAGGAGGAGACTCCCCATCCACAGTAACTGACTACAGCATGACGAATCCCCATGCGATCCGACCTGCCGGCTTTTTTGGTTGGATCCTCAAGGTGGGCTCCCCTGTAGTTGCAGGCGACCGACCTTTATGTGTTTGGCAAGAGCGCACACAGCAGTCGGTCGCCCACAACTATGGCCGGGAATCGGCCCATCTATGGGGGGCTTAACGCTCACGAAGATTGATAAGTTGGGAATCTAACTAAAAATCGACCCGTGTATCCCTAAAGCCCCCCATACACCTTAAGATCGATCCATACAATCTCCATTAGATCTACCAACAACTGTGTAGTATAGTGTCCTCCCTAATACAATACATAGTGATGGGAAGGATAAGAAAGGTCCTCATATTACATGGTTTTGATAGACAAAAGTAGATTGTACAGAAATTGTATGGAAAGATTGTAAGGTGTATGGGGGCCTTTAGGGTCAGATAACAGAACAATTCAGTCTCATTTTGTAAAAGTTGACCCTAAAGGCCCCCATACACCTTTCAATCTTACCATACAATTTCTGTACAATCAACTTTTGTCTATCAAAACATGTAATATGAGGAGCTTTCTAAATCTTCCAATCACTATGTATTCTATCAGGGAGGACCCGGCACTACGTAGTTGTTGGTAGATCTAATGGAAATTATATGGGTTGATCTAAAGGTGGGGCTTTACATTGAGCTACAACTGCAAAAATCTGCAAAAGGTGTTGCTCTGATTACCCCAACAGGACAGGGCCATGCATTGGGGAATGTGACAAAAGTGACTATATATACAACCCGATATTGAATGTCTATCGGGATGCATTCAAGCTTCAGCTGCTTTTAGTGCTCATGGGGTTCCAATGTTTCATCATACAGATTCCAGTCAGATCATCACAGAATTGTTTCACATCAGCAGGTGATTAATATAAGAATAAATGGGGGCGTGGCTTGACCGGCAACTGAGCAGGACATGGCTGCCTAGAGCTCCTGCTTTCC
>CM070037.1:107991887-108007042 GCA_036250615.1 Ptychadena robeensis | reverse complement strand
TAATTTGTTGTGTTATGCCCGGTGATGCTTGTTGCCTCTAATTGTGCCCCCCCCCCCCCCTTGTTTTTTTTTTTTGTTTTTTTTGCTCTTTCTGCGGGGCTCTCTTTCTGGTTATTTTTTAATTTTAAGTTATTTTTATTTTTTATTTTGTCTTTCTTTATTTCCTGGTTTGTTTTTTTTTTGTGTTTTTTCTTTGTGTTTGGTGTCTCGTTAGGGGTTATTCCTAATAAAATTATTCCTCAAAAATACCACTTGCCTAATAATTCTGCACTCCCTGTATAAACGTGCAGTGCTGCATCTCCCTCTATATAACTTGCAGTGCCGCCTGTTTAAGGTAAAAAAACTAGTCAAAATTAAAAATAAACTTACCAACACTACCCATTCCATGTATTTTTTTGCACCGTGCTCCCTCACACCTCCCCCCACAACCACACACAAAAACAATCCCATTCAATATTATAAATTCTATACACAATGCCTCAGATCTCTGTCTTCTCTATACTTGCTTTTTTTTTAGCTGCTCTAGAATGACAGAAGATATTGGACAATTGAACCACTGAATCAGGTTGTACTTATCTAGAAATGGAAGTGGGAAAAATTTAAAATGTAATTTACACCATCTTTAAAACTTTGTCACTAGTAAGAAAAATGGTGCAAAATCACTCTACGGTCAACAAATCCAAAAAGGCATTTTCGCTAGATCAAGGATACTTTAGTATAGGGGTGTCAAACGCTGACATGGGGGCCAAGCTTAGTCTGTGGTGTAATTTTATTTGGACCAAGATGTTGTTTAAGTATTTTTTTCAAAATGAATACCACAACTGTGTCTATTATTTGAGAAGTCATTAGGCTAGGGGTGCACATACTTTTTTCAACCTTGCACTGTGCATGTATTATGTTATTTTCAATAAAAACATGAAAACATATAACGTTTGTGTAGTATTATTTTAAGCAGACTATATCTATTAGTCTATTATCTGAAGATCAGAACACATTTTTTGACCAATTCGTGCAAAACTCCACGTAATGCCAAAGGGTTCACATACTTTTTTTGCAACTGTAGAATCGGCATGTGAATTTCTCAACAGATAGCCCTAACGATCTTCTGGAAAAATCTTCTCGATAAAATCACAAACATGAATAAAAACACTAGATATTTTAACCCATTCCAACCCAACAAGCAATGTTCAGATTTAGGTCTAAAAACGATTTGTACCAGGGGAAGACCTATACTATAAATATAAATAGAGCATAGGTATACTATTCTATACAATGTACTTTTTTTTATAGACAATGATCCGCAATTTCCCATTTGTACACCATTTAATATAGCAGCGATAGCCCTGTAAAAAGCAGTGAAGAGCAGTGGTCAGTAGTAACTTTTATTCCAACAGCGTTGGATAATGACCGGGAGAAATGGCAAGAAATACATGGCTGCCATGGAAACTCAGCAAGACAGCACCTTTATTAACCTGTGTTTTCCACTGAAACTATAACAGAAAGGCCGTGTTTAACAAAAATATACCGAACGAGAAAATAAAAAGTAGGATCCACTTTTTCTTCCAAGTTTTTTCATTTTTAACATTTGTAACCTCTCCTGAGAATCCTCTTTTTGTTATTCTAAAAGGAAATCCATTAAAAAAAAAAGGGAGATGATTTCTCCCCTTACCCCCATATAATATTGAACCCCACTTTCATATATAACTGAATAGTTTTTTTCACCATAAGTGTAAAAGAGGTCAGTCAGACACAAATAGTCTCATGAGTGTTACCGTATTTCATGCATGATAAGACGCACCCAAGGAAATTAGGTAAAAAAGAAAAAAAAATCAAAGCCTCAAGATAAGTCTTAAGACCTTAAGATCGATCCATACAATCTCCATTAGATCTACAAACAACTGTGCAGTATAGTGTCCTCCCTGATAGAATACTTAGTGATTGGAAGGTATATATCACTGCTATGTAGTGCCGGGTCCTCCCTGATAGAATACATGGTTATTAGAAATGTCCTCATATTACATGGTTTTGGTATAACAAAGTTTGATTGTACAGAAATTGGTTGGAAAGATTGTAAGGTGTATGGGGGCCTTCATTCACATATAGTGATGATACAGAATGTTCGAGCAGAGGTGAAGGGCTGGACCATGCAGGGCCGTTTAGCTTTTGCTTATATCTCCCATCTTCAAAGAGACTGCAGGGTGTGCAGAGCTGGAACATATTGTATATTTGTTTTCACTGGGGGTATAACCACTTCTCAGAGCACAGACTAATGCTAGGAACACACGGCTCGATTTATGCATACAATCGATGAAAGATTAGATGAAGAACCTCGATTTTGGTATTTTATCGATTGTACCATGTGCGCTATAGTGTCATACAATCGTAGTACAATATCGATGTAGAAAACATTGATTATTGACTAAAAAGTCGTCGATGCCATTGATGCCCTACAAACAGTAAATTATCACTTCCTCGAATACAATTGTACGATGAAAATAAACATTCCACGAAAGTAGTACAATCATGGTACAATTCGACGATAATTTGCCAACTAGTCCGATCACTTTTCAATCGATGTAATGTTCTTCATCGAACTATTATCGTCGATTGTGGCCCACGATTTTGGTACGATCGATGTAAATTTTCATTGATTTACATCGGTTGTATGCTTAAATTGAGCCGTGTGTTCCTAGCTTAACTTATAAAGACTTACCTTATACTAGAAGCACACCTTAGAATATTCTATTTACATATTCATAATATACATTCAGGAGATGGGGTAAATCTCCAGCTGTCACAACAGGTAATATATTCACACTCCTTCTGAGTGACTATGTAAAATGTATATTCCAGAGTGAGCTGCCAGTATAAAATTAGTCTTTATAAATTAATCTCTGGGCTCTGAGAAGTGGCTCAAATCCTAGGATATATACACATATACAGTGTGCTCCAGCTCTGCACACACTGCTGGAACATGCTTTAGCTCTTTTCCTGTCAGGATCCAACCCCCTTGGGGTTCAGCAAACACCCAGAGCAGGCTGCACTAGGTGTTCATTGTTGATGGAAGGCTTCAATAGCAAAAAAAATTATATATATTTTTTACATTCACTCTACATGCACTGACGTTTCCTCCCTGATTTCTGGGCTAAAAAACTGCCTCATAGAGAAATAATTATGGCAATCTTTCCAAATTGAATTTCAAATATTAGAAACATTTATTTTGTAGTGACATTACCCACCCTGCAATGGTTGAATGCCCACTTTCTTCTCTCTGTTGGGCAGACACAGGTTTATTTTCTGTTTAATGTGGCAGTTAAATTGATCGTTTAATTGGATAGCTTGAAAATCGATTTCTTTGTCTGCATTTCGATTAACCAAAAGTAATGCAAAAGAAGCATTAAAAAAGATTCACGATTGGTCAGGTTGGAAAGTTGCCGTCCATCATACAAGAATCAGACTGGTTTTTATCTGATTGGATTTCGCAGTATGCACACACCCTTTTCCTCAAAATTTAGGGAATTGGTTTTGCATGATTACACTGTATTGTATTAAATTGACAGTCGTAATTTAAATTGCTTAAATTAAGTTGATCAAAAGTTGAGGTTAGTCTACGGTCCCCTGAAACTGCTGCTTGATCAAAGCCAGCTATCTGATGTTACCATGTACAATGCAGGACCAGACAAATCCAGGGAGAATCAGTGAGTGACAATAGGAAAATACTATTATTAATGGCGGTCATAGGCGCTTCGAAAAATCGTCCGCGGATCGAAGCCTCCCACCTAGAGGGGCTTCTTCTGGGCACTCCAAAGATCGATCAGCCAAATTACAGATAGGTGCGTTTTTATTTGATCAACCACATTACTTTGCATGGGGACCAGTTTCCCCATCTAAAGTATATGCCAGG
Organism: Ptychadena robeensis; assembly: GCA_036250615.1. Taxonomy (NCBI): domain Eukaryota; kingdom Metazoa; phylum Chordata; class Amphibia; order Anura; family Ptychadenidae; genus Ptychadena; species Ptychadena robeensis. The sequence goes on along the minus strand of CM070037.1, from coordinate 108,003,138 downwards.
ACACAAAAGGGTGTGTGCCGATTCTCAGAACGACCAGCCATGCATGATGACATCATGGCCCTCTATGGCTATCTTAACTCATACAAACTACTTGCCAAGTCCGAGCCACTAACCTGTGAATTCAGTGATGCATGCCCAGTGCTAACCACTGAACCGCCATGCCACCCCAGAATCTCCTTATTCCTATCCTACAGGATATCCTACGCCATGGTCCTCTATGGTGGGCTTTACTTATACAAACTACTAGCCACTAACCTCTGAATCCAGTTATGCATGCCCAGTGCTAACCACTGAACCACCATGTCACTCCAGAATCTCCTTATTCTTATCCTACAGGATATCCTACATCATGGCCCTACAAGATCTCCAACATCATGGCCCTGTATGGCCGGCTTTACTCATACAAACTACTTGCAGAGACCAAGCCACTAACCTGTGAATCCAGTGATGCATGCCCAGTGCTAACCACTGAACCACCATGCCACCCCAGAATCTCCTTATTCCTATCCTACAGGATATCCTACGTCATGGCCCTCTATGGCGGGCTTTACTTATACAAACTACTAGTCACTAACCTCTGAATCCAGTTATGCATGCCCAGTGCTAACCACTGAATCACCATGCCACCCCAGAATCTCCTTATTCCTATCCTACAGGATATCCTATGTCATGGCCCTCTATGGCGGGCTTGACTCATACAAACTACTTTCCTAGACCGAGCCACTAACCTGTGAATCCAGTGATGCATGCCCAGTCATGACGTTGTGGCCCTCCCTGGCCGGCTTTACTCATACAAACATCCTTGCCAAGACCGAGGCACTAATCTTCGAATCCAGTCATGCATGCCCAGTGCTAACCACTGAACCACCATGCCGCCCCAGAATCTCCTTATACCTATCCTACAGGATAAGTATTTAAACCTACTAGTGTAATGGAGCAGTGGTGCTACTATGTGGACTAAGAGATAATTGGAGGTCATCTTAAAATAACTTCGCTATATATAAAGTCAGGAATACATACTTATGTTAACATTTCATGTTGCCTTATCTACATCTTAATGAAATTAAATCTTATTTAAAATTAAAATATATAAAAAGAAATTGAACTTCAATTTGGAATCAAATTTTCCATTTCATTTTTTTTGGAGAGTTTACAATTGGATCCAATAATAAACCCCAATATAAGGCTGACTATATATTTTTTCCCCAGATCCCTGTATCAGCCCAAAATAGATTATGTATGAAGGTTGCAGTGACTTGCTAGAATTGGGGCGCCGCAGCTTACAGAAGGTCAGACCAGCACAACATTGTCTTAAATGTCAGCTCTCTAGGTAAATTGCAGACTTGCCACATTGCCTGTTATGGTTGTTCTGAGTTCCATAGATGGGGCTCATAGATTTATTAATGGGAACAATTATAAGGTAATTTACCAAAGTTGCAATTCTTTATGAAGCCAAGAAAACTTTCTTTCAACCGTACAGATAGGTTAAGAAGAAAATTCCACTGTGTTCAATTTTCCTCAAAGGACAAGTGAACTTTTAACACATATTCTCTTTTTTAATGTATCCCGACAAATGAAGCAAGAAATATAACCTTTTACGTTTCTCTTTAAGAGCTGTTACCAAGAGCATTGCTGTGTAATATCTTGTGAGTGATACTGATCTGTCTTCTATGTGAAAATTCGTGAAAAAATTGTTTTCGCCCGTCCATACTGCCGCCCCCCAACATCATCCAGCTGGGAAGTTCAGGGGGTAATGACTGAACATTACTAGAGATGGACAAGGCGGACAGTTCGTGGCGAACATCACATTCCCGCCGGTATGTACGGGTGTTCAACCCGCCCCCTTTGCTGGCGAGAAGAAGTTTATTGTTCTTCATGCGGCTGGATCAGGCACGGAAAGATCTGGCCAGAGGAAGAATTTTTTCACTAGAGACCTTGGTCTTCAGTCAAACAATCGGGCACAAGAAACAAAAGTGACGCCAGTGACAGAACTTCCGGCATATAAAACACAGAACTTTCCTCGATGAAGCTTAGAAGATGTCTGCTTTCTTCAACTTCCCTCTGTGAGCCAGTTTACAAATGCAATACATTGACAGCCTTTACTAAAATAACAAATCAATTGCAACCAAACTCAAAGAAATAGAAAACGGTTGCCATTTAATGGCAACTTCTCGACAGATCATCCACGAGTGATGAGGTCATCGTGCACTTTCCCACGCACCCTTTGTGTGGCGGCATTTACTTTGAGATTGTCCCCCAAAAAAATATGTCCGTTCTTTGGCCGATTGATTTATGGGCCAATATAAGGTGGGAGCGTTAGATTTGCGGAAGGCCGATCACCAGAAGTGCGCACAGCGGTCGATCCGTCTCAAATTCAAATCATCATGGAATGGGTTACAAATTGCAATAGCTGTGCAGTCACGTTCCAAGTGCAATGCCATCATTTGCTGGGCTCTAGAGCAGTGGAGATATGTCATATGGCTTGGTTTGGGTTTGGCTGATGCCAGGAACTCTTTTGGATACTTTTGGCAATATAGTGGTCCAAGTCTTGGACCATTGCTGTTCAAGTAAATGCAGCTACGGATTGCTAATTTAGAGTAAATACAGTGTGGTGATCAATTTGCCGACTGCCAATACATTAAAACTGATGGTCCTTTTGTAAAAATATGTCATAAAGAATTGTGTCCAGAGATCCAGATAATTATTTTCTATGACAGTGGTTTCCATTTCCATTAAAGGAGGTTTGCAAGGATTGATCTCTCATGGATGAGATCACGTCCTGGTTACAGGTGCTGGGGGACTCAGCAGGATCAATGGGACGCATTTTGAGCGGCAGCTCTTTGTCAACAATTGACAACGTTTTGTCAAAGCATTTTGTAACATAAAGAACTTAATCTGCAGTACTGCAATTGCAGGAAAATAATAATGTGATTTGGAAAAGCTGACATGTGCTCTGCCTATTTCTGGAACGTATGAATTTAATGATGAAACCACTTTAATAAATCATACCTTATAAGAGGGGATGAAAGCCTCTTCTAACAGATCTTTCTTCCAAATTTAATAAGGTGGATAACTATGGTTAGGAAATAAGAGAGACAAAATACTCTGGTTTCTACCCTTAGATCTTCATACAGAATGTGTAACTACAAGGAGCTGATTAAAGCAATTATCAAGGGATATCCCATTGATATTAGCAATTTAATTGTTTATATGAATAATTCATATGCATTGCGATCACTGTGATTAGGATGGTTAATATAATTGTGTTGTTCAATTAATGTACACCAACAATTCCACTGCTGCTTCTTTTAATTATTCTGCTTCCCGTCCTCATACGTGCATTTCTTACAGGGCAAATCACTTAATGTGAAATATTATGTGTATTTTATTATTTAATACAAAGGCTTTTTTACATTGTGTCAGTGTAATATCTTCAGTGTTATCCCATGATAACAAATTACAAACTTTATGCCAGGGGTGCACTTACTTTTGTGAGATATTGTACATTTACAGTATAATACACTTCGGAAAACAAAAAGCTTCTATAACAAGATGGAAGATCATTGTAGAACGCATAGTGATGTAATGACATTGAAATGAAAGTGTTTGTTAATCTGGGACAGAGCCTGGTGCCATAGTACTAGTAGCAGTTCCTGCTGCCTCTACACCTGTGTCCATGCCTCGGAGCCAGAGCTATAAAACGTTGTACATTTCTCCCTGCTGGATATCCTTTATTTTACAGGAAAACATTCTAGGGGCAGAGAAGTTGATGCAGGTGGTGAGAACATACCACAGATGCCCTCAAGAAATGCAGAAAACCAATGCGTCAAACCAAACAACCCATAACTAGAAGAATAGTTTGGTTTTCTTTGGTGTTTCTGCCAATGATTGTCAGCAAAAAGCCAAGATTATAGATAGAATAGATCAAGCCCCCCACACACATAGATCCATGGGCAATTTTTGCGGCCAATCAATTGACGTGCATGTTAATGGCAACCGATCAGCCGGAAATCGTCTGTGGATCGCAGCTGGCCACCTGGAGCGACCAATCGGACATGTCCATTTTTCTCTGGCCAATCGCAATGCTTTGGGAGGGGACCAGGGATTGATACCTGTATGGGAGGCTTTAAGGTGGCCATACACGGTTCAATATTTCCATTCGATCGACTTAAAACTGTATTTTTTTATGAATTAAGGTAGCCATAGACACCCCGATTTGTCGTGAATCGCCGATTCGATCATTTCCGGGCGAACAAGGAATCGGTGAATGATCGTTTTGCAATAGATGGGAATCTGATTCGGGTCAATTTTGACAGCAGCTGATCGCCATAAAGGTCAATTCCTCAAAATTTATTGATCAGAATGGCTGCAGTATAGGTAACTATATCGCACAGGAAGAGATCGATTTTCTCGACCAACGTACTTCGATTGACAAACTATCGATCCGATTGGTTCGATCCAATTTTTGGTCGATTTAGATTTTTTGGGGTCAATCTTTCTGGGTGGGAAGCACTCGATTCATGGCCAATCGATTGGCACGAACAGACAAAAATCTAGTGAAAAATCGTCCTGTGTATGGCTACCTTTAAGCCAGCCATACACAGTCGGATTCCATGGCCGCTCGATCACCCATCCGATCGATTCCGGCGATTCTGGCGGGAATCGCAGGTGTGATCGATCAGCCAATTAAGAGAATCCGATCGCTGCATACCACCTTGTCCAACGGATTCCGGGACGATTCCGGGACGATTCCGTGTCCGATTGTCCACCTCACAAATGGCAACTCCCCCTGATGTGTGCAGAATCGGATCAAAAAGACCAACATGTTGGTTCTCTGTCGGATCCGATTCTGGGCCCCTGAACGATCGGACGTGATCGATCGGACAAGGTGGGCTGCACACGATTCCAGCACGATCGTTTCGCGTGCACGCGCCCGGAATCGATCGTGCCGGAATCCGACCCGTGTATGGGGGCCTTTAGAATTGTAGAACCAAAATTTTTCAGCAACCTTCCCTAGATTTGTGCATCAAGACAATCCGGCCTCGGCTACATACAAATCCTTTGATGTCATGCAGTTTTGTGCTCTGACATGAACTGTCAACTGTGGGACCTTCTATAGACAGGTGTGTGCCTCTCCAAATCATGTCCAATCAACTGAATTTACCATAGGTGGACTCCAATTAAGGTGCGGAAGCATCTCAAGGATGATCAGAGGAAACATGATGCACCTGAGCTCAATTTTTGGCTTCATGGTAATGGCTGTGAATACTTATGTACATGTGCTTTCTCAATTTTTTTTATTTGTAATAAATTTGCCAAACTCTCAAGTAAGCTTTTTCACGTTGTCATTATGGAGTCTGGTGTGTAGAATATTGTGGGAAAAATAATCTTTTATTCCACTTTGGAAAGTGGATAGATAGATAGATAGATAGATAGATAGATAGATAGATAGATAGATAGATAGATAGATAGATAGATAGATAGATAGATAGATAGATAGATAGATAGATAGATAGATAGATATCCCCTACTCCAAAAGACACATTTAGATTGAAGATGGGATCTGAATAAATCCATCCTGACAATACAGCATTTTATAACATGCAGATACTTTAATTTTCCAAAAGCACTTATGAATGGAGATTCCTCTCGGTGAACAGCGCTTGTTCTGGAAGACAGATACCACAAAAGATTGTCACATAATTGAATTGGAACTCCAGAGACGACTTTAATTGTGGTCACCTTGTTCTGTTTTGTAGAAATTTTATTTCAAAGTCAGATCATTCTGACCTCCCGGAGATTTAGACAGAGACCGCAAGGTTTGCGATTTATGTGGAACTGCAATTTGTCTGTGTAACGGCACACTTTACAACAAGGACGCCGCTCTCAACAAGGGCAGAACAAGCAATGAGAATGCTGTGGTTTGTTGTTATTAAATAACCCTACATTTTGGGTCTGCTAGTTTATACAAGTTGAGGTTTTCTAGTTAGAACACAAATGTATAAATCACATTGACTTGCCACCGAGTTATTAGAAGTCATTTATTTTCCTGGTGAAAAGTAGCCGCACTCCGTCATTTATTATGTGCTGCTTGTTAAATAATGTTGTCCTGGTCATATCTTGTGCAATGAATGCATGCCTAGGCGTGAGCAGCTTGCAGATTCTGGATTTATATGAATACATTGCATGGCTAAGGGGCATTAGCATGTTGTTTGCTTATTAAGTAGGTACAGCCTGGCAAAGATTCAGCTTGTATACTTACCTTCAGGCTTAGACCATTGCATTGCCATTGGTCTATCTTTTAAATTAACCTGAATGGGTTGTGTGTCCCCCAGCAGGGGAAAAAAACCCATCCTGTCCTATTTTTTATTCTTATTTTTATCTTTGGTTTTTCCAAATAAAATAGTTTTTTTTTAAAAAGAAGTTGCCATAGTGTGAATGTCAAACATTCCAATTAAAGTCCCAGTGGAGGGGAACTTCCTTTGTTTTTTAAATTAACCTTAACCTTTTGCACACCATTCCTTTTTTAGGGAGAGCGGTGTGAGGATTCCATGAGTATGGCTACCCATAGAAATATTATAGTGCGAAAGAATACAGCAGTTGGAGCTCCTGAACTTAATAGTGTATAAGACACACCCAAAGTTTTGGAGAGACAATTAGGGGGAAAAAACAGAAGAACAGCCATTCACATATAAAGTGAGTACAAAGAATGTTCCAGCAAAGTGTGCATGACTGGACCATGCAGTATTCACTCTTTATTCCTCTAGTCAAAAAGGCCAGTGCCAGGAGGTAGGTAGGTCTTTAGTATGTGTATAATCTAGCAGTACCCATTCTCTGAACACACTGACCAATTTATGAAGAGACACATTTTACATCTGAAACTGAACAACTTACCTATGAACAGCTATTTATGGGAGGAGATATGAGTCTTTGTTACAAAATTTATTTATTTCAATGCAGAATGTTAATCTGAATACACAACTCGTGCTATCTACTAAATAGTAAAATGTCTCTCCATAAGTTGGTCAGTGTGTTCAGAGAATGGGTACTGCTAGTGCTAATGCAGATAAGATCTCCTCTTGGCAGTGGCTTTGTGGTTTGGCTGGTAGGAACGGAACACATTTCTGCCTCCTGGATGCATAGCAACCCGTACTGCTTGCCAGCTAGAAGGAGTGCGAACATTCATGTTCGCACCCGAACTCCATCACTTACTGTGTAGTACATTATATAAATTTATACAATGTATGTATTACTTCTGTAACTCAAGCTGACATTTTTTTTTCATTTAGGCTCAGGTGAAGTTTAAGCCTTATGTTATAATTGTGAGACTCTTCGGGTCTCCATACACCTTTAGATTTCTCTGTCAGATTTTCTTTAGATCTCCTTTTGTTTTACCAAAACCATGTAATATGAGGCACTTTCTAAACCATCAAGTCTACCTGTGTTCAATCGCAGAGGACCTGGCACTACATAGTTGTTGGTAGATCTAATGGATATCTGACAGAGAGATCTAAAGGTGTGTGGTCAGCTTTACTCATAGTACAATAATTATAGACAATAATTATAATTTTTTTGGGTACAGCCTTCTCTCCATTCAAGCACTTCCATCACCGATCAGGGATGGGCAATTAGCACAAAGCCTTTTCGAATAGTGAATAGTCAATCTAGGGAAGTGAGCATTCCTAGGTAGGATGTTTTTGCATGCAGGCATAGGTTATACCCATGTGTGACAATAACCATAAAATACAGAATAAAAGGGGCAGGCTAATGATATTAAAGTGTCAGTAAACCTATTACCATACAGAAGCCTGTTCTAGTCATATGACTCTTATAATTATTCTTAAACTTCAAATGCCTTGCATGTTGGAACACCTGAACATTGGCAGGTCAAGTGACCTGAGATGTCATTTTTGTATTTAGTAGAAGACCATAAGCAGTCACATGACCACAGTGAGACAAAAATAAAAAGGAAATGCAAACTACTGGTGGCACCTTTGCAAAGGGAATGGCAGTCTGCAGAGCATGGTCACTGGGAGAGACTAAACAACTGACAGGATTACCAGGTATTTTCTCTCCATTAGACACTAAACCCCAGGTGCCCAACCTGCGGCCCGGGGGCCACATGTGGCCCTTTGGGTGTTCTTTGGTGGCCCCCCTCGGTCCTCCACTTGCAGCCCCCGGAAATTCTTACAGTTGGAAGGAGAGGAGGAGAGGCGATAAACTTACTTGAAAGATGTATGTAAACGCCAGTCAGCAACCCAGTTGGTGCCGAATGCCTTTCCTCCTCTATTGTTGGCGGGGGATCAGCAGACAGGCTAGTGTCTATGCTCCCACTATCCCACCAATGAATGGGGGATAATTGTATATTATATATTGCGGCACATAACCTCAGAATAGGGGCACATAACCTTTGAATCAAAGATTATGTGCCCCGTAGATATCATCAGAGGCTTTGATGAAATGCATGATGCAAAAATGTGCATTACCACACTACAGAGTTCCCTCAATCTTGAAGTATAATTTAAAACAAGTTTTGTTATTTAAAAATTAAAAATAATGTCTTCTAGCTATACCTATACCAGTATAGATTGAAAAAATTATGTGCGGCCCTATAGTGATGCAGAGAGCCGCACTGAGCTCAGTTGACCACCACTCCATTAAACATTATTAAAACCAAGGTGTAAAGTAGCGACAGTCCGCACTCTGGGGACCTTAAAACTCCACGGCTGGTCATGCCCTGAATCGGCTGTGCACCCTTTGCATGCCGGCATTTACTTTGGATGGGGACTCTGGTTGATCTGCTGGGAAATCAAAAGAAAGAGGACACGCCTGTGGCCAGCTTAAGACATGTGACATACCAATGACTATGGCAAACTACCCATGAAGCATTTCTGTCACAGTTTAGAAATTTTTTAGCTGATGGCCCATTGATCTCTCTGTCAGTACATAGATACTTGAAGATCCCATGGGTCATCACTTGCAAAACAGAATGTGGTTGTGTTGTTTCCTTACAACTTTCCTTGCTGTTTATTGACTTTGGGCTACAGAGGATGAGAGTGTGGAATAATAGCCTGTACTTGTCTTTACCACAAATGAATACACAGCATATTTGATGAAGGTCCATTAAGGAAAATCTTCATAGTGGTTACCCATGGATCATTGACTATGGACAAACCTCTAATAGGGTGACAGCCATTCCTCGACCATTAACACTGCAGCAATAAACCAAACCAATATCCCATTTATAGCCGATTCAAGCGTATTAAAAGACTACCAGAAAAGCATCTTCTATATATATCTAAATCTGCTTTTCAGCATGGCACTAATCTGTGCCAGCTTTTGCCAAATTGTTATAATTTCAGTTTTCAACACAAACTATCGGTACACACTCTATTATATGTTCTAGAAGTGATCCATATTAAAGTTTATTACATGCATTTCAGGTAGAAATCCGTTACGCATCAGCTAGGTGAATATAAGACGAAGGAAGTCAATGGTCTCTGTGAATGAGCATGCTCCTGAGGGACCCATACAAGCATCGATCAACAAATTTGATCACGTAGTCGCGTAGTCAACCCAACCCCCATAATTGGATAATCACAGCTGTAGCATGCAGTAGCAGCATGCATTGCTAAATTGTAAGAGTGTTCAATGTTCCATTACTAACAACTCAAACTAGCTATTTGAGATCATTTTTTGGGCAAGCTGAGTTTGTGAGTTTATTGCAAATGCCCTAAACATGGTATCATCACCAAAATTGTAGTTGGGCCGTGTGGCGACTCCAAAAAATAAAAAAAGGGGGAGGGGGAACCTGTGGAGTTGAACAAAAAACTGGAGTGTGAAGTATTACTATTTGTTTCACTTACTTTTTGAGCTGCTGGTTTGTATAGGCCCAGGTGTGTACATGACTAACCTAACTAACCTAACTCCAACACATTTGTGAATTACAGCCATCACATTCCGCCATGCAGTCACTGTATCAGAAAAAAAAAGGTTTGAAAAAAGTATGGACTTGTCCACTGAGGGTCATGATTGTGATCGTGTGAAGTGTCCATGACTCTCAACCTGTGGATTGCTAGTGGATTGTGGCCAGATTGCCTGCAGTTTAGGGTGTGTTATTGCTGCATTATGATTAATGCGCCTATTATATGCGCCCTATGAATTTGAATTGAAAAAACTCGGAAAACTAATGATGTTTAGTGGCAAAAAGAATAAGATGGGTTGGGTTTGTGTTTTTGACTAGTGGGCCATAATAGGTTTTAAATTTGACAGAGGGGCCAGACCCAGAACCTGTAAGGGACGACTGACACAGGTGTCATAAGTTCTTGTAGTCCAGACAGGAAATAAATAAAACATTTTTAAAAACATAATATTGCAGGTAATCTATGGGCATTAGGAGACCCGAACAATCATCCTCTAGGCATTATCTCGTTGCAGGGAATGAGGGGAGTTAGAGAGTCTTTACATTAAGGTGACAAAGGGCAGAATTAAGAAAAGACTAACAGGACGGTTTTGGTCCCCGGGCCTTAGTTTGCCCATGCCAGGACATAATACTCTTGTATAGCCTATATAGCCTATGCATTGAACTTAGTGCATATAGGTGTCAAGGTGCCAGATTCATAAATTCACATTCCATTAGGCCATATATCCTACCGCCCCCCCCCCCCCCCCCCCCCCCCCCCCCCCCCCCCCCCCCAACTTTGTGACAGGCTTCCTGCCTAGGCCAGTGATGTTGATCCTTTTAGAGACAGAGTGCCCAATCTGAAACCCAAAACCCAACTTATTTATCTCAAAGTTCCGGCATGGCAATTTAACCTGAATTACACAACTCACTCACATACACACATATAACATGTAAACACACACTCTTCTTTCCTATAAGGTAGAATAGGGAGTGTATGGGTCACTGTGTGCAACCAGAAGCTAGGGGAAGAGAACTGATAGCATAGAGCCTGAAGGATTTCCTCTGTGCTGGCTGACAGCTCGCATGCCCACAGAGAGGACTCCGAGTGTCACCTCTAGGCATACTATAAATATTGGATTGATAAATACCCTAAACAAGAAGTAACTCCTTGGATATACTGTGGCACCCTTAACAAGGACACATAGGGTTCATAGTGCACACAACCAGGACATTTAAAGGCCATACACATTTAAATTTCAAATGTATTTACATAATATGAGGTAAATATATATATACAGTGCTGCTTGAAAGTATGTGAACCCTACAGACATGGTCACTGTTTGTGCA
>CM070037.1:107961764-107982258 GCA_036250615.1 Ptychadena robeensis | reverse complement strand
ACAGCGCTGCGTAATATGCTGGCGCTATATAAATAAATGTTAATAATAATAATAATAGGGAATAAAAGGGAGTTTAATGTATAAAGCTGAACCTGTGTAGTTTGACTGGTAGTGGCTCAATTTTGTTCGTATCTAGAAAAGGGGGGGACCTGCTGGGAAAGTTTGGGAATCACTGTAAGGAAGATCAAGAATCTTTTCATGTCACCCAAGTGAGCATAAATGTAAATAAGGCACAATGTCACCTCAACTAACTTTACAATATAGTAAATGATGCCCAGGATCACCCTATTATACCCTACTTCACACAACTGTAACTAAATGGTCGAAAATCACTTCCTCCCACTCTTCACAACAGCAAATAACCTAACTAATGTTGAGCTTGAATATTCGAATTGGGAATATATTCAATGAATATGAGGTATTGGAGAATTAGCAAATTTCACGAATATGGTGGCATATATTCACAATCTCGAATATTCGTGATAATATGCACCGGATAGCTTTATGGCCATGCAATGCGGAAATAAACATGTTACCATTATTTTTGAAGGCAATGGCAATGTGCATTATTATTATTAATATTATTAACATTTATTTATATAGCGCCAACATATTATGCAGCGCTGTACAATACATTAGAGTGGAGATACAACACAATATAGTAAAGAGGAACAGGTTATGACACAGGAGGAGTAGAGGACCCTGCCCGGACGGGCTTACTAATAGGTTGGGAAATAGAGTATACAATAGGTGGGGGGATGGGACTGGTATGGTTGTGATGTTAGGGGTGAGAGGATGGGTAGGCGAGACTGAAGAGGTGGGTTTTCAGGGCTTTTTTTAAAAGAGCTGAAGGTAGGAGCAAGTTTAATGGGGCGAGGGAGAGAGTTCCAGAGAGTAGGAGGCCGGCCCTAGAGAAGTCCTGAAGCTGGGAATGTGATGATTTTATAAGTGGGGATGTCACTAGTAGGTCACTGGAGGAGCAGAGGGGGCGGTTACAGGTGTATTTGTGTACTAGGTTGCATTGTGATTATTCGAAATTGCGAATATCAAATATAAGTAGAATTATTCTCAAAATTTCGCGAGTTCGAAAATTGCCTATGCCGCTCATCACCTAACCTCACCCCACTTTAAGGACTAGTAGACAAAAATCAGGATAGGTGAATTTAAACCCATTTTACACAACACACATTAGTTCAACACTCACCTCACATCACCCCTCTTTATACTAGAGTAAATACGTCTCAGGCTCCTAGGTTTTAATAAATCAGGCCCATCGTTTTTTAGCCATGTTTCTTGTTTCTCATAAGATAATTTTAATAAGACAGAATTAACATTAAACACAGATGACTGTGAATCAGTGTTTAATGAGCCTTATTGGAAAGGGTGCACAAAAGCTCAATTAATTAGAAAACTCCAAGGATAGATGTTCCTGTTTTATCCTGACACGCTCGGGTCAGAATTCACAATGACTTACATATCAAAAGTTTGTGAGCGGTTCTAATGATTTTACAATAAAATGAAATATTGTTGCCCCGGGGGGAAACATTGTGTCGCCAAAGTAGCTTTGGAAATCCGGCTTTTCATGAAGTCTTTGTACATCGTGACAGTGTCCACAAATAGCGCTGGAGGCATGGTACACTCAATGCTGTATATTAAATATTCGTTTGTAGAAATAGAAAGTTCAGGGACAGATTGTAAAAGGTTTTCTGAATTTCTACATGGTTTTTAAAATGTTATATATTTTATGCTTCTCTGTTCAAAGAAACAGTTCGTGAGAATTCTATTATGTGTCAAGCATGTCAGTAATAAAGATGGCCGATTGTTTCCAGAACAAAAACCATGGCTATTAAAGGGCAATTACAGCTACATTTGTATCATTATAATTAATAAAAATTTGATTCTATACTGGCCCTCTTAAAATGCTTCTTTTGTCATGTCAAAAATCGTATAGAAGGCGTTTACAGTACAAGTTAAGAGGCCACATTATTCTGTACAGGTATGATTGCATTGCCACCATAGGGTACATCCATAACATGATGGTGCCCTTCTGCAATGTTTTCCCCCCGGGGCAGTCCTAGAGAGATCGGTGCCCTGGACACTCTCTCTGACAGCCACCCTCTGACACCTCTGGTGAGATTTCTATTCCAACAAATCACCCCAGGGAAAGCATCTCTACTCCCGAGGAGAGAGAGCACTCGAGGGGGGGGGGGGGGTTGTTTGTGAGTCTCCGCTACTCCTTATTTCTCCCCCGCAGGTACATGAATAGGTGGCCATGCTGTGGGGGAGATATGTGTGATGCCCAGATGCTGCCCCCCGGTATGATGTTGCCCATGCCTAAAACTGCCACTGCCTATCTGTAATTCCATCTCTAGCACTCCCAAATGTTCTCCATCTTGTGTCCCCATCGCACACTTTTTGAATTGCTTGCACGCATTCTGCAGGTGGTTGGCGGGCAGCTGTTAATCACTGACAATCATCCCCATGTTATGGGAACCTCCTAAAAAACAATCAAAGCAGTTGTGGTTTTCAGGGGATCGGTCAGTTGTTGCATCTGAATGAAATTCTTTCATCCCATTTACATGTGTGGTTACCAACCACCCACTTACCACCAAAATAGCACAGCTGTCCATGGAACAGTATATGAGGCCTTCCCCTGGCAATTTTCAGCCCATATGGATAACATGGGGGTGGCTGTCAATATCTGACAATCACCTCCCCGGTCTGTACAATATGTATAACACCCGCACATAGAGGCTAGGGGTGCGATTTCAGGGTTGCACACAGTGATGGTGAAACTTTGAGGCCAAGGGCCCAAACAGTAACGCAGAACCCACTTTATTTTTAAGTGCCAATACAGCAATTTAACCTGAATACTGAGGTTTCAGTTTAAGCAATGGGAGATGCAATTTTTTGCCAGTAATGGACGTGGTTACCTCTAGCACATCCTTTACTGGCCCTAAAATTCACAAAATGTGAAAACTTACAGGAATTAGAAGAAAGCAAGGAGCTCGGAAACCCCTGTATCTTCATTAACGACTGGCTGTACTTTTTATGATGCTGTCGTAGTCAAGTAGACTAGTCGTGATGACGTAATCACAGACACAAGTGTTTATCAGTAAACAACTTTTATTAACGTCCGCTGTAAAATTAACAGTCAGCAAGGCCATGTAACAAAACAAAAGTAGGCTAATACCTTGAATTTCCTGGTAAATTAGCAGCATGGCCACAAGATGGCACTGTTGTCTGTTTGTTTACATTTCACCAGCCAAATCCATCTCTGGAATATGATGTTACCCGAGCTAAAAAAAATCACCTCCCCTCCCATGCCCACCAATCAAAAACAGACTGCAGATATACTGATACACAGTCTGTCTACGCGTGCCAACCAAGAGGGCTTTGTGTAACATGTGCCAAAGGTTCACCATCATGGACCTAGGTGAAAACTGTTACACCAGAGCATGAAGACCACTCCTCTTCTTTAGCAGTGTCCTCACCTTTTGCTGTGTCCTCTTCATTGTGTTAAAACTTGATAAGATCCCTTCGGATTAGGACCAGTATGGAGGCCACCCTGGAAACTTCAGAGATAGTCAATTGGTGAATCTACTTTTGGGTTGGCTATCTAAATGAAAATGCAGACTATAGCTACACATTAATGTAAAATTCCCTTCTTTAAAATGATGGATATTTGTGATTTACAACAGCTATTTGGCATAATGATAGTTATTTGGAACAACGTGAGCCAATAAGATCAGAAAATATGAGTCACATGGCTGACAATAGCTATCATAATGGAAACTAGCACTCATATTACAGCTTAGTCAATTGAGTCTGAAATGACTTTTAGGAGAAGATTCTTTCATCAGACAGGATGACAGCTATTAAATGACTAGTGTGAAAAGCTCTCATGTAACCTAAGCCTGTAATTTAAAGGAAACCTGTAATCCATTTTACATTTTTCAAACTAATACTCCCAGTGTGACCAGGAACCCCCAGATCTCAGTTATCTCTATTAGCCAGAAAAGTATATACTTCTCAATTTTTTACTTTGATATTGAAACCCAACTTCTGACTTTATGACTTCCAGGTTCCACAACTGGTATTCCATTGTGCAATGAATGTAAACTAGACTGATTGGAGAATAAAATGCTTAAGGTGGCCATACACAGATGGATTTGTGCTCACAGAGGAAAATCAAGAAAAAAGGTCAAGCGAAGGCGGGAAAGTGACATGTCGCATGTATCCCGGTTGATGGTGGAGGGTCAGAGTTGAGAGAGGTCACACAGTATGGGCTTGCAGAGCCCTCCCCCCCTCCCCCCTCTAACTCCTGCAGCTGGGCTCCGCCACTGCTTCCCTTGCCCTGTGTCACAGCTCTGCTGTCATTCCTGAGAGCTTGGGACCACGGCAAGGGGTGGAGCCCGGCTTTCTAATGGCAGAGTGAAAGGTGGAAATCCGTGTGTGTCTCTCTCTCAGCGGCCTGTCAGCAGCCCACAACATCGGGTTGTTACACAGGCCCATGGCCCCCTCCGATGTGCAAGGTGTGCACATTGATTTCCGTCATGTTCCCCTTGGAGCTTCACTGAATTTTTTGATCATTTATCTGGGGGGTTTTTTTCGTTTGTTTTTTTTCCTCCGATCTGCCTTTGATGCCCCATAGAAGACCGAATTGGAGGGGGTTTAGGTCTGCTTTAAGAACATTGGGGAAATGGCCCTTAAACATGGCAGGTAATAAAAAGTTTCATACTACATTAGACAGTATTTTTACTCACAGGGTAGCTAAGTGTGGTGATCTGTCAACTTTTGGTGATTTTTTTTTTTTCTGTTATTGACTCGCCCCCCCCCCCCCCCTCCCAACCATTCCTAAAAATATACAGGCTGAGACAAGCTAGAGTCTGGTAAAAAGTAATAACGTATTATGGACACAACATTTCTAACATTATGGTTTCTTTCTTATTTTGAGCTATGCTTGTATTACCCAGATTTAACATATCAAGTGTTTAGTGAATCAATTTGCCCTCTGAAGTTACATGCAAACACAGTAATTCTAAAATGTCACATTTCCAGAAATCTCTCCTTTCTGTATCAGCAAGACCTGAACATCTAATAACTAGCATTTCACGGCATCATTGAGCAGCACATTTACAAGGTTTTTGAAGGTAAATGCGGGAAGTTCTTTTGTTCAGTGTTCTGAAACATTGCATTCAAAAGCACTTTAATGGACGGTCATTATGTGAGCGTGACACTTCAGGGATTATGTGTATTACTTATATATCTTCTTCAAGGCAACAGAGTTTATTAACGAGAAGGATGCAAACTTCTAGGTAGTGTAAAAAAGTTACTATAAGGTAAATTTATAACAATGTGCACCGTGTGACTTATGCTAGTAACTTATCTTGTTACCGTATTTTCCGGCATATAAGATGACCCCCAACTTTTTCAGTTAATATATAACGTTTGGGATATTCTCGCCATATAAGACTACCCAGGGCCGGGACAAGGCAGAGGCAGAAGAGGCACGTGCCTCTGAGCGCTGCTGAAGAGCGTTCGGGGCCATGGATTGCGCATATATATATTACTCTATATATATATATATATCTATACGCACATGTACCCTTCATTTCAAGGGTAATTACAAGGCGCACAATATGTGAATCTTCCAGAATATAGAATCGATATTAGTACATTATTCCGCGAAAAATCGCTAATTCGAATATTGCCCTATCCTTGCTCATCACACTGTCAACTGCTACTCTATGAATACGTCCCTGGTTTATGGATTGAAACACGTCAGAGAGTTTGTTGTGACCCCGCTGAGGGTGCTCTGATGCCATCTCTGTGTACCCATAATTCTGATTGAAAACTTTGGATTTAATAAAGCTGAACAAGATTTTATCTGGTGGCGGAACTCCAGTGCTTATATATTTGCTGCCATAACCTTTCTGCCTTAATAAAAGTTACCCGCACAGACCTGCGTGTGCATCATGTTTTTCATCCATTTTATGTACTTTAAAAACGTGTTGAAATAGCGTTGTGTATTGGGGAGACCCGTTATACCCAGCCATGATAGAGAGGCTGAGCGCTGTTGGCTTGGGATGTGGCTTTTGCATGCAATTCCATAGTATCATGTTAGATGAATTATATTTGGGGAACGTTCCTGGCCGATCCAAAGTATGGCGATCAACCGGGAAATACCAGCATATCAGGTACCTGTTTTGATCGCACTCAAGGTGGGCTTCATTTCCGTTGATCGTCCCGTGAACTTGTACGTGGGCCCAATCATGTTGGAACCAAACGAAAAATTGACCTGGCTCCCTTTGCAAGTTTCTCTGCACACGGCATCCACGGGCATGTCCAGGTAGGCGCAGTGCCAATAATTTACTTCTACAGTTTTAGTTGTATATGAATGTAAAGAACCAAATGGCCAGCCTTCTTACTCACAGACTAATAGTGTATACCACTTCACTTTAACTTGCTGGCAGAGCAGTAGCGGAGGAAAGGCATCTAGACCTAAAACATCGGCCATATGTAAAACTAATCCAGAAGGCAGTATTTATAATATGATTTCACACTTTTAGTGTGGTCTAAACACTTACCACCCCCATCAACTGCAAAGGGGGGGGGGGGGGGGCTGGGCTTATGGGCACATCGGCGTCTCCATATCAGCCCTCCTTCGTCTATTCACTTATTGCAGGGAATGAGGGGGAGCCATAGCAATCCTGGCAACCAAGGCGACAAAGGGCCAATAAAAGACTAAAGGGACAGTTTAAGCGCCCAGCCCTCTCTATCTATATCACCTTGCCTGCTGTTTGGGAGCTTTGTTCAGGGTTTATAGGGCCTTGGATTTACCGGTCCGGCAAACCACCACCGCGTCCATTACATTTCTATTAGCAACACCATGCCGGGAACATTGGTGCGATTTTGCGTGCATCCCACCTCCGTGGCCATTGTTTAGCAATGGGTGCGGTGCATGTTCTGTTCTTGGTGTGTTCCGCGGTTCCTAGAACGGGCCGCACGTTCGTTGTGAATCTGCAAACCTGCTGCCGCCCACCCCCAACTCGGGCATGATTCACCATTAGAACTTGCACATCATTTTCCGATTGGGAACACAGGATGCGGCTGCTCTGTGCGTTTTTCCCCCGGTCTATGTGCAGGACACTGTGGCATAAGTTCATTAGTGTAGACGCAGCTTCAATCAGAGGACCAATATTGTATTCGACATTTGATAAATAGCTCCTAAGCAAAGAAACAAAATAAAATTGTTGTGTTAATATCATAAAAGTGATTCGCGAATGATGCAATCTCACTATTACTGGATAACTAGTGAACAATAATACTATTTTCTTTCACTTATTGGCTGCTGGAAGGGACGTAAAGTTTATTATCCCTTTTCAATCAAAACATCTCTCAGTGATCTCTGTACTTTTTATCTCCCCATAGCAAAAAAAACAACACTGTACATACTCATCTTTGACAGCTATTACTAGATCAGCGGACCGCATGCTTAACTGCCCTACCCTGGGCAGCACCCTTTTAGCTGCAACATGCAAATTAAGTCCCATACATCGCCTACAAAGACGTTCGACGGTTTATTCGTGAGAGGGAAATAATGTGTGAGGCTATGAGATGTTCTGCTGAAGGCAGTGTCATATTTTCCACTTAATACTTTTTTTATTTTTGTGAATCATTGTTGTTTTTTTTTCATACGCAAGTTCACGTGGCATGACAAGATGTTGACACAACTTGGTGTTAAGTATAAATAAATTAGAAGTCTATGATCAGGTTGTCCAAACTTTTTGACTGTGGGCCACAATGGGTTTTTAAATGTATATGGATCCAGACCCAAGAACCGCAAGGGCCGCCCTGCAATAGGGGTCCTGATTCCTCGTAGCTAGGATATGTTACCAAAAGAAATATTTTTAATATTATAACTAGAGAAGGCTTAAACCATTCTATTGCAGCAAACTACGGCCTCTAAGGAAACAATTTATCCTCATAGTGTTCTCTTTACTTATTGCAGGGAATGATGGAGGGGAGCCAGAGCATCTTGAAACCAAGGGGGACAAGGGCCAGCAATAGGGACATTTTTGGCCCTGGTCC
Organism: Ptychadena robeensis; assembly: GCA_036250615.1. Lineage (NCBI taxonomy): Eukaryota > Metazoa > Chordata > Amphibia > Anura > Ptychadenidae > Ptychadena > Ptychadena robeensis. Next base: position 107,974,164 of record CM070037.1, on the reverse strand, counting down.
TTAACCAGGTATACACGGCTTATATTCGAGCCGCTCGACCTTCCTCATCTTTCGTTAAATATCTTTAGGCACCCCATAGTACACCTTAAGATTCTACCAACAACTGTGTTATAATTGGCCCTCCCTGATTAATACTATATTGGAAGGTATCTTCACTGCTATGTAGTGCAGGGGTCCTCCCTGATATAATCCATAGTGATTGGGAGGGATTATAACTGGCGGTATGAGTGTGGATGTCGATGTCCGGTTCCTCCCTAATGAACATGTGCATTCAAGTATAGATCACTGCATGTAGTGCTTGGTCCTATCCCTGATATACTAATAGTGATGGAAGGTATATATCACTCCTATGTAGTGCTGGGTCCTCCTGATAGATAAAGGATTGGGAGGTTTTAGAAAGCTCCTCATTTAATGTTTTAGTCGAACAAAGGTTGAATTGTACAGAAATTGTATGGTAAAGATTGTCGGTGTATGGGGGCCTTTAGAGTTGTATAAAGTTTCAACACAGGCCTATGACTAGTCCCTGTACCCTACACTATCACGTGCATGTTTCTTCTTCTAATTGGAAATTAGTGATTGTTTTTTGTAATTCTTGCTGGCCTATTGTTCACTTAACATTCTATAAAACTCTCAAACCATAAGGGCCATGACGCGCTCATGCATTCTCTTCTACGACACACAAGGATCATGTTCATTCTGCTTGAACTTTGACATTTTCAAGAAATCTTCTGACCTGGTAATATGCCTCTTCAAATTATTTTGAGGATTATATACATTTATATAACTTAATCTGATATATCCTAAAAAATTTCATGCCAAATGTAAATGGTCCAAACCCACACTCACTGACTTGATTGATTGTGATGGCAACTCTGGTGAGTTCTATCCTCCAATAATTATTTTGAACTCTGTAAGTTAGTTTCCTAAAGTTGATCTCTGCAAGAACAGCATTTAAGTCAATGGAGCGCCAATACCACTATTGTTTTTTTCTAATTTTTACAAGCTACCGCATTTTACTGTGTAATGAAAAGTACGGGACCCGGCACTGCTCAGGGCGATCTGTCACTGATGAAAAAACATGTAATTTTTCCCATACCGCCGAGGGAAGGAATAGGGATCACTCAATCACAAGGCACAATTCCCATGTATGTGTGTACATTGAATACTCCCCTGCAAATGAACGTAAATGGCCATCGCATAGAAACAAGGCTTGTACATCCACAATGTTCTAGTCAACAGAGAAAGAGTTCAGTGATACCATTTTATTTGCCAACTGAAGTCATTGGAGAAGCAGCTTTCAGGATGTCACAGATCCCTTCTTCGTCTTTAATGGTATCAACGATGGCAAACACGTAGCTAACATCAATCGACTACCGTAGTCAAGCCTAGGAAGCAACATTGATGCTTTGGATTCAGTTTCAGAGGTATTGGAATCACTCACATCAGTGGTGGGGCTTTAAAGAAATAATTTTCCTCCCCAAAATTTCGAACTTGATTTATGGAAAGTTCTACATGCATTGTGCAATGTTATCACTGGTGCACAGTTCCTACAAGTGCCTCCTGCCCCCACAATTGGTAAACTCATGTTTAGGAGCCTTGTAAATAACGCAAGGTGGTACAATTCTATAAATGTTTGCTAAGCAAAACTCCTCACTATTTCTCCTTTAGAGGACCGATTTTCTCACTCTTTGTGGGCAGCAAGAGGTGTCAAAAAAAAAATAACATACGTACAGATTTGAGATCGGCCATCGGGCAGGTCTCCCATGGGTGGTCCTGCATTCGGACCGAAAAATAGAGTATGCCTTTTGCATACCTTTGATAGTTATTTTTCACTAGTAGACACTTAACAAATATTAAATTACTTGTATGGTTATTAACCCCGATCTGTAAATCAAGATCTCCTGGTAATATTATCTAACTTAAAAGATGTAAATCATTACTCAACCACCGCCATAGGTCCAGTCAGATATTCATATATCCATAGTTCAACCATGAACTCACATAGCTTCTAAACTTTTAAAAGGTTCACACCATCCTTTGAAGCCTTTCTTCTTCTTGGTCTGGTGGCCCAGTTTTCATCTTGTATGGCCACCATAACTTCAAATGACATTCACATTACCTTTGAAACCCCCCAGGGATTAGAAGTTTACTTCATATCCCATTTCAGGTCCCTTAAAATCACCATTTTCTCCCTATATGAAATCTGTGTCTTCTGGTGATGAATTTTCTTCTAGCAATGTCAGATCAAGAACAGCAATTAAAATCCAATGCATAGGGTCACCACCGTATATGTGGTGTCAATGGTATTCGTTCAGTGGCCACCTCGAAGCTTTTTCCACACTATCCGTGCTTAACGTTAATGCTTACAGCTTGATGGTATGAGACAAAAAAATTCAGTCATTCCCACGACAGCCTATGAAGCAAACCTAATCACACAAAATTCTCATAAACAGAATGCACGGAGCAATAAAAACTATTTGAGGTGACATCCATCAGGCGGGACCTATAGAGGGGTGGGCACCCCAAGGGATTTGGGTGGCAAGAAGAGAAAAACCTCTTGATACGTGTGTGGGACCTTTTACGGTTGGGGGCGTTCTCCGGCTGAACCGAGCCTTTGGGGCGACAGGGATCATCAGCCGATTTTGTCGCCGACCAACAGCCGCGAGCATAGCCCACTAGTTTGCATGTGTGGGGACCCTTGGGTTATCTTAAAACACTTTTAAAAAAACCTTTTTTCAGATGCCCCTAGGGTTCATTCTCTTGCTTACCAAAAGGCCCCATTCCTTTAAGATTTTCAAGTTCAAACAGAGCAAAAATTTAGACAGTTACTGATGATCTAATAATCTGTTTACATTTTACACCTACTTTGCCTCACCCGGAGACCAGTGTCTCAGTTGGCGAGAATTGGGATTCTCATGTCGAAAATACAAGAATTGGTTGCGAGGCCCCCCCCCAAAAAGTTCTCCCGTTGTTCAGAGATAAGTTGGGAGTGACTAATGCCTCTCCTAACAATCCCATGAGTCCCTAGATCTGGTTCCCAACATTGGTGGGGCGCAAGTATTCCGGGGTGACAAGGGCCCTCCATCCTGAACCTGTGTTTGAAAAGGGAGCTTGGGCTTGATAGTTCATATAGAAAGGATGGGCCCTAACAATGAGAGTTTGGGAACCACTGCCCGAGAGAGAGAAGATTCGCTGGCCAGCATTGCTGAATCACCTGAGAATGCTAATCCATCCCCTATCCCTTGTGGGATCACCTGAAGAAAGGCTATCCCTTACTACCCCCCACCCTCCCCCCGTTGCTCGGGGGAAATCCCCTGAAGAAGGTTGATTACCAAATGATGGAAATTTCTAGATAAGGGTGTGGAACTTACAAAATAGCTTCAAAAGACGAAGTATGTTTTGGAGTAAAATTTTGATTCATTTTGGAAACTTGCCCTATATACTTGAGAATTACTTGCCTGTATTCCGCCGAAGTACCTAATTTTTACCTAACTGGAAAAACGTTTGACTATCGATTCACGGCACTCGTCTTATGATTCAATTTGAATAAAATTTTCCTTTAAAAGTATTTTTTTATTATTAATATTAATATTAGGGACCAATACATGGAATTGAAATGGAGTTTGACTTTTTATTGCTCACTGAAGTCATGAGAGAAGCAAGCTCTCAGGATATCGCAGATCCCTCGTTCAGGCTACATACAATTCTGGTTTTAGAAGCTTACTTTTGTACACAAAAAGGGTTTCAAGGACTCACTGTAGGTTGTGCGAGTTTTCCTTTTCTTCAGATAGATTTTCAGTTTCCAGAAATGATGTGTGGTACATTGTGGTTCTTTCCATCTTACAATAGGAGAGTGTTTGTACCGTGTTAGCATGAAAATATAGAGTGTTGGATTCAGTGATACCGTTTATTTATTGGCCTTACTAAAAGTCTATTGGCTAAGATGGAAGATACCACAATGTACCACACATTTCTGGAACTGCAAAACTATCTGAAAAATTGCACAACTGGACCGCGGTGTCCTTGTAACTTTTTGTGTATAATGTGAGCTCTAAACCAGAATTGTATTAGTCCTGAAGAAGGTATCTGCATATCCGCAAAAGCTGCTCTCTACATGACTTCAAAGTTAGCCAATAAACGGTAATCACTTGAAACTCCAACCTCTAATATTTATCAATGCAACACGTACCACCTCTACTTCAGTAAAGATTAACAAATGATCACACTACATGACAGTGTCGTGCCGTTTGTTTACAATTCCACCAGCCATCTCAAACGATCTGCCAATAGATATTGCCTGGGAGACCAGGTAAGTGGTGGTGGGGTGGGGGGTTTCAACACCCTCAGTATATACTGAATTTTGTTGTAAAAACTACATGAGCCAAAGAACTTTTTTTCTTTTGGGAGTTCCCATAGCTTTATCTCAATTTATCAATTATAGTTCATGATACCAGTTCAATGGCTTAACTCCCATAATTGCACATCTCTACTCTTTATACTATAGCAGTGGTTGCAACTGGGGAGCACGGAGGTATTGCGGGGGGGGGGGGGGCCACCTAGCAGATGCCACTCGGAGCCTTCTGTGTTAGAGAAGTTTAAGCCCAGGCACAGCGAGGTAGAGAGGAGAGAACTGCAGCACTCACTGCCTATTGGCTTTGCTGGCTGTCATTTCTCTTCTCCCTCTGCCACAGCACACACCTTAAAAGCCTGCCTAACAAGCTTTAGAAAAATAAGATTTTATGTAAAGTGTGCTTGTGTCTATGTGGCCTATGTGTGTTTGACTTATGTATAATGATGCATGTTCTGCGGGGATTGTTGTGTGTATATGATGCATGTATCTGCCTGATTGGTGTGTTGGTGTGTATAGTAGGGAATCCCTTCCCAAACCTCTTTCAACATAATGGCTCTCTTCTTCACACCCCCCCTCCTGTTGGCATCCCACAAGGCGCCGTCCTTGGCCAGTTCTTTTCTACCCTACACCTCCTCCTTGGCAAACTCATCTCATCCTATGGTCTGCAATACCCTTATATGCCCTGATGACACCCAAATTCTAGTATCTTTCTCCCAACCCCCCCGGCCTTCACTCCTCTGTGGTCCCTTGACAACATCTCTCACTGCCTATCGCCATCCTCTTCAATGGATGGCTGACGATTCCTTAAACTCAATCTGAGCAAACAACTGAACTCATCATCTGTTCCCCATCACTTCCAAGCCTCCTCCCCCCAACATCTCACTACAGTAATAGCACGTCATCTTCCCCCATTCCACAATTCCTTGGTGTCACCTTTGGCGCTGCACTTTCCTTTACTCCCACATTCAGAACACAGAATTGCTAGATCCTGCCACTTCCATCGTCCGCAACATCTCCACAAAAACCGCCTCCCCTTTCTTCTCCAGAGACCACCCAATGTCCTGTACCGCTCTCATCATCTCACGTCTGGACTACTGTAACATCATCCCTCGCTGTGTCTCCAGCCCTCTCACTATACTTTCGCCCCTTTTGGTCCATCTGAAATGGCGCTGCACACCCATCTCCTCCTCTAAACGCTCCTTTCATCTGCTGCTCCTCTCTGCAAATCCTCCAACTGGCTTCCTTTCCATTGTCCAGAGAATTAAATTTAACGGTGGGGGGGGGGGGGGTCCTGTCCTTTCTTTTAAATCACTCCACACATGATGGCCGACTGGCCCTCAGCCCGGACAGTTCGGCCGCGAACGGCCTGTTTCGCGTCTCCTTCTCGCCAGCGACATACAGGTGTGCGACCCCGCCCTGTCCACCAGCGAAAAAGGAGCCCTCTATTCTTCGACGGTGGGATAATAAGCAGCGGAGAATCCAGCCGCAGGAAAAACCGTCGCCACACCCCGGATGTGACGTCCAGTGACGTCACATCCAGTTAGCACAACCCGGAACTATGGCGTTCCCGCAGTCGCCGGATGTGAACGTCACTGACGTCACATCCGGTTTTCCAATTCAAATTCCCCGCCTGAGGTGGGGAAATTTTGAAATCTGTCCGCGAACGGATGGACGGCGGACTTTTTTAAGAGTCCGCTCCGCCCCGTTCGCTACGGACATGGCAGAGGTTCGGCCATCACTACTCCACAACCTCCTTGTCCTCCTTACATCTCCACCTGGTACACAAATAACACCCTACCCGCCCCCGCCCGCTCCTCCAGGACTTACTAATGACCTCCCACTGCATAACATGCACGGGCTCCAAGACTTCTCTAAGAGGGCTGCTCCTACTCTCTGGAATAACCCTCCCTCGCCAATCAGACTTACTCTACTTTGCACCTTCAAAAAGCTCTAAAACCCACCTCTTCGCCTCTTCTCCTACCCATTCTTCTTCCTAACATCACCACCATGCCAGTCCCAATCACCCTTTTTTTTCCCCCCCACCTATTGTAATACCTTGTATCCCAACCTATATAAGACTGTACGCCCGTCCGGGCAGGGTCCTCTACCCTCCTGTGTCATTAACCTGTACCTGTGTAGTTTAACTGTGTTGTATCTCCCGCTAATGTATTGTACAGCGCTGCGTAATATCTGGCGCGATATAATAAATTTAATAATAATAATAATAGGGAATAAAGGGAGTTTTAATAATGTATAAAGCTGAACCTGTGTAGTTTTGAACTGGTAGTGGCTTCCATTTTGTTCGTATCTAGAAAAGGGGGGGACTTCGGGAAGTTTGGGAATCACTGTAAAGGAAGATCATAACTTTTCATGTCACCCAAGTGAGCAAAATGTAAATAGGCACAATGTCACCCGACCTCACTAACTTCTCCATATAGTAAATGATGCCCAGGATCACCCTATTATACCCTGCTTCACACCTGTAACTAAATGGTCGAAAATCACTTCCTCCCCTCTCACACAGCAAAATAACCCTAACTCATGTTTGAGCTTGAATAGTCGATTGGGGAATATATTCAATCAGATGAGGTATTGGAAGAATTGCAAATTTTCACGACTATGGTGGCATATATTCCCAATCTCTATATTCTTAAATATGCACCGGAATAGCTTTAATGGCATGCAATGCGGAAATGCACATGTTAACCATTATTTTTGGAAGGCAATGGCACTTGGTGATTATTATTATTAATATTCTTAACATTTATTTATATGAGCGTCCAACAGATTTGTCAGGCGCTGTACAATACTTATAGTTGAGATACAACACCATAATAGTAAAGAGGAACAGTCTGACACAGGAGGAGTAGAGGACCCTGCCCGGACGGGCTTACTAATAGGTTGGAAATAAGTATACCATAGTTTGGGGGATGGGACTGGTCTGGGTTGTGATGTTTAGGGGTGAGAGGATGGGTAGGCGAGGACTGAAGAGGTTGTTTTCAGGGCTTTTTTTAAAAAGAGCTGAACGGTAGGAAGCGTTTACTGGGGCGAGGGAGAGAGTTCCCGAGAGTAGGAAGGCCGGCCCTAGAGAAGTCCCTGAAGCTGGGAATGTGATGATTTTATAAGTGGGGATTCACTAGTAGGTCACTGAGAGGAGCAAGGGGGCGGTACAGGTGTATTTGTGTACTAGGTTGCATTTTATTATCGAATTGCGAATATCAATATAAGTAGAATTATTCTCAAAATTTCGCGAGTTCGAAAATTGCCTATTCCAAGCTCATCAACCCTAACCTCACCCCACTTTAAGGACTAGTAGACAAAATTCAGGATGGTGAATTTAAACCCATTTTTTACACCACACACATTAGTTCAACACTCACCTCACATCACCCCTCTTTATACTAGAGTAAATACTCTCGGCTCCTAGGTTTTTAATAACCTCCGCCCCCTCGTTTTTTAGCCATTTTTCTTCTTGTTTTCGCATAAGATAATTTTAATAAGACAGAATTAACCTTACACACATGATGACTGTGAATCAGTGTTTATGAGCCTTATTGGAAAGGGTTGCCAAACAGCTCAATTAATTAGAAAACTCCAAGGATTAGATGTTCCTGTTTTATCCTGACACGCTCGGTCATAATTCACATGACTTTACATATCAAAAGTTTGTGAGCGGTTCTAATGAATTTTTAACAATAAATGAAAATGTGGTTGCCCGGGGGAAACATTGTGTCGCCAAAGTAGCTTTTGGACAATCCGGCTTTTCATGAATCTTTGTACATCGTGAAAAGTGTCCACAATAGCAGCTGGAGGCATGGTACACTCATGCTGTTATAGTAATATTCGTGTTTGTAGAAAATAGAAAGTTCACAGGGACAGAATTGTAAAAGGTTTTCTGCATTTCTACCTGGTTTTTAAAAATGTTATATATTTATGCTTCTCTTGTTCAAGAAACGTTCGTGAGAATGGTCTATTATGTGTCCATCATGTCAGTAATAAAATGGGCCGATTGTTTCCAATCCCCCAGACAAAAACCCTGGGCTATTAAGGGCAATTACCATACAGCTACCTTTTGTTATCATTATAGTTAATAAATTTTGATTCTATACTGCTGGCCCGCTTAAAATCTTCTTTTGTCATGTCAAAAATCGTATAGAAGGCGTTACCAGTAAAGTTAAGATGCCACATTATTCTGTAACCGGTATGATTGGCATTTGCCACCATAGGGTAACATCCATAACATGATGGTGCCCTTCCTGCAATGTTTTCCCCCCCGGGGCAGTCCTAGAGAGATCGGTGGCCCTGGACACTCTCGTCTGACAGCCACCCTCTGACACCTCTGGTGAGATTTCTATTCCACCAAATCACCCAGGGAAAGCATCTCTACTCCCGAGGAAGAGAAGCACTCTAGGGGGGTGGGGGGGGTTGTTTTGTGAGTCTCCGCTACTCCTTATTTCTCCCCCGCAGGTACATGACTAGGTGGCCAATCTGTGGGGGAGAATATGTGTGGATGCCAGATGCTGCCCCCCGGTATTTGTTGCCCAGTAGCATAAAACTGCCACTTGCCTATCTTTATTCCATCCATAGCCTCCCCAAATGTTCTCCATCTGGTGTCCCCATCGCACACTTTTTGCATTGCTTTCACGCATCTGCGGTGGTTGCGGCAAGCTGTTATCACTGACAATCATCCCATGTTATGGGAACTCCTAAAAAACAAATCAAAGGCAGTTTGTGGTTTCACAGGGATCGGTCAGTTGTTTGATCTAATGAAATTCTTTCAATCCCATTTACCGTGTGTTTACAACCACCCACTTCCCCACCAAAATAGCAAGCTGTCCAATGGAAACCGAATATGAAGGCCTTCCCCTGGCAATTTTCACATTTATCCAGCCCATATGGATAACATGGGGGTGGCTGTCAATATCTGACAATTCACCTCCCCGGTCTGATACAATATTTCTAACCCCGCACATAGAGGCTAGGGTGCGACTTTTTCAAAAAAGGGTTGCACACAGTATGGTGAAACTTTTGAGTCCCGGGCCCAACAGTAACGCAGAACCCACTTTATTTTTAAGTGCCCTACAAGCAATTTAACCTGAATGACTGAGGTTTCAGTTAAGCAAATGGGAGATGCTCAATTTTTTGCCAGTATGGACGTTCGGTTAACTCTAGCACATCCTTCGGCCCTAAAATTCACAAAATGTAAAACTTTACAGGAATTAGAAGAAAGCAAGGAGCTCGGAAACCCCGTAACTTCATTAACGACTGCTGTACTTTTTCATGAATGCTGTCGAGTCATAACTAGTCGTGATGACGTAATCACAGACACAAGTGTTTATTCAGTAACAACTTTCTTAACGTCCCGCTGTTAAAATTAACAGTCAGCAAGGCACATGTAACAAAACAAAAGTGGCTATCCTTGAATTATCCTGGTCAATTAAGCAGCAGCATTGCACAGATGGCACGGTTGTCTGTTTGTTTACATTTCCCCATCCAAAATCCATCTCTGGAATATGCTTTTACCCCGAGCTAAAAAATCACCTCTCCCATCCCTGGCCACCCAATCAAAAACAGACTGCAGATATACTGATAACCAACAGTCCTGTCTAACGCGTGCCAACCAATAGGGCTTTGTGTAACATTGCCAAAGGTTCACCATCATGGACTAGGTGAAACTGTTAAACCAGAGCATTAAAGACCACTCCTCTTCTTTAGCGTGTCCTCACCTTTTGCTGTGTCCTTCCCTCTTCATTGTGTTAAAACCTTGATAGATCACTCGGATTAGGCCAGGTATGGAGGCCACCCTGGAAACTTCAGAGATAGTCAATTGGGTGGGGTGAATCGTACTTTGGGGTTTTGTTCTAGCTAAATGAAAATGCAGACTATAGCTACACATTAATGTAAATTCCTGCTTTAAAATGATGGATATTTGTGATTTACAACAGCTATTTGGCATAATGATAGTCGTTGGAACAACGTTGAGTCCAATAACGATCAGAACATATGAGTCACATGGCTGACAATAGCTATCAATGGAAGCTATCCCTCATTCAGCTTGTCCAATTGAGGGCCTGAAAGTGAACTTTTAGGAGAAGATTCTTTCATCAGACAGGATGAAGCTATTAATGACTAGTGTGAAAAGCTCTCCATGTAAACCTAAGCCCGAATTTGAAGGACCTGTAATCCATTTTAACATTTTTCCAAACTACTACTCCAGTGTGGACCAGGAACCCCCAGATCTCAGTTATCTCTATTAGCCAGAAGTATAGTACTTCTCCATTTGTTACTTTGGATATTGAAACCCCACTTCGCTTTAGTGACTTCCAGGTCCACACTGGTTATTCCATTGTTGCATGAATGTTACACTAGTACTGGATTGGAGATAAAATGCTTAAGGTGGCCATACACGATGGATTTGTGCTCACGTATCGAGAGGGAAAATCAAGAAAAAAGGTCAAGCGAAGGCGGGAAAGTGACATGTCGCATGTATCCCGGTTGATGGGGAGGGTCAGAGTTGAGAGAGAGTCACACAGATGGGCTGCAGAGCCCTCCCCCCCCCCCCCTCTAACTCCTAGCAGCTGAGGCTCCGCCACTGCTTCCCTTGCCCTGTGTCACAGCTCTGCTGTCATCTGAAAAAGAGCTGAGGACCACAGGCAAGGGGTGGAGCCCGGCATTCTAATGGCAGAGTGAAAGGTGGAAACCGTGTGTGTCTTTCTCAGCGGCCTGTCAGCAGCCCACAACATCGGGTGTAACACAGGACCCATGGCCCCCTCCGATGTGCAAGGTGTGCACATTGATTTCCGTCATGTTCCCCTTGGAGCTTCACTGAATTTTTTGATCATTATCTGGGGGGTTTTTTTCGTTTGTTTTTTTTCCTCCGATCTGCTTTGATGCCCCATAAGAAGACGAATTGGAGGGGGTTTAGGTCTGCTTTAAGAACATTGGGGAAATGGCCTTAAACATGGCAGGTAAAAAAAGTTAATACTACATTAGACAGTAATTTTTACTCAAGGGTAGCTAAGTGTGGTGATCTGTCAACTTTTGGGTGATTTTTTTTTTTTCTGTTATTGACTCGCCCCCCCCCCCCCCCTCCCCACCATTCCTAAAAATATACAGGCGTGAGACAAGCTAGAGTTCTGGGTAAAAGGAAAACGTATTATGGGACACACATTTCTAACATTATGGGGTTTCTTTGCTTATTTTGGAAAAAAAAAAAAGGCTATGCTTGTTTATTACCCAGATTTAACATATCAAGGTGTTTAGTGAGAGCCAATTTGCCCTCTGAGTTCATGCACACACAGTAATTCTAACATGGTCCCATTTCCAGAAAGTCTCTCCTTTTCTGGTAGCTGCAAGACTGAACACTAATAACCTAGCATTTCACGGTCATCATTGAGCAGCACATTTACAAGGGTTTGTGAGGTAAATGCGGGGGGAAGTTCTTTTGTTCAGTGTTTCGAAACATTGCATTCAAAAGCCGCTTTCATGGACGGGTCATTATGTGAGCGGACCCTTCGGGTGATTAATGTGTATTACTTATATATCTTCTTCAGGCAACAGAGTTTATTACGAGAAAGGATTGCCACTTTCAGGTAGGTGTAAAAAAGTTTACTATAAGGTATTTATAACAATGTGTCACCGTGGGACTTATGCTAGTACTTTATCTTGTTACCGCGTATTTTTCCGGTCATATAAGATGACCACCCAACTTTTTCGTTAATATTAGCCGTTTGGGTATATTCTCCGCCATAGAAGACTACCGCGCCGGGACAAGGCAGAGGCAGAAGAGGAGGGCGGCCTCTGGAGCGCATGCTGAAATCGGGCGCTGCTTAGGGTCCCACAATGCTCCCCTGCTCCGCCCCGTGCGCTCCCCCCCCCCCCCCCGCTCTGACCGGCTGGGAGGGGTAGTGGCGCCCCCCCCTCTCCAGCCGGTCGAAGCGGGGGGGGGGGGGTGGCTGTCGAGCGCACGGGTGGTACGGGAGCAGTGTGGGATGGCGATGGTCCCCCGCCCCCCCCAACGGTCTCTGACCCGGCTGGAGAAGGGGGGGG
>CM070037.1:107949217-107961739 GCA_036250615.1 Ptychadena robeensis | reverse complement strand
GGGGGGGGGCGCACTTGGGCATTAGAACTTATTTATATTCACAATTTGACACCCCTATCTGCAACCTTACATAGTTATTAATCTTTCCCTGCTGTTATCAATGGGACATAAATTGTATACATTTACAAAAAAAAGCTGAAAGAATGTTGGGAATGTAAAAAATGTACTTTTATAGTGTATACATGATGAAGTAAAGATTTTGTACAGATATTTAATGTGTTCTAGCTTTAATCTCAATCTCCCTGCAATACCAATTTCAGCCACTATGTCACTAGTGAGCACTTGCCGTCAGAGTAGCAGCACATAATCAGCTCCTTTCACACACAGCGGGGATGGAGGCTTATGCCTGCCATACACACCCCGACGGGTGCAGACAGACCAGCTCAGATGAGCTCCGGAATGCAAATGTGATGACGTCATCACGTTTGCATCCTGATGCATTATGGGGCTGCACTAGTTGGCCGGCACACAAAGTGCCGGCCATTAGCTTCAATGAAGACGCCGGTCTTCATTGAAGTTAAAGGCATCGGCTTCCATCGGCCAGAGATTATCGGACATGTCCGTTCTCTGGCCGGCCGAGCTGTGGGGTGACAGAGATATGTCGCCCCATGTGGGCACATGCCGATAAGCGGCCGATTTTTCCGCTGACCGACGGCGCGAGCGCGCACGCCCGTCGGTCAGGTGAAAAATCGGCCGCTTATCGGCATGTGTATGCCAGGCATAAGATGAAGTGTAGTATCTGTTCTTATCAGTTGCCTATGGGGATTCCTTGCATTACCTTCTCCAGGTTCCAGGTTTCCAGGTTCCAGGTTTCCTCATTTGGTTAAGAGAATGTATGGGGGTAACTCCTGCATTTCTGGATCCTGCATAGACTGGGAGCGGGGCGACAGTGAGAATTATCCCATGTCTTAGCTCCCTGCCATGAGATGTATTTGGTAGGTGGTGTTGGGAAGCCATGTCCTCCCATTGCGGCCCTTTCCCAGGTTGAGGATGTGTGTCAGTACAGGCCATCATGCCTCCTGGTGGAAGCAGCTCTGCCGCATTTCGGAGGGTTGAGGTTAAACCTCGGCGTTCAGTGCCCCTGGTTGGGACCCAGGGTGCCATAAATCACTGGTGGGGGACCACCATTCATGGCACATTGGTCACTGTTCAACTCGGCGCAACATTTTTAGTACCTACTCCCTGGGAGCCGCCTTTTTGCCAGACTTGGAAAAAAGTTTACCTGACTAGGCTAGGCCTGCCATGTGTGTATTCACTCGGTACTTATTTATTTATTTTTATGTAGTCTGTCCTCCACTACCCCTGCACATTTTGTCTTCATTCACGAGTATGGGTGTTGGTACCTTTAGGACTTAACCACAAAAGGTGGTGGGAAGAGACTTCTTACAGGCCTGTCAGTCTCTCCAAGTATGTGACCCTCTTCAAAGGGGTCCCTAGTAATCGGGAGACCTGGCTCCGGTCGAGGTCACCTGGGGAATGGGACATCCGAGGGGCAGGTGGCTTCGGCTGTCCGTCCCACTAGTCACCCTTTATGGGGAATCAGTCTTTAGCCCTTTTTGGGCCGGAACACTCGAAAACACCCGTGCAGTTTGGTGTGGTGTGTCTGTTCACTTTTTCAGCACTGATTGTAACAAATCTCATGTTTGTGTGGCTGCACACGCCGAGGTTCAATAGAAAAGACAAAAAAAAACAAGCCTGAAACCGCTTGGCCTGTCCCATGCTTTATTGCACAGGGCACTTATTATGTAGTATGTCCTCCCTACTACCCCTGCACGTTTGTTTTGTTCACTAGTACGGGTGTCAGTCCTCCAAGTTCGGGATCCTCTTCGGAGGGGCGCCCACCACGGTCCCAATACTTAGTAAACCTGGCTCCAGTCGAGGTCACCTTGGGGAACAGGACATTTGAAGGGTCAGATGGCTTCGGCTGTATGACCCACTAGTCACCTTTTTTGGGAAACGAGGCCGTAGCAGTTTGGTGTGGTGGTTTCACTACGTGTGCATGCATAGGCTCAATAAAAAAAATGTTGACAGCAAGGGGCTTTGAGGCACAACAGGTGAGTATTCTTTAAAGTAAATACTTTTACTGATTCTCTGATTCACTGAAAAACAGGGTACAGACGTCAGATGTTCCCTACAGCAGCGTGATGACTTCATACAGCGCTGCTGTCCCCAGTTCAGCCGATGCTTTGCCTGGAGACCTGCGGTCATCTGCCATATTTACAGTCAGGACCGATATGGCTGTTTTCGAGGCGGATTGATTGGTCCCGCTCGAAGACAGCGTTAGTGGCATATTTTATGGGCCAGATAGATGGTCGTGAGTGTGCACAGCGCTCGAAGCGGCCATCGATCCGGCCCATATCTGCAGGTCTGTATACTGCTTTAGTCAAACTTTGGATTCTCAGCGTAGCTTCCCTTTACCATTTGCAGTGTAGTATTCTAAAGACTTATAATTTGATGTTAAGGACCAAATAGATTTTGTGGATTTTTAGGAAACGCTCTTTGCGGCAATAACATATGTTACCGCTTTCCGTGTTGTGGGCAGGCTCTGTTTGGTATACAAAATTGGTTAAATGTATTTCCTAAAGGATGGCAGAGTAATTCTGTTTCTGAAGCAAGCGTGCCTATTGAGATGTAAATACTTGTTTAGCACATAAAAAGATTAGGCTTACGGCTCTACCGACGAGAACACTTAAAATGCATCATACTGATGTGCACTTATCTAGTAAGATGATTTAAATACAGGGGCTGCAGGTTTACACACTGCTGTCCTATGAGAGCGGTTAGTATTTAGATAAAATATCAATCCTCCTGAAGCAGAACTAAAACTCTCACAAAAGTATATTCTTAAAACAGGAACGCAATATTTGTTAAGGAACCTATTGCCTTCCCTTTGCACATCCTGTAGACTCATTATATGATCCTGCATCAAGTCCTATACGCATCCCAACTTAAAACATCATCACATGTGCAACTTTAAGAGTTCTCTAGGGCTGCCCCTACTCTCTGGAACTCTCTGCCTCATCATATTCGATCTTCCCCCACTTTTAGCACCTTCAAAAAAGCCTGGAAACCCCCCATTTGAGTCTTGCTTACCCAACTTCTCATTCCTAACATCACCATCTACCTTATATATTGTATACTCTGTTCCAAAAAAAGAGATTGTAAGCTCCATTGGGTAGGGTCCTCCTGTGTTATAGTTTGCACCCGTACATAGCTTTTGTTGTTTCTCAATTAATATTTAACCCCCCTAGCCCCCCTAGTTGAAAAACAAACGAACCGGGATTGGAAAAAGTGACCATACCCACGGAAAGCTGCAACGATTCTCTATAGCAACCGGGACCAACCCTTCTGGGTCATCATTGACCCCCCGAAGGGTCCATTACAATGGAGGGGCATTGGTTTTTTCAACCAAAATTGTTGGCATCATTGATGATGACACGGACGGGGGGGGGGGGGGGGGGGGGGGGGGGGTAAATTCAAGCAGAGTACAGTGAACCCTGCTGTGATCGCCTGTACCACGCCGCTTAAACCGGTGCGGTAGGGGCTGACAGCTAGGGAGGTTATTGTACAACGCTGCGTACTATGTTTCAGCTTTCTTAATTTTCCCCTATTTTCCAGCGTATAAGATGACTTTTGAACACAGGAAAATTTGTTCCAAAGTCGGGGGTCGTCTTATAATACGCCGGGTGTCGACGTTGGGGGGGGGGGGGGGGGGGGGGGGGGGGGGGGGGGGGGGGTATGGGAATTGGGGATGGTGCAAGGGTGCTCTCCTGTCCCGGGCTGACCATCCCCCAATCCATGCTCCCCACACTGCGTGCTGGCCGACAGGAGCCATCAGAGGGAGAGATCTTCAGAATCCCCCTCCAGCCCCTCCTTCCCGATGTCTGTGTGATGAAAGTAGCTGGCTGCTACTGACGGCAAGTGTGCTCACTAGCGACATTGTGCATTGTGGCTGACATTGGTATTGCAGGAATATTGAGATTAAAAAATTTTTGCGTTTGAAGAGGGGTGGTCTAATGAGGCGGGAATATTCTAAACTCCATATTTTAACTGGAAAAGTTGGGGGTCGTCTTTTACGCCCAGTCGTCTTATACGCCGGAAAATATGGTATGTTAATAACTTAAGAAAACATAGAAAATTTTATAGGATAAAACTGATTCTGTAGTCACATGCTTGGCTCCACAAAAGAGTATTTCCCTGGTGGGATGCTCACTTGGCTGGATGGGATGTTCACAAAAAAAGTAGTATTCTGCCCCTAAAGCCCCCAAACACTTTTACGAATTTCTGCCATCATCACATGAGGCCACTCCTCCCAAGAATCTGCAGGGCACACTTTGTGTGTAGACAGACGCTGGTCCCCATCCAAAGTGATGAAAGTCTAAGAATTACAGACATGTACTTTATAGCTTTCTGGCGGGCGATTTTGGGCTGAATTACAACTTCAAGCTTTAGATTTCCACCCGATTTTTTGGCCGATCAACCACCGTGAGCGTGCATGATGATGGTGAAAAATCTGGTGAAAACCTAAGCGTGTATGGGGGGCTTAAGTGTAGCAAACAAAATCTTTTAGGGGAAAAGGTATAAACATGTAAATGTGCTCTTACAGGACCTGAAAGTAAGGTGATGTATCGGGCCGCATTTCTGGACCTAAACCCCCCCAGTCAATGTCATGAACACATGCTTTTATGAAAAGTCGGTTTTGTATATAAGTCGTGTTATCATGCACAAACGCTGAATAGATGTGCTCTTGGAACAGAGAAAACTAACGATAATGAGCTGAGTGACCTGTTGTGTTCCAGCTGCCCAGTCTTCTTGAAAACGCTATTGAAATGGTAGCCAAATGAAACAAGGCATTAGCTGATGTACTAATGAACACTTACAGGTCAGTACTTACACAAGTAAAGGAAGCCAGGGCCGCCGGCAGGGGGGGATAGGGGGCCCGGGCAGCTAGGGGGGCCTGACGGTCAGCACGTAGGGGCCCCGGATCGGCACAGCAGCCTCTGCTCACTGCCAGCTTGGACTGCCACTATGCACGATGTGCTGCCGGCAGTCCGGGCTGATGCACCGATCAGGCAGCACGGCGGGGGGGGCTTGGGATTGTGATATTTCTCTGCTATGAAAGTCCTGCCATGGGGCCAGGACATTTTTGGCTGCCCTGAAGGTAGCCAATCTTTTACTCGATTTTTCCCCATTTGTTACCGCGTGTGTTCATGGTGATCAATCAAGTGCTGCCCACCCTGAATGATTGACCGAAAAAACCCTTAAACTGACCAAAAATCGTATCGAACCTTGATCCGATATGTGTTATTGTTTTGGTCAATTGTTTGTCAATCAAAGTATGTTGGTAGAGAAAACCAACAATTTCCTGTGCAATTGACCCATAGCTCCCTATGCTGCAGCCTTTCCAAACGATCGATTTTGAGGAATCGGCCTTTTTGGCAATCCGCTCCTTTCACAATCTACCCCAAATCGGATTCCCATGGTGGTGTGCCCTTGATTGCAACATGATCGATCGCAGACAACGTGTAAACGAAAAAGACGTGAAAACGCAAACGTTCTCAGTGCGTTAAATCGATCCCACATGAAGAAAATGTGTAGGTAAAACATGTTGGTAAATTCCTGTTCGATTGGCATTAATATGTATGGGGACCATTTCTAGCTAAGTGCGCAAGATTTTGTTATGAATGGGCAAAGTACATGTTTACTTTTCATCACATAGCTGTGTCCATTAAAAGTAAAGCAATAGGTTGGCCCTGACTACCCAACATACTTACCTATCCCTTGTTGGGTGCTGAGAAATATATAAGTATGGAGGACACCTGACTCACATGTGACACTGCTGGGCCATGTCATTTAGTATTAATTCATTGCTTACATAGATCTTATGGGGAAGTCTAATTTAATGTGAATTCTTTAGTTTGGCCTCAGGAAAGCAAAGGGTACTTGTTGGATGTTATGTGGTGATTTGGGGGGGATGTCCTCCATATATATTGTAGTGTAATGGGTTTGGTTATGAAACAATTCATGTGTTTGCTCATGCTGTAGATGAGTCAGCTCAGCTCAAGTATGGCGCCGTAGGGCTTGTCCCCACTTTGGCAGTCGACCGTAGGCGTTTTGTCAAGCATTCACCCGTGGCCACGGTTGTGGCTTTTTTCTTCATAGTGCATGTTGGTCATGCCCATAGAGAATGAATGGATGTGGTTAAAAATCGCGTCCATTCATGTCTATGGGCGCGATCGGCAGTGGCCAAACGCCCACTTGGAGATAAGGCCATTTTAAATAATGTACATGGCATAATGGACAGACTTCTAGGCTGGGAGAATTGCAGGACCTTCAGGAAGACAATATTTATTGTTGATCATTTTCCCCTAAGGCAGTGGTTCGAACGACCATTTCACAAGGGGTTGTTGGGTTCACTAAAAACATCAGTGCTGCTAACAAGCAGCAGCTCTGATGTCCACCAACAGGGTGGGAAGGTAGGAGGGAGAGTAACGCCTCCTCTATCCTAAGGATATGTTCCCACATGTAAGGCCTGCCGCCACGCGATTCTAATCGCGCCCATGTAATTGAATGGGGCTCTTCCCCGGGCTCACCGTGTTTTTGAACACGGGCCATGGTTGCACGCCGGGCAGCCCACATGTGGGAACATAGCCTAATATAGGAGTGAGGGGTCAATACTCTCCCTCCTACCTTCCCAACTGCACAAGTGGAGTGGGAAAATAGGAGGGAGGGGACAAAACACTTTCCTGATCATGCTGGAAGTGACATCTTCCCTGTTCCAAACAAAAGAAGGGACATAACTTCATGGGTCACGGATCTAAAAAGGTTGAGAATCACTTACCTAAGGGCTTAGGGTAGTTCTGGACTTACACCCTCCAATACTGTGCCCTGGGAATCTATCTCTTCCCTCTTGGAATACAAGCGTACCTCTCAGGACTGTGTGAATATCCCACTGGGACCAGACATAGTGCCAAGTGTGTATATATTCTTCTGCCTAGTAAAGTGAGACCCAGTTACAGCTACCCAGATTCCCCTATGATAAGCCATCTCATCACATAAGCCACCCTCCGATTTTTGCCCAAAATGTTAAAATAAGCCACTGGCTGCAGTGCAGGAAGGACAAGCAAGCTGCTGATCCCTGCCGTAACGGAGTCTGCTGTACCGGTATAACCCCAAAAAATGAGTCTGAGAAGGGGATAATGAATGGCACAGAGTGATCAAAAGGGGACAATGAATGGCACAAAGTGTTCAGAAGGGGACAATGTTTGGCACAGAGTGATCACAAGGGGACAATGATTGGCACAGAGTGATAAGAAGGGGACAATGAATGGCAGAGTGATCATAAGGGGACAATGAATGGCACAGAGTGATCAAAAGGGGACAGTGTTTGGCACAGAGTGATCAAAGTGGACAGTGTTTGGCACAGAGTGATCAAAGGGGACAACGATTGGCACAGAGTAATCAAAGGGGACAATGTTTGGCACAGAATGAACAAAGGGGACACTGATTGGCACAGAGTGATCAAAGGGGACAATGATTGGCACAGAGTGATCAAAGGGGACAATGATTGGCACAGAGTGATCAGAATAAGACATCCCCCTGAAAATAAGACCTAGGGCATATTTTGGCATTTCAAAAAAAATATCAATCGGGGAAACACTTTATGAGTATGTGGACATTGCTTTATTCAATACCAGCAAACTGTGTCTTGATTATACCGATCACCTGCAAGGTAAGGTGCTGTCTTCCCACCTACGCCATGCTTCAGTACCCCTATCCCCCACCAGAAGGAAGATGGCTGCCCATAGGGGATAGGGAAGAGGAAAAGCGCGCCAAAGACAACAAAGGTACTATTGCATCTGGTGTCTGGAGTCACGTACTCCACACAGGCTCAATTAAGATCATCCGTTTCAAAATGATAACAAATCATTAATAAACGACATTTTCCGATGGAAGTGGACGCTGCTCAGCGGGCACTTTGTAATACCATTTCCTTTAAAATAAAAAAACAAAATTTTATAAGAAATAAGCCAATGTTGTTTCTGCTGATCATTTAACAAGTGTCTACTCCCAAACAGCTGTTTAGTCATCCATACTAAAGCACATCAATACAAACAATCTTCTGGGGCTATTGATCCTAACTCTCAAAGACAAACAAATTACTTAGTAAGGCATTCATGCAAATTCTCCAGATAGTTGATTCTGTAGCAATATTGCGCTGCTCTCCAAGAACCTGATGTACTACGCTGGAAGAATGAAAATGTAGGCAGACCATACAGAAGGGATCTATAAGGCACCTTCTTCCTTCTTCACATCCAGTAAATGGGATATGCTTCTGCCTCTCTCTCTAATACTCATTAGTAATTAAACAAAAGTCCCTCCGCGCCGGTGTTAAGAAAGTGCAAGTCTACAGACATAAGCTTATCAGCCAATAAGAAGAACGTAGAGTGGCAATAACACATTGCCTATTTTCTCAAATCTGCCTAAAGCTGGGAATACATGGGTCGATTTTTTTCATTCGATGGACTTGTTCGAACAAAAATCAGTATAATCAAGACACAGTTTGCTGGTATTGAATAAAGCAATGTCCACACACTAATACCGTGTTTCCCCAATGATAAGGCACTGTCTTTTTTGGAATGCCAAAATATGCCCTAGGTCTTATTTTCAGGGGGATGTCTTATTCTGATCACTCTGTGCCAATAATTGTCCCCTTCTGATCACTCTGCCATTCATTGTCCCCTTCGATCACTCTGTGCCAATCATTGTCCCCTTCTGATCACTCTGTGCCAATCATTGTCCCCTTCTGATCACTCTGTGCCAATCATTGTCCCCTTTGATCACTCTGTGCCAATCATTGTCCCCTTCTGATCACTCTGTGCCAATCATTGTCCCCTTTGATCACTCTGTGCCAATCATTGTCCCCTTTGATCACTCTGTGCCAATCATTGTCCCCTTTGATCACTCTGTGCCAATCATTGTCCCCTTCAGTCAATAAGAAGAAAGTAGAGTGGCAACAACACATTGCCTATTTTCTCAATCTGCCTAAAGCTGGGAATACATGGGTCAATTTTTTTCATTCGATGGACTTGTTCAAACAAAAATAGAAAAACCGAACAAGTCGACTGCAAATGATCAAAAGTGAACAATATCAAAAAAACAATCTGATCGGACATGTTGATAAATTTTCATCTATCTTGTAAAAAACAAATGTAAATCATACATTCCATCATTTAATTCGATTGGTTGGTTCCATTGTGCACTTTACATTGCGCAATTTCTGGGTTAATGTGTTGTGGGATGGATAGAGAATACTATATAAATAATAATCGTTCGATATTTTGTTTGATTGCATTCAGTTTTCATTTGATATCGTGTGTTGTCAAACAAAAATCTAGTGTGTACATTGGACATATTTTGATCAATGTTTGATAAAATTATCGAACTAAGTTATGGAATTGATGGTCGAATGAGTAAAAATCTATACATGTATTCCCACCTTTAAGCTAAGCATACACAGTTCGATTTTAGAACAATCGATCTTAGACTCGATTTTAGATCGTAATCTTTTCATTGGACACCGATCGTTATCGAATCCAAAGTACTACCACATGGAAGGTTCAATCGTAATATGACCATAATCATTCATTTCGATCACAAAACAGAGGAAAGAGTCATAAAAGAGTCATATATAAACATGTTCATCGAATACAATGCACCAGACCAACAAACAAAATGCTACGATTTTAGTTCAATTTACGAAAATTTTCCAACATGTTCGATGTTATGATCGTTATCAAAAAATTTTGCAGATCGAACCATGTATGCAGTAAATTATTTAAATTTGATCGTTGCAGTGTCGCAAACCTGCTGGTCCTTTCACCCTGGCTCCGCATTGCACGTTACTGCCAAACGCAAAGCGGGGGGGGAAGAATATTACAAAATAAATATTTGACTCGAGTATTAGCCTACAGTGGGGAAATGCAGCAGCTAGGACGCAGAAACACCCAGCAAATACTTTTTACAATTATTTCAACTAGCGGATTTAACATAATAAAAAAAAACAAAAAAAAAAGCTAAGTGCTGCTCTAGTTGCTGCACAATAATAATAAAAGAATGCGTTTTGCACCCAGTTTATGGAAAATCTACATGAGCTATGTGGGGAATCAGCTCAAACGGTGCTCTCAGAGCATCAATCCACACGTTTTTGTCCTCTTAAGGGCTCCTGCCTATGATCATTTCAGAAAAACAGTCCAAATAAAGGGTTACCCTCGCAGGGGTTATTAGACATCCAAATAAAACAGCCTCCTGGCTTGGCACCGATCAAACAACAGTTCCTTCCTTTAGGAACCCTTAATGGTCTGCCTCCTAGCAGCCATCAGCATGGGGCCACACACTCCTTGTGTGCCCTGTGTTTGCTGCACCCAGCAGCACTGTCTCCCACCTCTCTCAGGAGCCCTGACTGGCTGGTCCCAACTCCTTTTTGGAGACACTGCCCGTCATCTCATTAGGGTCTAGCAGGTGTATCTTGGCGGATACACACCAGCAGACCCCTTCACTGCCGCATATGGACCATGCACACCATGGCAGACCACCGCTCTGTCACAGCTAATAATAATAATAATGATTAAAAAAAGGTGCCTACAACCCTTTCCTATCGATCGCAATGTGCCTACTCAAAAATCTAAGATCGATCGCACAACCATCGGGGAATCAATGCAAACCATCTTGGGGAATCGATCCCTGGCCGATATCATCCAAAGTAATGGCATTCAAACAGGGAAATACTGTCATGTCGGTATCCGTTCAAGCGGGATTAATTGTCAATGTGGGTTGCATTCGATTCCAGAACGCTCGACCACTGCGAACGCACAAGGTGCACGATGACCATTTGGGAATCGACCTGTGTATAGCCAGCTTTACTTAGTATTGTATGGTTAGGCTATGTTCCCACATAGACGATTTATTGCCCCGCCCCGATTGCTCACGTGATCGGGTGCGATTGACCAGACGATCTTTAACATTTTAGCAATTTAAAAAAAAATCGTCCGCATTACAAAAAAATGACCGCGTCCATAGAGAATGAATGGACACGATGAAAAATCGCGTCCATTCATGTCTATTGGCAAGCTCAGAAAAAAAATCCCAACCGCCCGCAGCCCGCAAACACAGGGAGTGGTGATTCTGATCACAGGTCCTATTGAGGCTGCAAGCGATCACGCCCATCAGTTGGGTGGACGCTGAATTCGCGGACGTGGTCAACCCCGATTTCCGCACCCGAATAATTGGGAACATAGCCCTACATGTTGTTATATTGTTGTTTACTAACAATACTTAAGACCCAAATACATGTCTAGATTTTTCGTTCAATCAACTTAATTCAATCAATTATTTTTTTTGATTGATTGAAAATCTATGGCAGCTCACAAGGTTAGATTGACCTAAAACGATTAAACTTCGGAAAATTTTTGATTGAAAAATGAACTGACATGCTGGAAAATCAGTTGTATTGAAATTCAATTACGCTTCCAGTCGATCCCAAAAAATTCTATCAAATATCTGTTACTACAGTTGGCATAGATTACAATCAATCACCAATTTCCCTGATCCAAATAAATGTATCTTTTTAAGTTGATTGAAAGGAAAATCTAGACGTGTATGCCTTTACTCTCAGGTATACTTCCCAGTCTGGAGGGAGCCCGCATCGAAGAGTGCTTAAGCACACTATGCCCAGGAGGTTAAAGTTATTTGGGAGCGGGGGAGGGGTTAGTATATAACAATTAAAAATACAAAGTGCAATACTATAAAGTACCTTTCTGATTTCATTTTTATTTATTTTATTTTTGTATTTTTTTACCACAACAGAAGAAACATTATTTTATAAAAATCCTGTATCCAAAAAAACAAGCATCGATTTAGAAATAAGAAGTTCTCCCCAAAAGTTCCATCACAGGTTAGCCGAGACGCTTCCCCCTCTGAGCCGGCGTTTTCCTAAATTGTTTCATTTGTAACAGAAGTGTAATATCTTAATGGTATACCCTGAAAAGCCGAGTTCCCCTTCCATAAATATCTCAGATTAATTATCATCCCGAGACCAAATCCACTTAGAGGATTTCACCGACTTGGCTGGTGCAGCCTCAGGTCTCAAGCCGCACAGCAAAACAACAGAGATGTTTACACGGCGCTCAGCAGAGTAACGCGGTTTACGAGAAAACTAAAAAGGTTATTTAACGTGTTCAAGAAACCATTTAAACAAACTATTAAAAACTATCGTCCAATTAAATAGTTTTTTCGTATACTTTAACTACTAGAGGTGGCCAGACAAAGTAGAAACCTAATGAGACTGCACGCTTTAATTAAAACCAGTTCCTGCCAACAATGTGTTTAACCCCTTCAATACCCTGAGATCTCCAGTTTAATATGTAAGTTATAACAAAAGCCCTCCAACCATGTAGTACAGCACCCTCCCTGATAGAATACATAGTGATTGGAAGGTATATATCACTGCTATGTAGTGCTGTG
>CM070037.1:107924748-107949117 GCA_036250615.1 Ptychadena robeensis | reverse complement strand
TGAATTTTTTCATCGATTGAACGAAAATCGAGAAATGCCCACATGGTATGATCGACGATATTTGTTCGATGAAGGCAGAAAAATTGATTGAATTTTGATCGGACATGTTGGAAAGTCATCGTCGATTGTGCCAAAATCGTTTTATAATCGTCGATGTTTGTGGTGTTTCTCCTGGATCGATTAGATTAGATATAATAACATGGACCACTTCAATCTGTCTTTCAATCGTTTCGATTCCAAAATCGACGATTTTAGTAATATTTTGGAATCGAAATCTCACCACAATCGCAAACTCAATGTGGGGTGTATGTTGATGCGATTAAGATCGATTTTCGATTAGACAATTGAATTCCTCGATCTAATTGAGCATCGATTGAACCAAAATTGAACCGCGTGTGGCTAGCTTTACCGATCCTTCTGTCAGCTATGAGTGAGGAGGTGGGGGCACACCATTGACCTGCATGTAAATGCATGTAGGCACTAGTGATGATCACGAATATTCAGATTCCGAATATTAATCGCGAATATGGGCAATTCGGAAATTCGCGAAGATGGTGAATATATTGCCGAATATTCGCAATTCCGGATATTTGGTATTTTTTTTCCATTACACACACCTCTCAATGCAAGTGGACAAATGGGAAGGCTGCAACAAGAGCTTAGCAACACTCCCTGCGACCATCAACAGTTTTTAAATCCAATATTGGGGTGATGCGAATATTCGGAATATTGCGAAAATCGGCACTTTAGAAAATTCGCAAAAATCACTTAGATGGCGTCCAAAATTCAAGATTTTTTTTCAACACGCCCCTCAATGGAAGTTAAACATATATTTGCGAATATATAAAAATTCGCGAAATTCGCATAAAACTGCAGATTTTCGCAATAAGAAGAATATTGCCAAATGCGAATATTTTCCCAATGTTTTCCCAAAAATTTGCGGCATGCCGCGAATACGAATGTTGCCTATGCCGCTCATCACTAGTAGGCACATCTCATCATCGATGACGCAAACAATGTGGGGGGGGGGGGGAGAATGGGCAGTGGCAGAGGCGCCCAATATTTGGCTTGTGATCTACTGCCAAAAGACCTTTTTTTTTATTCCCAGTTTTTATTAACACAAGACCAAGATTGCCAAAGCTGCCAAAATTGTATCATGTCACACATGTTCATGCAGTTAGAAAAGGTTAAATTTGACACACAGTATTTAAGGATTGTTTAATAGGACAGAATCAATACATTATCTCTGAAGAAGTCCAGTTGGGGTGATACGCGTTGAAACGTAGGTACCCTCCTACACCCCTGTCTTTACAGAACTGGTAACAGAATGTAACAGGACATTGCACCTCCTATGTATAGCTATGTCTGCAAGGATGTGCAACTTCCCAGCTGAGATTTATATACTTTCTTTTTTATTTGTATGTATCCTATTGTGATAACCAACATGTGTAAACCCATTACCTTGATCATATTACAGTCAAATAAACTCTTTGTTGCTAATTTCCCACAAACTGCGTTGTGATTGGATGCCTTTAAATCCTCGCTAGATGGCTTTTTAGCACTCACCGAGGGTACGGTCCCTTTGGTTGTTTGGTGGGTAAATTAAATTATTTTAAATATAAAGTATATATCTATATTATCATAATGGAAAAAACACTTACATAATCATATTTAAAAAAAATTTTGTCCTTAAGAGAAGCTCACAAGCCAAAAAAGTGTGGGTACCCCTGGCTTGCAGGAAATGTTGGACCTTCCATGTTATGGAATGTGAATGAAGCATGCCGAATGAAGATGGAATATGAAGATGCGATGCGAATGAAGTGTTTGCAATAACCACATGTGTTGCGGAGGCAGGTGCATTCATTTTTATAGTGTGGCCACATATCAATAACAGGTACTTCCCTGCAGGGCCGTTTCTGCATTACCGGTGCCTATGCAGTTCTTGCCTAGGGCCCCTTACCGACCTGGGGGGGGGGGGGGCTCTCGCTTTTTTCTTCTCCTTCCCCCTCTACACACCGCCTCTGTCCCTTGGTAGCTTGCGCTGTTCTGATCTGGGAGGGCAATCGTATCGAGGAGGGCGGCGGATATGCATGCGGGGGAGGACACCAGGGGCCCTATGCACACACATATTCCGCATTCCGGGAAACAGCCCTGAATTAGATATGGTACAAAGGACAAACTGATAAACGTTGATGCCAATGTAAATAGGCAGTAATTTTTAAATAAAACTGGAAAATTGACAGAAACCTGGAGATTGCTATTACAGTCTGAATATCTATGTCTGTGACCTCAGATAGACTTTTAATAGATGCTGGTGTGTTGACCCATGCACGTTCCTGTAGGCTCCATCAGCTGAGCCTTCTCTGCTGCCCAGGGCCATTTCATCAGCGTTGTGTAACAGAGAAAAGGTGGAGCCCAAAATGTAAATCAAGTTCTTACTAGAGCGTGATAACGGCTCTAATGAGGAAAAATAGCTAAGTAACAAATTATATAATCTGTGATTTATTTTTCTTTCTTTTTTAGCTCTCTGTAACCAGTACTCGGCCTATAATTACTTAAGGATGACTATTCGTAGATGACCCAAAAACTATGTCAAAAGGAACATTCTACTGCGGCATCCTTAAGGGTACAAGGCAATCAGATGGGAAGTTTTTGCATCTAAAATCACTCTGCAGACATCTGTGCTGCTGACGGCTCCGCTCTCTAAATCCGTATGTTTCTTGCTCCCATACTACAGTCTTCAGTCTGTCCCAAGGAAGATACAGGCACAGTGTTCTCACATTTGAAGCATTGATCCCTTTAGGCTTAATTTAGACTGCAGCCCCAGCCGCTCTTTACATCGGTTGCCAATGTGGTGCGGCTGTCAATCACCCACCAACAGTCTCCATGTTATCCTTTTGCAAAACTGCCCGGCAGGCGCAACATTTTGTTGTCCATCTGGCATTTGTGGATCGCATTCGATCCAAAGCAGCAGACCACGTGAAATAAACCTTAACCTCCCTGGTGTTATAGGCTTTTCACGTAAGGGTGTACAGTGTACTCCATGATTCCCTGCCCTCCACCACCTCTCTACAACGCCGTCGATGAGAGCTGGGAAAAGCCGCACCACCTCCATGAACATGAAGGTCTATGACTATACCCCCCTCCCCCCACCCATTCGGCATCATCAGTGAAGACTCAGAGCCGGAAGGAAACCTTGAGCCTGTAGCGATGCAGAATCGTTGCAGGTTCACGGCGCACCAGTAAAAAGGCCTGATCTTGGCATGGGCACAGTTTGTTCTAAGAAAAAACTTTGACTGTACCGAGTTTGGGCATAATGCCAGGGAGGTTAATCAGCACAGTGGTGTCCTAGGTTTGAATCTTGTCTGGACATTTGAGCACTATTTGCAATGAGTTTGCATGTTCTCCCCGTGTCTGTGTGGGTTTTCTCAGGGTACTCCTGTTTCGTCTCACACTCCAAAGACATGCTGATTAGAGTGGTGACCCTCTATCTCGTCTATATTGGGCCACTGACCTTTCACAAGTGTAAAGATAAGAGTCCAGAAGCCCAATGCTTACTTATGCTAGGCATACACATGCCGATAAGCAGTCGATTTTTAATCTGACCGACGGGCGTGCGCGCTTGCGCCGTCGGTCAGGTTAAAAATCGGCCGCTAATCGGCATGTGCCCACATGGGGCGACAGACCCCTGTCGCCCCACAGCTCGGCCGGCCAGAGAACGGACATGTCCGATAATCTCTGGCCGGCGCGAGCCGATGGAAGCCGATGCCATAAGCTGCAATGAAGACGACGTCTTCGTTGCAGCTTATGGCCGGCACACAAAGGGTGCCCGGCCGATTGAAGGGGCCCCATAATGCAACGGGATGCTAACGTGATGACGTAATCACGTTAGCATCTCGGCACACATCGGAGTAGGTCTGTCTGACCTGCTCGGTGTGTGTGTGCCCAGCATTAGTGGGAACCTGGTTTGGTCTGGGGGGGGCATGCTCATTTGTTGTGCCCTTTTTCAGGGTCTTGCCAGGCCCTGTTGTCTGTAAAATAAGGAGGGGGGCATGTCATTTTAAAAAATACAAAAATGTAAATGAATAAATTCCACTCTCCCATAACTATATTTGCATGTGCAAATCGGCACTGCAATAGGTCAACATTTTTTAAAGAAGTGCTTGTATAAGCACAAATTGGTACAAACACCTGAAAAACACCTTGAAAAAAATCTCTGAGCACCATAGGACAGCAAGAGGTGCCTGGAAAGCATAAACTTGGCCCTTGACAAATGTCCAGATCCTGCCCCTTACATCTAGGCCAGTGTTTCCCAAACTTTCCTTGCAGAGCCCCCTATTCTATATAGAAACATTATCATGTCCCCTCCGCCATTCAAACTGCACAGGTTCACAATGAGGGCCAGCACAATGCAGAAACCCAGGGTATTTCAGTTTTGCAGATCTCTCTGTCCCCTCTCTCTGGCTCCAAGTGCCACCTTAGGTGCCCCCCTAGAGCACCCCCCCCCCCTGAAATACCTAAGCACAACCCCCCCCTCCCCCCTGAGGGACCCACCACCTTGTTTAGAAACGACGAATCTAGGTAATGACAGCTCACTATAACTTAACTTTAAAGTGCACTTTACCTCTCGTAGGGACATAGGACACAACAGTCCAGTCCATATACATGTCAATTTTTAAAAGCCCCTCAGGTGTACATGAGGCTTTACAACTATACAAGGAACAAACAACTAAACTGTGCATTTCTGCAGCCAATACCAACACAATGCCAGACATTTACTGTGTTCTGTTATGAGGCCAATCACTTCTAGAATGAGAACCTTCTGCAGAGAACAGAAAGAGCGTACGGTGGAAATATTCCAACTATAAACCCAGGAGTCATTTCATCTTTGAAATGCAGCTCGCTAACACAAAACCTTTGGTAAATAGAAATGTCAGGCTGTGGTTTACCTGCTTTTTAACCCAAAAAACATCTTAGTGGCCAACAGATTCATTACCTCTTTCCCAGCAACAATCATATCAGCATCATATTGTGCCGCGCGGCTCTCTGCACGCTTGGCAATATGAATGATCCTTTTTACTATAACTGACAAAAGTGTTCCCATTCTGGGTACAGGCGGTATCTGGTAAAGGGACAAACAATAATGTGAATTAATAGTGTATACAGCTTTATGCTGTTTGCCTGGGTTGAAAAATAAATATTTTAAATGATAGCTGAGGGTTGCTCTATGTGTGATTGGAAATGGTGCTTGCTCTTGTTGTATAGACGTAAATATAAAATGACGCTGTAACTTCATTCACATACAAATGTACAATGCAGGAGAGTCCAATAGTGCTGGTTGGGGGGGGGGGGGGGGGGGGGGGGGGGGGGGTAGGTATTTAACTCCCACTACCTAGTGGAGATCAGTTGGGGCTTGTGGGGTTACCGTAGACTGCAAAGCTTTGTACAAATTTGATCACTGGGGATGATTGTTGTCAGCTAGCATGGAAAGAATGAGCACTTCACAAACAGCACTGGTTCAGTTCTATGGGAAGGCAGTGGAGGATACGTGGCACCCCACTGCATCATCCTCCATACAGCAGTAGTAGGACAGATTGGTAGTTCAGCTACCCATTCCCAACATCATCACGCCAGGATTATGAGGATCCTGAAGGCCTATGCCTGTTTATAATTACAGGCATATGGCAAGGGAACCCCCAATACACATCCCTGGCATCACCAGTTCAGCAACAAGCCCGCAGGATGCCGACACGCGTCTGGAGGCTACTGCTCGGGGGCTACCAATAATGGTAACCTATCCCGAGCCACACTTGGGAAAATTACCTTCTTTGACAATTACATACTTGTCCATCACATGTATCAACTTTGCAATTCCGATGCCCCTAAACATAGTATCACCTCCAAAATTGTTGAATTCGAAATTCTAACTTGACTTTGAACTCAATGTAAGTGTTAGAGCAATACTTTTTTGGAAACCCTTCCCTATATCTCTATATCTAAATCTCAACATTTTTGGTGATGATGCCATGTTCACGGGCTTTGCAATTGACTTACAAGTCACCGAGTTAAAATTTCCTCTATCCGGTAACTTATTCACCTTGATTAATGCATGTGGCTTCAGCAGACTGTATCCAAAATGTTTTCATGACCCATGTGGATCAGAAATTGGCCAATCGAGATGGTCAATGAGTTGCCTAAAATTCAAATTGTATGCAGACTAAAATTGAGCCAATCAAGTACAACAACTGCTGTTTCAGTCTGTGTATAATTTAAATGCATTTGCATGCTAATGTTGTAATGTTGGCAACTCATAATCTCTACTGGCTAGCAAAAAGAAAAAAGAAAAAACTAACGTGTAATAAAAAGAAATGAGTAGAATAGAAATATCTGTACAAACTAGAACAGAACATGGACACAACACACAAACAAAATAGCAATAAGTAAACAAAATGTGCAAATTGAAGGCGCAACCCACAGTGTGACTAAAGCACTTGCCACTGAGCTCGTAGCTGGAATAAATACGTCAAAGAAATAAATTATCATATGTTTTGTCCTTGCACAAAGCTGGTATTTTTCACTGCACGGCATACATTGTGATCTGAAAGTAATCCTGTGGGGATGTGGGAGTCAAAATAAATATGTGATATTTACCCATAATTGATGAATAAGATTGCGCATGGTCTGTAATGTCAGCCACACGTTAAATAGTCAATAAAATACATTATAGTAGTATATATACTGAACGCGTTTGGAATAAGAATCACAAGGATATTAAAACAACAATTCAGTAAAAGGAAGATTTAACGTCTTAGGGTTGCTGTAAGTAAGCTGATGTCTTTTGAATTATTGATTGATTGTAATAATGGTTAGAACCACATTTTTCCCCTATTGGAAGTATTTGGTAGCCAGACAGAAAAATAGAAACTCTTACCCAACATCCCTGCCTTTAAACATAAATTAAACCCAAACATGCAAAATCAATCATGTTTTTCCTTAAGCTTTGCAATAAGCAGAACCTAGTACAGTGGAACCTTGACTTATGGACCTAATTCGTTCCCAAGGGTTGGTTGTGATTTTTTTTTCTATAAGAAATAATGAAAATGTCATGGCGGGTGACACAGGTGATCTAAAGTAGTGGACCAATTGGACTAACTGCAAAGTTGTCAAAGGTGCAATCCCAGATGTAGAGTCTAATGAACCTGCTGTTCACCCCTGCAAGGGGTGATGGACTTTGCAGCAGATGAGTCCTAGGTTGCGGTCCTCAGACACACCCATGCGCAGTAAGTAGCTGAAGATTTTCAAGTTAAAGCACCAAGGGGTGAGACAGGGACACTGTGTAGAACAAACCAACGGTCAAAACCGGGAAGTCAAGAGAGTAGATATTACAAACAACGGCACCTGGAGGCACATGGAAGATATGGGAGACCTTCTTGCTACTAAGAAATAGGGAAGAAAGTAGGGACTCCTGACATGTTAGGAGATACAGCTACACAGGGAACTCTGCTGCCGGACACTTTAGCCCTCTGAGGCAAAGGGAAGGAATATGAAACAGAGCTGAAAGCAGACATTGTAGAAGTAACATGCAAATATCCCCTGGACCTAAAAAAGAATCCCTTACCTAAACTTTTTATACTAAAAAAGTTTGAATGATATGTGTAATTTACAAACGGTAAACTTTTATAAACACTTATCAAGGTGACATGTTTGTCTTTCAGGAAGAGAGGATGAGATGGAGGGTGGTTATTGTTACACAACTAGTAGTGGTAGAGTGTTCTACCAGATTACCTATCGTGAACAGTTACATATATACATACAGTAAAAGGTTGTATATTTTAGAGGTCATTCATGATTTGATTTTCATATGATAATATATTTTATATTCACCATTTAATTATTATTTTCTACAGACAAGGCTCATCCATTAAACATTACCATTTGTGTCAATAAGGAGGGAAGTATGCCGATTTAGTTTAAAGTAAAAAGGCATAAAGCAGAAACCATGAAATGCCCAGTCTATATAACAACAATCTGATCCAGATAGGCAGATTGAAATTGAGCTTTTGTACTCGATTGGCTCAGTTTCAATCTGCCCACAATTTGCATGCTAATGTCAACATTTTGGCATCTCATTGACCATCTCTATGTTACAGGATATTGAGAGAGCAATAACGTGTTTATGTGTTAGTCTTGTGTTCACCCCTCTTTAATGTATACTATGTAATGTAATAAAATGTTATTGGCTTACTGTGATGTCCCTTCCTCCTCTATTTTTAATAAACACATATTGGAGTTGAATAGATATCAGTGTGGCACATCAGCCTACACTTTAAACGGTATATACAGGATTCCTAATTAAACAAAGCATTTGTTGGTGCAGGACTCATATTCTGTTATTTAACTTGGAATTATGCAACAATAAAAGCTTTCATAAAATTTTACTGATTGGGTTGGATGTAGTTTAGAAAACGCTAGGCTCTAATTTCTAACTAACGAGCCTTATTACAAATGCTGCCCAGACAGAACCAATGGAAGCCCAGGCAGTGTTTATATAATATTTTGGTAATAAGAGGTTTCCGTTTTCTTTGATTGCCGATTCTTCCTCGTTCAGAATCCCCCTCCTATCGTGTTGACTGACAGTTTAGCTCACACATAACATGGCATTGAAGGCATCTGGGGATCT
The DNA here is from genome assembly GCA_036250615.1 of Ptychadena robeensis. Taxonomy (NCBI): domain Eukaryota; kingdom Metazoa; phylum Chordata; class Amphibia; order Anura; family Ptychadenidae; genus Ptychadena; species Ptychadena robeensis. The sequence continues at coordinate 107,940,437 of CM070037.1, read as the reverse complement.
GTCTCAGAGCTGTTCACCTGTAACATGCTGAGAATGTGGAATAACAAAAGGAATAACATTTCCAACTGTTTTCTGGCAAAGCCATGAGAGCTCTGCAAACAGGAATTGTGCTAATATTATGAATATAAGTAAACACTGTACTATATGTTATAGTCAGGGTGCACATAAGTGGTACTCTGGTACTGAAAAGGGGGCCAAAAACTAGCTCTGCGTACCGGCATTATTGTTACACAGCTCATATGTGTACTAACAACTTGGAGGCGCTCCGTGTCTGGGCGGCCACAGCTAAATGTTACATGTATACAATTTATGTCACTTGGATAGCTGCAGGGAAATATGAATAACTATGAAAGGTTACAGTTAGGGATGTGAAATTGGGAATATAAACTAATAATCCTCAAAAAAGGTGTTGGAGATCTGGGGGATAAAAGTCAGAGTAGGCATATGTAAGGGTAAAATCTGACAAGAGAAAAGCACAGTGTGACAGCTGGAATATGACTATGAAAGGTTGACATTTGGACTGCAGGTAGTCTAAAGGGTTAGTTACCAAATTAGAAAATGTCAGGGTGTCACTACTGGGATATGAGAAATTGCACGGGTATTCACCCATGTGTGCAAGCCTTTACAGCACTGCTGTCAACCACCGTCCAATGCCCTCCATGTGAAGGCCATGGGCAATCATTCGGCACTCATAGTTCAATAGGGGTTGGGAGCAGCAAATAGGCAGCAAGCAAGCTACTGTATAAATTTAGGTTCTAATTTATCTAGGTCATGGTATAGGGATTATTCAGTCATATTTTAATGGGCTTGGTTAGTAATGCTGAAGACATTTGAAGCTAATTGGAGACATGTTTTTTAACAAACATTCAATTGTGGAAATATATTTAAGTAGCACTTAATCATATCATTTCAGTTTGCATCCAGCTTATGTATAAAATATTCTGTTTACTTATTCATGCTTTTCAATTCATTTTTCTGATGTTGTTTTTATGCACCAGAATATGACAAGGCTGCCAAATCCTTCCCTGGCTAGCACTGCATAAACTCTTATTGTTTCTGACCTGGAGAAAGGTAGAGAAAGTGGAGTAAAAATTCCTCATCTGTACAATTTACTGCTGTAAAAGTAGCATACTTTCCAGGCTATTAGACCCTCCGATGTAGGGGAGTGTCTGATTGCCTAAAAAACATTTCAACTGGTTGCTCTGCATAGAGCATCAACTGGCAGAGTGGGATTTAAAGGATGCAGGAAAGCTGTCAGAGGCTTCCCCACCTCCTGGAAATGGTGGGCGCTTTAGCTTGTGTATGACAACTGCGTTTAAGTGTTTGTATACAAACTGACTTGTATACAAACACCTGTTGCAGAGGCTACTGCTGTATGTAAGTAATTTTGGAGCCTGGCTGTCATACACACTGCTTTCCTGACTTTGTGTGTGTAAGATAGGCAGCTTAAGCCCAGCTCACAATCACAAAGCTAATCACAAAGCTGTAGCAGAGGGAAGATCTATCCATGGGTGGATCTTTCCTCTGCCTGTGTATGTAAACTAGTCTGAAGCTGCCTGATTTACATACGCAAAGCTGTAGTAGATGACCATGCGCAGATCTTTCCTTTGCACTTCAGGGCTCAAGCTGTAGAAGAGGGCAGATCTTACTTCTGACAGTTCCTCCACTATCCACTGGATATGCTCAGTGCTTGGCTGGGCAGATGTCAAATGCACATCTTAAAGAGCACATGTATTACCACTTGCAGTAGCACATTTGCACTATAATACACACATGATTTTTCCCCCTGATTAGGAGGGGGGTCTTATAGTGCAAACAATACAGTATTTGTCACAATGCAGTAGCATCACTAGCCTGCTTTTGTAGTTTAACAAGTTTACCAATTAGGATCTCCCCTACCTTGCCTGTTGTATGGTTTGTTCCAGGCCAGGTAGGCATTGGCATCACCAGTTCTTACCATCTGGGTAATATAGCGCTTCTACAGCATAGCTTGTCTCCTCCAATCCTTCCCATGTACCTTTCTATATAAACTACTCACTTGCTTGTGTAGTAGGAATATTTAGCCCCAAAGCTCATGTGTGCTCCTGATTATTGAATTTATTGGCCTGTTTTCTTTGTATCCTGACCCTTGCCCTTGTTCTCCAATGCTAAATTTGGCAGATGATGCTGTCTCTGTACAAGTATGTGTAAGGGCTGCAACCTGGGAGGCAATCAAAGTAAGTAATCAAAGTGCTCTAGTTGCTCTTTAGACTTTATGCATTGGTTTGCATTTCTGAAAATCATACAAACAGCACAATGGGATTACTAACCCATATACCACTGACAGTATGGAAGTATGGAAGCCAGCCATGCACACTTCCATTTTTTTTAAACTATTTAAATTAATTTTGGAAACTGAGATCCAATGTTAGGTAAGTGTGTAAAGTCAACATAGAAGGTTTTCTCCATTTGATACAAGCACAATACCATACCTAAGTACATTGCAGCCTAGCCAACATGCTAGAAAAGACATTCATTATCAATCAACCATATAATTCCAACTTTTATGGGACACATGACTCCTTTAAAGGAAACCGTTTCTTCAACTATTCGATCCACTTCAATCATCATATCTACTAGTGTAGCAGAACAAAAACATGTAAATGCTTCTGGGAGTTCATTTAGGGAATACATCACTGCATACTAGTCTTGTGTGTTTTACGACCACCTATCAGTAATGGGTGCCTTAACTGTCTATACAGATATATAGTCACATTTATAGTCTTTGTTAATGGGCTTTGGGCTTGATTCAATGGGCACATGTAGCATGTAGTAAATGAGAGATCCAAATCTAATGCAAAAAAAGTCCCATATGGCAACCCTAGCACAGATTGGGTCTCCTTAATAGTCACAAAATGCTTAATTTACCCACCATACACAAAACTAAAATTATTTGCCATTGAATACATATTATTTTTTAAATTAACCTTTAGGCAAAGGTTACAACGCTAAACACAGGATTTTAAATCAGTGTAAAAGGGCCACCACTGACGGCAATAGGGCTATGACATGGCTGTCAACACAGGCTGTCATAGCCCCCGATCCGTCGGTCTAAGCCTCCCTTGTGTTTATGATGACGCAGTGCTCCGTGTCCACATAAATGTGACGGAGGTTCAGACCGGCGGATGTATGAAGCATCCATTGAGAGTCGCCCTGGCATCTTAGACATATGTCATCCAATTGATTTAAAGAGGCTGCCTTATCGGCCTATTACACAGCCCTAATAGAGTGAAGGGGAGGGGCTTGAACTCATTGGATGCACTGGTCTCAAAAATTTGGAGTAGGAATGTGAATAGATAACCTGCAGGTTTATATAACAGCTGATTTATACCAACGATAGAAAAAAAAACACACACATTGAATATAGCTTCAGAATGATGATGATTTAGAAACACCTTTAAACCGTGGTAGTTCCCATCTCTATATGAATTCTCACCTGCCAGTCTTCTTGTGTCTGTCTTCCTGCAATACCAAAAATTGCCATCAGATGGCCAGGGATAATGTTTTCAACGGTGAAAATTCACCACTCAGGAATGGAACGCCATTAAAACAGTGATGACTCTCTGCTCCTGGAAGAGTGTGAATGTGTCGGGCAATGTCACCAGAAGGAAGGACCGATGCAGAGCAAACAAGTTTAATCGATTAAAGGTAAGCTCTTTTCATTTTTATATACAGATTGTACATATAATATGTGCTTTGATCGCAAGAGCCATAGAGCCCAATAGGTGGTAAGCTTCTTGCTTCTTACAGTCAACAAATCTTAAAACATGACAATTGCTCTATAAGGAAGTAATATAATAAGCGGCAATATGTTCAATAAAGAAACCACTTCTTGCCCCCCCCCCCCTCTTTGTAAAAAGTGCTCATACAAGTCCATTGACAAACAATAAGACTTGCCTATATGACTCCTGAAGAGGTAGCTGGCATGCTGAGTGAAAAACACTCTAATCCTTTCAGTTGACCAGACATTTTGTTCTCATGGTCACCCCTGAGCTATATTCTGTCTAATTCTTTCATTACCTTTTATTTTTCGTGGAAAGATAGTTTTCTGTACAAGAGCTAAGAATCTGTTTTCCCATGTGATAATGCTTATTTAGTGAACATAATTTATTATACCTCCAAGGTTTTTTTTTTATCACAGACTGCGCTGTTGGGTGCTGTATTAGAACTGGACACCTGTGGCTATCTCACTTGACTAACAATTAGGCAGCATACGGGTTCTAACAAGAGGAATCACTGATACGGCCGGTTTTGGTAACTGACGCAGTCATAGATCTATCATACATGAAACCCCATTGTAGTATTAAAAGAGGCTTGCTTTTATATTTCTAACTACACTAGATGCTGCTCCATATATGACACTATGTCTCTTCGAGTTAATTTGTCACAGAAAAATGTGAAGGAACAAGAGGATTTTTAGTGAAAATATTACACAAAATGTCTACTTACCTCTGAGCTGTCATGAATGGTGAAGAAGTGCTTCACAATCCTAAAAAAATATACTTACCTACTTTTCCTAAATGTCTCAGAAATTGCTATTTCTATCCCTGTAAAATAATGCTCCCTGCTGCCTAGTGGGGGTTAATGAACGTCAGTAATGCAAATAGTCACTAGATGGCGCTGGGTAGTGGTTTTTACCACTCTGCCCAATTTCTCTTTCAAAAGTAGCATGGGAATAATAACGTATTTTTCAGACAATAAAATACAATTTTCACCCCCCAAAAATCAAGGGGAAAATTTGTCTGCGCCTTATGGTCCGAATTTGCAACCAGGGGGTCACTCTCTCCTGCTCACAGCCGAATCTCCCATCTGAACTGTATTGCTCCTATCAGCAGTGCCCTGCTGATATAAGCAATGCAGAGCTGTGAGTGGGTAAGCTGCACTTACACTGGCAGCTTCCTCACATACACAGAAGTAGAAGGGAGACATTTGCAGCCTTTCCCCTGCGCCTCCCCTCTTCCCATGTGCGAGGAAGATGAGATTTGCAGTACTTCACTTCATTTGCAGTGCTCCCTAGTGACGCAGGGGATTTTTCCCCCAATTGATTTGAACACTTCAAATTTTCTTTTCTGGTTTTCCTGCTCTAAAACCTGGGTGCGTCTTATAGTCAAAAGAATACCAAACAGAATACAGAATACAATGCAACATTAATTACAATGTACTACCAAAAAGGAAAATTGTATAGCATTACTGATGAGAGATGAGGTCGCTAGCCTCCGGAACTATAAAAAGGTGCAAAATTATGGGTCACAATGGTATTAGGTAATATATTTATTGGTACGAATTATTAAAATATAAACGCATTGCACATTATACACGAATCATAAAAAAAACCCCCAGTAAATTTCAAATAGAAAAAGAAACAGGGAATACAACACTCTAGGGGACATGCTCACAGCACTCGATCCCCAATACCATCTCAGAAAGGTACACCCCTAATTACATGGTATTTCCTAAAACTTTCTCAATGTGTTTTGCCCCAACCAAGGGGGCTTCCTCAGGAGTCGAGGAATCCAAACTTTGCTGCAGTGTGAACATCTGGAGATGTTTTTATACAGCTGTGTGTACTGATATCATCTATAAATCAAAGAGATTAAATAAAGTATATGTGCTTACACATTTGTTTATCATCATTAGTTATAATGGGATTTACTTATCATATCAAGACAATCCATAAACTGATTCTTACTTCATTTTTAAGAATTTATTCCATAAATTATTCATAAAAAATAGAAGGTCTATACTGACTGTGACCCCTGGAGTTTACTGAGACCTCGATGGAGATGAGAAGTAACCAAGCCCTAAAAATGGGCAGCTGCTGTCGCATGTGCCATGTCCTCACATGTCTTCATAAGGCAGTGGTTCCCAAACTTTCCTTGCAGGGCCCCCCTTTTCTATTTAGGAACATTATCGAGCCCCCCACACATGTTAGAAATAAGGGTTTTGTGCCCCCCTGGATTTCCAAGGGACGAAGAACATCGCTTGAGCTTCAGGGAAGAGATCCCCTTTGCGGGAAAATTGGCCCTTCGTGGGAACTGATGGATTGAAAGGTTGGAGTATACACTGTGCAGGTATATGTATGTTGAAGGATAGAAACTTAAATAAAAATTTTTTTCCCCTGTGTCTTGTCTTATTTCTAGAACTTATCTTTAAACCCTCTTCTGAATGGGTAAAGCTGGGCATACATGGGTAGATTCCCATGCAATCGACCCCCCAATCAATCACAGCGTGGTAACGTAACCACGCTGTGATTGATCGGGGATCAATTGATTGGAAATCAATGTGCACCACATGGGCACATCAATTCCAGTTCAATGGGGACCCGTTCTTCCCAGCTTGCAGCGCGTGTTGTCAGAGATTCAATCACTCACAACACAAGGCTGGAGCTGGAGAAAGGCAGCCAGCCAGTCTCACAGAGTCCTGCTGGCCCCGCCCCCTTCACACAACACCAGGAGCAGCAGCACCTCCGATAAGTAATGGAGATTGAACAGGGTTTTTCAACATTTGATCGATTTTCGAAGGAAGGCACACACAGGTAGATCTGTAAATAAATTAGAGCACAATCAAGCTCCGTGAGCGTGCACGGCGCTCAATTGTACTGAAATCTATTTACAGATCTACCCGTGTGTGCCTAGCTTTAGAAGTCCTTGCCAAAAAATCTGGTGTGGGGGGGGGGGGGAACAATTGTGTTTCTTTGTTGAATGTGATTTCTGCCATTAGACAAAAAAGCAACTTGGTGGAGGTTTAGCTATTGGTCCCCCTTTGGCATGACACTGCCCAGTAGTGATGAGCGGCATAGGCAACATTCGTATTCGCGGCATGCCGCAAATTTTATGGAAAACATTCGGAAAATATTTGCATTCGGCAATATTCGGGGTTTTTATTGCGAATATCGGCAGTTTTTATTGCGAATTTCGCACGCGCAATATATGTTTAACATGGTGCGAATTTTTATGCGAATTTTTGTGACGATTTTCACAAAATATTTGCATCACCCCAATATTCATTTAAAAAACTGTTGATGGTCGCAGGGCGTGTTGCTAAGCTCTTGTTGCAGCCTTCCCATTTGTCCACTTGCATTGAGAGACATGTGTAATGGATAAAAATACCGAATATCTGGAATTGCGAATATTCGGCAATATATTCACCATCTTCGCGAATTTCCGAATTGCTGATATTCACGATTAATATTCGGAATCCGAATATTCGCGATCATCACTACTGCCCAGGTGTTTGCACACTTTTGACACTTTTTATTGGTATTAAGGCTATTGAGGCATACATGTTGTGCATGTATGTGAGTGAGCACCTATTCCTTTCCATCTTACCCATATCTATCCATTCAATGACATAACCATAACAGACCTGAATGTACAAGAGAAATATGCTAAATGCACATGATTTTTGTTATTGATGATGTTCAGGGGTACCATGGGTTGTACATGATTTACATAATGTGAAAGGTTTTCTAACACAAAATGTTTGTGGAAATAACTTGCAGGTTCATCTCCAGAAATATGAAGAAACCTAAAATCCAATGTTAATCTTTTTCCCAGCATAGTCAATAGGCCTATTGTATGTCCTACGTCTAAGAAAAGATTACCAAATCAAGCTGTAATGTAAAGTTATGATTATGAAGGACCCTTTTCCAGACTTATAAAGCACAATGAAGAGGAACAAGTTGAAGCAAGCTGACCTAAAAAGCAAACATAGAAATTACGTAAACGCACAAAACTGGAACGAACAAATCTTTGTGTAACTCGACTGGGATTTTCTCAACATTGATAGGTGTGGGTGCCAGCAATAGGCTGCACAACTACGTGTAGCTGTATAGGAGATCTGAACATAACTAATAGTAACCTTCTATTTACAGGCTTCAAATCATACCTGTCCTCCCCCAATACTTATTTTTAGGCCAGAGGCTCTCTTTAATTGACAAAGTAGTCAATGCTGTTACAATCTTGGTCAATCATAAGACCTACCTACATCTTCAACTATAAAACATAAAATTTATGAAAGTGTATGTATACTCAAAAAGATATATATGTAATAACAGGGGCATTCCTAGCCTCTCAGAAACCAGTAGTAGTGTTTGCCAGGGGGGTGGGGGCCATAGCAGTGTCAGAATGGGAAGGTAGTATGGTGTTGGGCTTGGGGATGGCAGTGGTGTCTGACAGGATTGACAGAGGTTCTGAAGCAGCTGAGGACGCTGGTTAACCTGCTAGTATTGCCCAGCTATTCATTCACCATCCCCTAAACTGCCCCCTGAGCTCCTCTTCCCCACTTGATGTAGGGATTGGCAGCATGGGATAGAGAGAAAAAAAAATTCTGATCCGGTCATTATGCCACCCCCACCACAATGCCACCCTGAGCAACCGCCCATGTTGCCTATGCTTAGAACCACTGCTATATATATATATAACATTACACAATGACTAAAGCCCCCCACACACCTTTAGATCACTCCATACAATTTCCTTTAGATCTACCAACATCTATGTAGTGCCAGGTCCTCCCTGATAGAATACATAGTGATGGGAAGGTATATATCACTGCTATGTATTTCCAGGTCCTCCCTGATAGAATACATAGTGATGGGAAGGTATATATCACTGCTATGTAGTGCCGGGTCTCCCTGATAGAATACATAGTGATTGGAAGGTATATATCACTGCTATGCAGTGCGAGGTCCTCCCTGATAGAATACTTAGTGATTGGAAGGTATATATCACTGCAATGTAGTGCCGGGTCCTCCCAGATAGAATACTTAGTAATTGGAAGGTATATATCACTGCTATGTAGTGCCGGGTCCTCCCTGATAGAATTCATAGTGATTGGAAGGTATATATCACTGCTATGTAGTGCTGGGTCCTCCCTGATAGAGGACAGAAATTGTAAGGTGTATGGGGACCTTTACCTATCACCACAAGGGTGGAATAGCGCTCTACAATCCAAAAAAAAATAATATACTTACCTGCTGTTCCCTGGAATCATATAACAGATTCCATACTAAGCCACCAGTCTAAATCCAGTGCAATATAATGACAACCCATTGGGGGGCGCCATGTAATGATTTTCAATGGAAAAGACGTGTCTGTATAGTTCTAATTAGACAGCACGATTATGGTTTTTTTCCCTTTTTCTTTTAAGTGATATATCCCCTTTAAAGTAATTGTAATTGTAATTGTGCTTTTTTTATTTGAATGACAGTTTGGAAGGATCTAAAGACATACCACATTCAGCAGCATTTAGGTAAAAAGTGCCATTTATGTGCGCGTGATAAATGAATAAACAGTCAAGATGGCTTAATGTGTATTATGCACAAAGCACCATTCAAAACTCTGCTGAAAACATCTTTATCTAACGCTGTAAAACATTTATAATTTGTGTTTACTTCATTTTCATCACTTTTGTCAGAATTTTGTTGAGTAAAGAAAAGTATAATTTAACCAGCTGGGTTCTAGGGACTAAACTTGGGGTGACTACAGATGACTACTACTAGGGGTGAGAATGTGTCTTGGATCAGTTTGCATAAATAATTTTTTTTAAGTTTACATCAGGTCCCATTGAAATCCATTAGTTTTTTTATTTAAGCAATTTTAGGGCTAATAAACAATAGCTTTTGAAACAAGAAGGTAAAGTGGGCAAGTATCAACTCCAACATAAAAATATAATGGACAATAAACTCTATGGCATAGGTGTCAAACCCTGGCCCGGGAGGCAAATTTGGGCCGGCGTGCAAATACTTTTGGCCCATTGCTGCTAGATCTGACTTCCTGCAGACCCCCTTCCAGCTGCACTCACCACCCTTCCATCCTTCCAACAGGAAGTTGCCTGAGCAAGAAGATCTTTCATGTCTTTGCTGGAAGGTTCTTTGTTTATGATTTATTCTTAGACTCCCTGGCTTCTGACCCTTGGCTTGTTCTTCAGATTATCCCTGTCTCAACTCTTGGTACTTTGACATGGTATTTATCAGCTACCAACTGAACGGGGGTGTCAGTGGACCGCAACCTGGGAACCCTCTGCAGCAAAGTCAATAGCCACTTAACGAACACCAGGCGGTTCCTCAGACTCTGCTCCTCGGATTGCACCTTTGCCAGCTGTGCAATTGGTCCAGTCGGTCCACTCCTTTACATCATCTATGTCACCAGCAGTGTCACCCTAGCTTTGGTGTCACCCACCGTGACATCATGCTATCTTAATAGATTCCAGTCATTCCGCAATTACTGTTGTGATTGCTGAGTGAGGTCATTCTGTTGTTGTGAATTGTTGTTGTGAATATATAATGTGACTCCTCCCAACGAGGGGACCTCTTCGGAGGACCCCAACCGTGCCTAGTACTCGGGAGCCTGGACTCCGGTCTTGGTCCCCTGGGGAACGGGAATTCGGGTCAAGGGACTTCGGCTCCTAACCAAGTTACGAACCCATTTTCGGGGGAACAAGCCCTTAGCTCCTTTAGGAGCAAGGCAAACGACACCTGTGTTTTGTGTGGTTCACTTTTGTGAACTCATTTTTTTTCATCAAGTGCTTCACACACACTGAGGGTGCTTCAATAAAAAAAAATCCCTGCCTTTTAGCTTGGCTGGGGGAGTATAGAGTAAAAACTGCATGGACCAGCCCTGCTTACTTTGCTGTACATTCTGTATATTCACTTTATATGTAAATGGCTGTGGAATTTGGAATTTGAAATTTCTCTCCAAAAATATGGGATATATACAGTAATAATACAGTAACTTTAATAATATAATGTTATAAGCAAGTTACATCTGCTTATATGCATCTGTGAACTGATAATTGAAATATGGATACGATACAATGAAAACAATATCTGCCACAAAATTACCATGACTCCAGGATTCCTGAACATTTCCTACCCACCTTTTACCAATAACTTACTTAACAGCTATAAATAATTACACAAACCACTGACGTCTTTGGAATTTCCCAGGTTCAAATTCTGGCCTGGGCACAGTCTGTAAGGAGTTTGCATGTTCTCCCTGTATCTTTGTGGGTGTCCTTCCACACTCCAAAGACATGTCAATTGGCTTCCCCCAAAAAGATTCTCCTATGTTAGTTACACATGACTTAGACTGTGACATATAACAGTGTTAGTTACATATACATGACTATGGTAGGGAGATTAGATTGTGAACTCCTTTTGAGAGACACTTGGTGATATAACTATATAGGAGCGCAATATAAATATAATAGTAATATTAATTCACAGTAATTTTGACTATTCATGATCAGTCATTATTACTTTTATTGCAAAGGCAATGTGTGTTGTTGCGGCGACATCTATGCATGATACTTTCACCAGAATCTTGAATATTCGTGATTACAAAGATATAGCACTATATTCAAGATCTTCACAAATTCTCAAAGTGTCGATATTCACAATAAAAATTCACAATTCGAAAATTTGAATTCAACCCTAAAAGAGACTTTACAATTAGATAATTTTATGTCAGCAATATGTTGGGGCTCCTAACATCATCTAAAGATCATCAGCTTCAGGACTTTTGGAGGTCTATAAATGTACCCTAAAAAACCTGCCTAAAATATAAAAACTTAAATATAAAAATACAAAAGGAAAATAGGACCAGTGACAGGGTCTCTTTATAGAGAATAGAAATATTTTTGCACAAATTTGTTTTTGCACAAATTAAGTTCAAAGTCAGGTCAAAATTTCAAAAATAAGAATTTCGACTTTCATTTTGAATATAATTTATGCAAAAACTTCATGTGCTAGATCAAAACTTGTTTTTTCAAATGTTCCCCCAACACTTTTTTAGTGTTTCAATTTTTCAATTTTGGTGACTATACCATTTCTAGCAATTTTGGTGATGATACCATTTTCAGAGGCTTTGCAATAAGCTCACAAAGTTAGCAAGTCGAACAATTCGACCATCTCTAGACACTTTAATGGACGGTCTGCTTTAAGTGAAGAATACATTATTTTAGCCATTCATGATAGAAATGAGACACACAGGCACTTCTGTTCTAAGAATGCTCTATGGTGCTTAGTTATAATTGAAACTCTTGTAATAATTTTGATTTGTTCAAAAGGACCTGAGGTGGTTCTTCCATCCGTCATTTATGAATTTTGCATTACATACATATGAGGAAGGATTCATGATCCTCAATGATGTTATGCATATTACATTGCTCTAACACGCTTCCATCCGTCTCTTCCTGTCATTATAGAAAGATAAAAGACACTAACCTCATACAAATATTGGTGTACACAAGAAATACAAATAAACAGATGACTGATGAGTATTTACATGAATAATGCAATATATTTTTATTTATTCATTCATAGTGATAGATCAGAAATATTGGTGTCTGTATGACCCCTCAGGCAAAACACCAGACGTGGAGACTTCCTTGTGGTATGAAATCCAATGTATTGCGCCAGCCTGCCCATGAACTAGTAGAAGAAAACAGAACATTTGGTGTCACACTCTACCACAAATGGTATTCTGACCAAACAAAACACTGACAACACAAAGAACTCATCTAAGAGTGTGGTTTCTATCTATACACATCAACATTAAGATGGGAAGAACCAACTTTGTGTTACTCAACTGTAGGTGCCAATATGTCAGCCAATTGTTAGATTCTCCAGTCTATACTCTGGTTGTTATGAGGATAGGTAGACTCTATGCAACAAGCAGCTAGTGTTGATCGCAAATATTTGAATCAAAATTTTTTATTGCTAATATCAGCACGTCATTCACGAAGATCTAGAATATAGTGTTAAATCTTCGTAATCACCAATATTCGAGCTTCTTTACATCAGTACTCAAAACTACTGCGCATTGCGTTCCCAATATGCACATGTACAAGTGGCAATTTGCGCAAGGAAGGTAATAAATTAGTTTTCATGTGATAGTGTTGATCGTGAAAGGGGCTTTTAAACTCACAAATCAGACATCCTGTGTGTTTCTGAGCCTTAGCTGCCGCATGACCCCCCCCCCCCCCCCCCCCAGGCTTATACTCAAGTCTTTCAGTTTTTCCAGTTTTTTTTTCTAAAATTAGGTACCTCAGCTTATATCCAGGTCAGCTTATATTTGAGTATCTATAGTATGTACCCACCACATTAGATATGTAATGGTATTGTATGGGCAGTAATCTCAAACCCTTTAACATTGAAGTGGACCTACCACCTCTGCATCCCCTTCCTATTTAGGGATAATCGGCCAGATCAGAGGTGAAAAATAAAAATACTTACCTGAAGTAAGCTGTCAAAATGCGCCAGTGCCCCACCCTTCCTGTGACATCGATCCGGCCACAAGGGGACTTGGGATGTCACTGCTGACATCTACCTTCCCAAGCCCCCTTGCACCAGGCAGCCAGCCAGACCTGAATACTGTGACGTTGGAGATGCTGAGCGTTGCCGGATTTAAAACTGTATTGGTGGAGGGAGCAAGACCGGAAAAGTCTCGCTCCCCCATCTTACATGCTGGAGGACAGGACACTCGAGGCGTGGCGGCGCTGGAGCACGGAAGAGGGATAGGCGTGTATTTTGATTTACAGGGATTAGTTTGCCCTATGTAGGTAACGAATGGTTATCAGCTTTTTTTTTGGGGGGGGGGGGGTTAAGTTTAAATCGCTTTAAGAAGGGTGATGTACTGTATAAACATAAGTAGAAAGAAAAGGGAAAAGTGGAGCCAATCAAATTCCAGCTGTGAGTTCTCTAATTCCAGTTAGGGAAGTGATATGAAGCATGACTGGTCACAATGGATACAACGCTTAAATGTTATCTTAGCAACTGTATGCAAAGACCACCAAAGATCCTTATTGTCATATAATGTACAATTCTTCCAGCAAGTCACGCAGTTGTACGGCTAAGGGTATGTTTCCACAGCGTTATGGGCGCCGTATTACATACCTACCACACCACCTGTCTCCATGACGTTGAGCCGGTCTGCCTGCTGGAAGTTGACATAGTGCATCCATCTGCTGGACCATCTCAACGTCGTGGAAACAGACGGTGCGGTAGGTTTGTATATAGATGGGCTCCGTGGAAATCCTTGATTGTGCAGGGGGTGTTGATGGAGCCTATTATGCCATGGAAATATAGCCTAAGGTTTATAAACCATCTTCTACAGCATACTACTATTCCAATCCTTTAAAAGCACCATACAGTTTTTTTTAAGGAATGAAAAAAAAACAGATTTGTCACCATCGTGTGTCCTTTGATCTTACTGACGGAATGATCTGAACGCTTTATAATTATCATTAATCACTTTTGGAATGTTATTGTTCCACCACAATAGTGACTCCTGTGTGTTCTGAGGGCAGCATGTTTTAGGTGCGGCTTTTTTTATGTATTGTGTGCTTGCGGTGTGAAATCAAATCAAATTTATTATTTGCTGCTCTTAAAGGGATACACTCGTCACATCTATAATCGTATTACATGGTAGGCTTGGAGATAGTGTTATATTAATGACTCTGTACATTGCCATACAGATCATTTGTATGGAACACTCATTTTTTGTGTTACTGTGTATCTCATATAGCAACATACAGCAGAACTCAAGAAACCGGCCAAATAGATATAAAAGGAATTGAGTTAAACTTGTCACGCCGTGCTGTGCATATGCTGTATTGCTTTGCTATTGTGTATCTGGTGATAAGGGGTTAAATCATGGAATGTATACACAATACTGTGATATAGTTTACTGGGAAATATAGTCCCACAAGCCTGGTATTCTGTCAATTTATATTGATTCTCATGCAACCGGAAACTACGTTTATCCGGAATGTACCGATCACAGTGGGTGCGCGATAACAGGGAGTTTACTGTTACTCCATTCTTATTTCAACACAGATTCATCTCCGGAAGACATAGAACAACCAGCTACTCAACCACTTCAATATAGACAGTAGGCACCTACAGCCACATGAACAATGCCAGCCACCTCTGTAGGCACATAGAACCACAGGAACACATGCCACCCTCTTCAGTTGGCACACAGAACCATATGAACCCATGCCACTCTCCTCACTAGGCTCACATAGACCATCCTACTCAGTAGGCAGATAGATCTGTGAAGTGTGCCACCCTCCTCAGTACAGACAGTAGCCACATAGATCCACATGAACACATGCCACACTCCCCTGCACAGACAGCAGGTACATAGAAACACATGAATCCATGTCACCCTCCCCAGTACAGAGAGTAGCCACA
This sequence comes from Ptychadena robeensis, assembly GCA_036250615.1. Taxonomy (NCBI): domain Eukaryota; kingdom Metazoa; phylum Chordata; class Amphibia; order Anura; family Ptychadenidae; genus Ptychadena; species Ptychadena robeensis. The sequence goes on along the minus strand of CM070037.1, from coordinate 107,925,199 downwards.
TAGATCCACATGAACACATGCCACCCTCCTCAGTACAGACAGTAGGTACATAGATCCACATGAACCCATGCCACCCCCTCCCCAATACAGACAGTAGGCACATAGAACCACATGAACCCACGACACCCTCCCCAATACAGACAGTAGGCACATGAACCCATGTCACCCTGCTCCGTAAGACAGTAGGCACATAGAACTACATGAACCCATGTCATCTTCCTCAGTACAGAGAACCCATGCCACCCTGCTCAGTACAGACAGTAGGCACATAAAACCACATAAACCCATGCCACCCTCCTCAGTACAGACAGTAGGCACATAGAACCACATAAACCCATGCTACCCTCCTCAGTACAGACAGTAGGCACATAGAACCACATAAACTCATGATCATCTTCCTCAGTACAGACAGTGGGCACATAGAACTACACAAACCCATGCCACCCTCCTA
>CM070037.1:107903472-107922024 GCA_036250615.1 Ptychadena robeensis | reverse complement strand
TGGGCCATGACACGCGCAAATATCCCCCCTCTTCCTCTCTTTTTCCCCCTTATTCTTTTGTTTTTTTTTCTTCCCCACTTTCCCTTTTTGCCTTCTCCCCCTTCCGCTTCCTCTGTTTCCTTTTTTTTTCTTTCTTCCTCTCCATTCCCTTCTTTTCTTCTTCCTCCCCTTGCCTACCAACCATATGTGTGTCTCGACTAGTTTACGTGCGTTGCTTTGTGAATAGCATTACCCCCCCTTTTTTTTGCTTATGTGATACATTAAATGTAAGTCCCTTATGCTAGCCATACACAGCCCGATAAATAGCCCGATCAACCAAGCCCGATCGAAGTTTGCCGATAAAAAAATCGGCGAATTTATTGGCCGATGTAACAAAAAAGCACCACATAGGAAGGCAGATATTTGACCGATTAAGCAGTTTTGATCGTACTTCAAGTCGGAGTTAATCGTCCATTTAGTCCATTTAGGGCAACTTTTCATGCAATGGAAGTTCAATTATGATAATTACTAATATCGGGGATGATCGGTGTTCATTTAATCGGGCGCTACAAGAAAAGTAGCACGATGTAACCGGACCGATTAAAATTTTCCAACATGTTCGATCATGTGAGGGCCGATTTTCCGCTAAATTTCGATCGGGAAAGCTCTGTCGGACCATGTGGGCAAAACCCGATTTATGCCCGATTAACGATAAAATTTGATCGGGCTCGGTTGATCGTGCTATTTATCGGGCTGTGTATGGCTAGCATTAGTTAATCAAGTATTGAGAGACAACTGCCTTGGTATAAGTGCAGCATACATTGTGCTCCATGTGGGGTCCCCATGGTTTTCTTATTCCTTTTCTAACATTATTTTTATGTCTCCCTGTGATAACATTGATATTTTGATTGATGCGCTGCAAGAATGGGACTGTAGATTCGTGTAAATTTATGCGATATTTGTGTATTGTAAAAAAACTTTCCCTAATAAAAAGATATTGCTTAAAAAAGGGCTTAGATCTATGGAGGTAATACATACTGTTCTATTGACCAAAGGTTTTGGATTTCCATCCAAACAGTCTTGAATTTTGCACAGTCTGATAGTACAGCTAAGATGATGACCGGATGTAACTGCAGTAGATAAGGTCACCTGTCTGCCCCCCAACCTGTATTTGGACAATGAAGAAGACTCGAAGACTATCCTCCAATAAGCAATACTTGCCTCCAGTGCAACAAACTCTCTCATTAAGCTGGCTCATTTCAATATGTGCAAACAATTATTTTTAATTTATATCTGTTCAATAAATGCCCCTGTCTATTCAAAAAAAAATAAAAAAAATAGAATAGGAGAGGGTACGGGCACTGTGTGCAATCAGAAGAGAGGGGAAGCGTACCAACAGCATTGAGAGCTAATTGCCTGCAGTTCTTTTCTGCTGGCTGGCAGCTTGCATGCCCACAGCGAGGGTATCGAGTGCCACTTCTGGCGCGCGTGCCATAGGTTCGCCATCACTGCTATAAAGTATAATGACCTCCATGGTTGGATGTAGACTAGATAATCTAGAAAGCTCTTCAAATGTCACAGTGTGGGTAATTGTACACTGACATTATAAGATGTATGGTGACCCTCAGTGGCGGTTTTAGGCATGGGCAACAAAGCAGCATCATGCCGGGGGGGGGGGCGATTTTTTCCGACGCCCAGATATCTTTGCCAAACGCCCCCCTGTCCGGTCAGCCACTAGGGGAGAGAGAAGGAGTAGAGGAGACTCACCAGCACGGCGCTTTGATTCTTGCAAAAGTCTCCCACTCAACCATTTAGCCATTCCAGCTACCTGCATCTCCATGAAGGCAAAGTGTGACATCTGACAATGATCATTGAACATTTCGCCACTTTCAGTTAGAGATGGTCGAATTTTTCGACTTGCTAACTTTGTGAGCTGATTGCAAAGCCCCTGAAAACGGTATCATCACCAGAATTTCTGGAAATGTAGAGAAGGGTTGGGGGAACATTTGAAAGAAAAAAGTATGGCTCTAGCACATGTCGTTTTTGCATAAGTTAAGTTCAAAGTTAAAGTCAAAATTCCGATTTTCGAAATTTTTACTTGACTTTGAACTTAATTTGTGAATAAACTATTTGTGTTAGAGACATACTTTCTTTTTTGGAGTATACCCCCAACCCTTCTCTACATCTTCTGCAAGTTTGGTGATGATACCATGCTCAGGGGCTTTGCAATTAAGTCGAAACCGTCGAAATGGTCGCATTTTTGAAAAAAAATTCGACCATCTCTACTTTCAGTACACACAGAACATTTAGAGAGCAAAGATCGGCCAGGTACAAATGATGAGCACCAGGAAATATTCGTTTTCACTAATTGTGAATTTTTCACCTTTTATTCACAATAAATTTGATGGTCAGAAGGAGGTCAACTGCATCTCATCCGAAGACAACCCAAACCTTAGATATGCATTGGGCACGTACCAAAAAATGTGCCACTACAATTTTTGCGGTTTTTGCAAAGCGTGGGTGAGTTTGAGCCCTCTAGTTATCAAACTGATGTCATCAACCCCATGGGGTCCTTCTGCAGTAAGGGAACAGGTCTATTCTATCAAGTCACAGGACCCCACTGGTCACAGTCATTCTCATGGTTACCATCATGTGTCATCTATGAGGACTTTCTAAGAGATTGTGTTTGCTTGTATCCAGATGTTTTTGTATTACTTTTTATCGAGAAACCATGGCACACTTAGTGTCCTGCATGGTGAGTAGAGATGGGCGAACACCAGCCCGGAGTGTCCGCGAACAGGGCGGGTCGAACTTTTAAAGATGTCCGCCGTCCGCCCTGTTCGCGGACACATTCAAATTCCCCGCCTCTAGGCGGGGAATTTGAATCGGAAAAACCGGATGTGACGTCAGTGACGTCACATCCGGTCCATGGAACGCATCCTGGAACGCATCGTTCCTGGTTGCGGGAGCCGGATGTGACGTCACTGACGTCACTTCCTACTCTGAGCCGGAATCTTCACTACAAGACCGGCTTCATGCCCGGTCTTGTAGTGAAGACATTCTTCCTCCGGCACGATCTCGCAGGTTCTGATCCTGCCGGAGGAAGAATTTAGATCTTCTTCTGGCCGGCGAACAGGACGGGTCGAACACCCGTACTGTCCGCCGGCGAGGCGAACGGCGAACATGCCGAGTTCGCGGCCGAACTGTTCTCCGGCGAACAGTTCGGTCCATCCCTAATGGTGAGCATGCGGAGAGGGTATCTGCACCCTTCCCAGGGTTACGGAGGACACAGCCTTTCATATCCCTCACGGATGATGGAGCAGAGGCCTGGGGCTTATTAACTACAAGAGATAAGAACAGGAGAGTGCTGGAAGCAGATACTGACCAATCCGCCGTCTCTTTAGGGAATTGGAGACTGCTGACCAGCTCAATTCTGGGACTGCTGACTAAGATATGGGACTGCTCACTGGGCAATGGATGATAATCTACCGGTAATACATCTATTTAATTGAATATGGAGTGAAGTAAAATCAGAATACGCAATATGAAGAGAGGAGAGAAAGTTATGGAACACTGGAGATTTTATTATAAAGATTTGTAAACTGAAGGGAACATTTTTTGGGGTTTTAAATAGAATGGGGAAAGGCTTTACTATCTAGAACAGGCATGGGCAAACTAAGGCCCGGGGGCCATATCGAGCCCTTTAGTATTTTAATCTGGCCCTTTGTCACCTTGGTGTCAAGACGCTCTGGCTCCCCTCTGCTACCCTGTTTCCCCGAATATAAGGCATCCTCCCAAAATAAGGCACCCTTACATTTTTGCCTCAAGCTGAAATAAAAGTCACTCCCCCCCCCCCAAAATAAGGCACCCCCGAAGATACGGTACTGTAACTCTGGACAGGGGGGGATCAGATGGGGCAATCAATATGACACAGGAGGATCAGAAGGGGTTAGTAAAATGGTAATCCCCCCTCTGAGTCTCCTGTGTCATTTTGATTCCCCCCCCTCTGATCCCCGTGTCATTTTAAGTGATCCCCCCACCCTGATACCCCAGTGTCATATTCTTCTTCATGGAAAAATAAGACACCCCCGAGAATAAGACATAGAGCATCTCTGGGAGCAAAAATGTATATATATATTTTTATATTTATATGAGACACTGTCTTATATTCGGGGAAACACGGTAATTCCCTGCAATAAGTTGAGATGATGCATAGAGGATGATTATAAAGGTCTCCTGCTAGAGGCTGTAGTTGCTAAGATTTGCTATTCTAGGGTCCCCACACATGTAACAAGCCAAGGGCGATTTTGCGATGTGCATGCATGGCCGTCGGTTGGCGGCAAAATCAGCCGCAGATGGCGGGTGCTCGGTCGGCCAGAGAACGGACATGTCCTTAAATCTCTTTGCCATTAGTTTGAATAGGGACCGGCGTCCCCGTTCAAGCTAAGGGCCGGCAACCAAAGTGTGCCTGCCAAAACTGTGAGCGATGACGTCATGTTGCTCTCCACAGCTCATCTGTTGGTCTCCGCTCGTTACGTGTGTGGGGACCTTAAGTCTCATTCACAGATACAAGCATCCCTCAACTAGAGAGGGTCAATAAGATGCTGACATTTCTGAAATACTGAAAATGCTGAAATGAAAATTAGCATGCATAGTGTATGCAGACCGAAGAGAAAAGTCAAGCGCAGCAGCTATTGAACTTTATTGGCTCATTTTTATTCTACTACATATAATTTGCATACCTACAATCAGGCATGATTCTAGCCCTGCAAAAATAGACCGGGGGGCGGGTGCTACCAGAAAAGTTGTTGAGCAGGGGGGGAGCTGCCAGAAAAGTTATTGAGCAGGGGGGGAGGGGGCGCTGCCAGAAAAGTTATTGAGCAGGGAGGGGGGGGAGAAACGGCCCTGCCAACCATATATAAGTAAAATAAAAACTCATGTCTGTTTTGTTAGAGGGTTTCCTTTAACTCCTGCCCTGGAGGACACATTTTGTTTCTATGACACAGAACTATCATGGAAGAATGCATGTCAACATAGGCAAAACTGATCATTGTGAACAGGACCCAAAAGAAAAAAAACATTTTGGCTGTAGGTAGGTACCCATTAACCAGTAGACAGGGCTCTGGTCAGTACTTCAGCCTGCCTGGCTTCAGAAATCCATGTACATCACTACTGGGGACCTTGCTGGTTCCATAGCAGTTGTCGGCTATCTCATAGATCAAGATGATTAATGAGATGCAAAAATCAAATAATAACATGCAAATTGTATGAAGAAGGCAACCCAACAATTATTACGTCTGCAGCTGCGGATAGGGATTGGCTCGGTTGTAACCTGCATGCAATTTCCAGCATTACAATTCATCTCATTGATCATCTCTACTGATAGAAATACATTATTAGAAAGAGCAGCAAAGCACAACCTTCAGGTTCCTCTGTGAAAGAGGATACAGAGTCGGACCGTGTACATAGAGGAGCAAACGCAACCCATGTACATGATATTTATATGCAGAAACATAGTGTGGAGGACCAGGGATGGGTCCTGGGTGGCAGATGTCTCCCCATTTTATAGACTGTGGTCCCCAGTGTATTCCGGGTACAGAGTCCGGGCATAGACAGAGGCAACCTTGGCTGCAATCTGTTTAGGTTTTTGAGGGTGCCTAACAAACAATTCGGTATAATGCATGCACAATGTTGATAGCAATAATGCTGGTTAGAAAAAGCTTCTGTCAAATGGATTGGTAAGTGATTCATTCTCAACGCGTTTCGTCTGCTTATCGGGGCTTAGGTGTTAGGTCCTGGATCATTAGTCAAAACAGAAGCAGAGGTGTAATTGACATGCATATTATTACAGAACAAGAATACATGTCATGGGTACATGACCAGGGGTGCACAAAACTTTTTTAGTGAGCTCCTCAGGTGAGCACCAGGAGATGGTGTTTGGTACTCACCCCATATGTAGGGTGGTCTCCCTCACTGTCCTCCGGGTCAGCCTCCTGCATGGTAGATTCTGCTGCAGATGGACCTCTCTGTTCCTGATTGATCCTCCGATTAGCTGTCTCCATCCACAGGTCACCAGCTGGCTTTGGGTCATATGTAACTCACAGTACAACATGTTTGAACCCCCAGATCTCATACATCAGTAATACAACCCTGACATTTTCTGGCTCACTAACTAACCCCTGAGACTACCAGCAGTCCAAATGTCATCCTTTCATTGTCATATTTCAGCTGTGATTTTTTTTTGCCAGATTTTACCCTTACATATGCCTACTCTGACTTTCACCCCCAGATCTCCAACCTTATTTTTTTGGGATTATATATTTACATTCCCAATGTCACACCCCTAACTGCAACCTTTCATAGTTATTCATATTTACCTGCGGTTATACATAAATTGTATACATGTAACATTTAGCTGCGGCCGCCCAGACACGGAGCGCCTCCATGTTGTTAGTACGCATATGAGCTGTGTAACAATAATGCAGGTACGCAGAGCTAGTTTCTGGCCCCTTTCGAGTACAAGAGTACCACTAATGTGCACCCCTGTACATGACTAATGAAGTGTTGAGCGAGAATATTCAAAATACGAGAATTTGCAATATTTCGCAAATGTGCGTTCGGATATTCACAGTGGCGGATATTCGTCATATTATGCTTCAACATTGTTTACCAGCATACATCGCGCATATTTGTGCGCATTGTGAATGGATTTGCGCAATACACACAGTGCTCATACTGGCAAAGATCACAGAATGAAGAAGAGAAGCTGTAAAGCTGGATCGCGAATCTTTGCACTACAGCTACGCGCAATAGAATACAGTTGAATCGAATTTTACAAATTTCAAATGTTCCTTTGTATATTCAGGAAATTACTCAAACTCGAATATACCATATGCCGCTCAACACTACTAGTGAAGTACCCAGTGGTGGCCACTGACGTGGAATCATGCGATAGGGCCACATCTGGGTCCAGTGTATTACCTGTGAACCTTTTCTTGTTCTGTAGGAATATGTATGTAAATTACACCTCTGCTTCTGTTTTGACTAATGATCCAGGACCTCACTCCTGATGAAGCCCCGATAAGCGGGCGAAACGCGGTGTGAATTCATTACTTACCAATCCATATGATAAAAGTTTGTTGTAACTAGCATTTTGCTATAATGCTGTATACAACAAGCGCTGTACATGTGAAAGATCTGTCAAAAAAAGATTTTTAAAATCCTTGTTATCCCTGTAATGAGATAATCCTGAATTTCCCTCCTCCTCTTTCTTTGTAATAGTCTCTAACACATACTGCCAGGTGGTACAAATCAATTACATAACAGGCCTTTAAAGGAGTGGTTCTTCACCTTTTTGGATCTGCGACCATGGAAGTGACACCATAAAGTGAAATTTTCCTATATTTTAAATTCGGAAGTGCTGGTGCGGAGTGTCTCTTCGGTGTTCCGAATAATGGAAGTTACACCCTGCAAGGTCACTTTCTGCACAATCAGGTAAGTGTAATGTCCCTCCCTGTACATTTCCCCACCACGCTTGTGCAAATGATGTGCGGGGTGGGAAGTTAGGAGGCAGAGTATACCCCATCCCTCCTAAGTTAGAGGGGTGTTATTCTCCCTACTTACTTTCCAGCCCGCATGTGGGAGTCAGAGTATGTTGGTGGCAGCAGCTCTGATGCTTCCAGTTAACTCGGCGACCCCTGTGAATTGGTCGTTTGACCCTCAAGGGGGTCCCGACCCACAGGTTGAGAACCACTGATTTAAAGCCTAAGTAGCTTCCCCAAAAGTAAGACCCCCCCCCCCCCGTGCTTCTAATATAAACGAATCCCCGAAAATAAGACCTACCATGTCCCAGAGACAGCTTCCATATTTAGGGTAGACATGACACCTCTCACCTCTTCTAAACCCTAGTGCATTTTTGCACCTAAAATTTATATAAGACAGTGTCTTATTTTTTGGGGAAACAGGTTATGTTTTAACTATTGTAAGACCATTAAATAGCACCATCTAGTGGTCATCCGTTATTGCAGTTCGTCAAGAAAACTGGCATCTACAAAGGATCAATTATGGCCACTGCCACAAACTAAAGCACACAGATACTTTTTTTTTAATAGGATTTTGGAGTGCTTCTCCACCATTGCTGAATGGTAAGTAAAAAAGCTGTTTGTTTTTTGTTTTGTTTTCGGCTATAGGTGTTTTTAAGCAATCCAATGAATCCAAGAACATCTCAGAACCAATACAATCTTTCATCTGTAAGTGTGTAACTAATAACAAATAATTGTGTCGATGGGAATATTTAGTTGCATGCCGGGCGTTTGGTTTAGCGGTACGGGGTAAGTCACATAAAACGTGTATGGAAATCTGCTTGTGCAAATACACAAGAAAGGTTATGAGGAAATTGGCACGCTCCTCCAAAGGAACATAACAAGCCTATTTGAGAATGTACTTGAAGCTCCTTAGGGAAGTTTCTGTATCATTCCTTAATACGATCTCTTCTTATCAACTGATGTAACCGCACTTTGATATTCAGACCAGAGCGTTCTAATAACTCCCCGGGATCCGTATTTCTGCTTACTGTGTACAATATGGCGTGGCGGTGGTGATTTACTGATCCGTACGTGGCCTGTCACCGTGGCCTGGAAGAGACTTGATGAGATGCAATGGAAACCCTTTGAGATTTAGATGAAGACGTTGGTTTTATAAAGCGATTAGCTCCATCTAAACCACTTTCCTTGTGAAGGATACAATCCTTTTGTGTCGGTTATACACAATGGAAGGATTGCAGTAAGCTTCCTACAAAAATGTCACCCCTTCTAGGCGAACACCCATTCCGTGCACCTTCCATGAGGGCCACCAGTGGAGTCACCAGAACTTGGCTTCCACACCACATGTGTTAAAAAGGATTCTCCTATCATCCCAAATATGACAAGCACCCTCCAGGCATCCACTTCATAAGGTGTGGGCGATGCCGTCATTGCTGCATAGGCGAGGGCACCCTCTTATCATAGAACAATAGGAAACTTTCATGCAATGTTACATTGAGAAAGTGTGAAGTTTAACTGATGTATTTTAATGACTAAATAAAGTTATAGAATGTTATACTAAAGCAGTGGTTCTCAAACTGGGGGGTGCTGAGGAGGGGGGAGGGGGCGCAGCTAGGGGCAGCCGAGGTGGCACTGGAGCCCTCGAGTCAGAATTGCGCTGTCAGCCAGAGAGAGGAGGGGAGATCTGCAGAAGCTGCCTATGATGTCAGTTCTCTTCTTCCTCTGGGGATTGCACACAGTCCATTCACCCTCCCCTACCACTGCCAGCCAATCAGACAAGCCTGAGAGATGGACAAACAAAACAACCATGGGGGAACTAGATGCAGAGAGTAGGTAGAGTGCATGTAATGTGTTTGTGTCTCTGTGTGTCTCTATGTGCATGATAAATGTTTCTGTATGATTGGTGTGTGTATGTGTGTGGGAAAAAAGGGGATATGTATTTCACAAAAATTAAAGGGCCATTTCACACTAGGCTTGCTACGGCTTTTTATTTTTTTACCTTAACGGACATGCTAGCAGTACTGCTACGGTGTCTGTTATCTTTCATAGAACCCTGTGTTTCCGCACTGCACTGGCCCCGCACTGCACTGTACTATATAGAAAAGGGGGGCCCTGCAAGTAAAGTTTGGGAACATGTCACTTTCAGCACCTGGAATGCGGAAGAACCACATTTTGCATAACGTAAGTGACGTTGATTATGTCACTTCCTATATTTCCCCCGCAATTTTTGATTTCCCCCGCAAAAAGTTGATAATTCTCCAAAATCAGTTGGAAACACCTAAAAAACCCATCAGATACTTTTACCATGGGCTGAAATTTCCAACCTGACCAATTACACTTTCTATTATCCACCCCCAGCCAGGCACCCGTGGCGCAGGGGTCCATGACGGGGGCGGGATGCCGAAGAGCCAGGAGCCAATCCGTAGAAGCTGGTGGAGCAGGTGACGTCGGCGGTGGGCGGGGCCGCGCGGGCATTAAACCCGGCGGCGGAAGCAGAAGAGCCTCTCTTCGTGTCAAGACTCCAGCGTGTCCCTCCCTCCCTCCCTTGTTTCTATGTTTTTTAGGTGTAGTCGGCTGGCGGCCGTTTATTGTCGCAGCAGGCGGATCCGGGCAGTGTCCAGAGGATTTCAGTGCCATTACAGACAGTCCGGGGGCCGACGTGCCGGGACCAAGGCAGTCGCCTGGGAGTTTGGGGGGATTGAGCTCTTGCTGGGGTCAATGACCCATCCGGTGGGCGGAGTTTGAAGGAGTCAATTCCGGCGTGGACTAATCACCGGACGGTTGGACGAAGCAGGGTGGGCGGGGCCGTAGCGGTGACTGACCACGAGGGGTGACGGACACTGCCCTGAGGGATCTTTTGTTTTCGTTAATAGTTCTCTTGTTATTTAATAAAGCTGTGGCCTTTTATATCCACAATTCAAATCGAAAAACGTTGTCAGTATCGGTTATTGGTGGGGGCTGACCGTTTACGGTAAGACGGGTGGGGTACCGGGGTAACAACTGTATCTTTGAAGTCATCCCTGCCCAGGTCATTTATGTTTCCATTCAGAAGAAAAAAATATATTTCAAAACACCTGTACTGCTGACCCGTCTCTGGCCAGCTTCACACAGCCTAGAGGCTTGCTTTAACCTACCTGTTGGTATTCCTCAGTGTGGCTAGGGGTAAGTTTTCACTACAAATTGCAGTCACCTCACCTGGTCCAGGGCATCAGGATGCGTCCTTCATTCATGTGGGCCGGGTAATGTATTCTCCTTGTGAAGCCTATGTCTGTTACAGGCATAAGTACGGGCAGACCCCATATCCTCAGCGTCATCACTTACACCAGTAAAGTGGGTGGGCACCCAATCCTATGACTGTATTATCCCACAGACATAGGCAGTCCCATGTCCTCACATTCAGGATCGGGGTCAATGTGGGCACTAAATATAAACAGATTAGTCTGTAACTTGTTTAAAGTTTTTGTACCACTTTTTGTATCTAAAACTTGGCAACGGGGCCACCATGGAGGATTAATCACTCAATAAAGCAGTGGTTCCCAAACTTTCCTTGCAGGGCCGCCCTTTTCTATTTAGGAACATTATGGAGCCCCCCCCCCCTCCCTATTAAAGCACAGGTTAAGAATGAGAGCCAGCGCCCCCCTGGAATACCTTCATGCCCCCCAGTTTGGGAACCACTGCAATAAAGGATATCAATCAAACTAATCAATGGCTAACATGGTAGAACACTCTATACCAGTAAAGGCGAACCTGTGGCAGAGGCTGATGAAGGAAAGGACTGCAGCCCATTGGCTCTCAATGCTCTCTGTTTTCTTCCCCTCTCTTCTGATTGCACACAGCACCCCATACTATCCACTAGCAGAGTAGAAGACAGAATGATAAGAGAAGGCAGAAGAATTTTCACAGGTTAGAAGTTGTAGTTCTACAACAGCTAGAAAAGGCAGCAGGGCATGCTGGGTAGTGTATTTCTTTAGCAACTGGCAGAATCTAGTGCTTGCAGTTGTAGTTACTTTACACAGCTAGTTGGGTCTTTGCCTTTTTTGCTGTCATCAGAATGCCATGGGACACTAACAGAAGACTATATGCATGCTGGGGTCTGTAGTCCATCAGCAGCCTAGGATACAGGAAGCTTGTAACTGCGCTGATCCCCTATGAACGACAACTGCACCCCGAGTTATAACCCAGAGGATTTGTGTAATTCAGGTTAGAATGCCAAGTCGACACTTTGAGATAAATCAGTGGGTTACAGTTTGGGCTTTCGGTCTCTGAAAGGTTCGCCATCACTGACCTATACACTGTTCTAAAAAGAGATTGCGCTGTATAGTATGAATAGTTTGGAATTCCCAGTATTTATCAGTAACGTTACTCTGTGGTATGGTATAGCTCCAATCACGGATAACAAATGTATATTTCCAGAGTCCAGCACCCTGTAACTAAACTAAACATACTCATCCACCTACAGTCTACCTACCCAAACTCCATTCCAGGACACACATCGTGGGACTCTTCTTGCCAGCTATGGTGCATTTACACAGTGACAGGTGAGCAGTCACAATATATTTACAATATTCTCTGTGCGCATTCCTAGTAGATTCTTGTCTTTTCTGTACTCATTGACGGCTTCCCGGCCTAAATAACAACTACTGCAGACATCAAATTTAAGGACTTGCGATTCATGTCTCAGTGGAGCTTTCGGCCTGAGGCAGAGCCGCCATCAGAAATCCTGGGGTTCTGGGGGCCCATACTCGAAGATTCCCCCCCCCCCCAACAAAAGTTGTTGAGCGGGGGTGGTGCTAGCAAACAAATTCCTCACATCCTTTCCCTCGGAGGTTGTTGAGCGTGAGGGGTGGGAGGTTGCTAGCAGCACTGCATTCCTCTCCCTTCATGCAGACTGTGACAGTGAGCAGAGGCTGCCAGCTCACTGTCACAGTCTGCCAAGCCAATAGGTCAGCCCGGCTGGGGGACACCATTGCCCCTAGATGCTGACCACTGGGGGCCCCCCTAGCTGCTTGGGCCTGGGACGGGAGTTCCCTCTGTCCCCCCCAGCATTCACACTACTCGTGCTGCGTTTTGTTTGCCGATAGCGGTCGCGGTAGAAGTAACGTTCCCGGGAAAAAAGTTTCCTCGAAAATAAGGCATCCTTTGAAAATAAGGCACCCCGAAGATACGGTACTGTAACTCTGGACAGGGGGATCAGAGGGGGCAATCAAAATGACACAGGAGGATAAGAAGGGGTTACTTAAATGGTATTCCCTCCCCCTGTGAGTCTCCTGCGCCATTTTGATTCCCTCCTCTGACCCCCCTGTGTCATTTAAAGTGATCCCCCCCACCCTGATTCCCCAGTGCTGTATTCTTCTTCATGGAAAAATAAGACATCCCCCGAAAATAAGACGCTGGGCATCTTTGGGAGCAAAAATTTATATAAGACACTGTCTTATTCTCGGGTAAACACGGTAGTGTGAACGGTCTATGAAAGCTTGTGTATCTTGCGTTAACCTTAGCCGCGCTGCGTTGCTGTACTGTACCATGCCTGCTGTGCGACTAGTGTGAATGAGCCCTAAGGTGAAGGCGGCCATTGACCAGCTTCCTCTCTTACAAAATAGAAACCTCAATCTAAAACAAAATGTCATCGTTGTTTTTGACTATGTATCTGTTACTCTTCGCTCCTGCGATGCTAAACACTGAAAACGTACATCCTATGAAGAATTCTATGCGCCAGTTGTTATTCTGAGGACGACGGCAATCATAATGTCATGTTCTCTCTATTATAGTGAAGAGCTTATTCAAGAGAAAAGCCAAACTGAACTCATTTTCTGTGACTCATTTGATATTTTAGCCAACCGGACTAAACTGACATTCAGGAAGCTTTCCAATGTAGGTGTACATACTTTTCTTCCAGTATGAAGGGCTATGATTAGGGCTCAGTGACTGGGCTGAAAAGCGTGGGCTATGGAAGGTTCACAATTGCAATAAAATGAATATGTGACAAAGTTACACCTTGTTGGATTGTGGAATTTTGTTCACTTTCCTTGGACAGGCTGGGTGCGGATTTTGCATTTCACATACATTTGTGTTGGAAGCTCTAGGGCTGTGATGGCGAACCAATGGCATGCAGTGCCATCTCAGTTGGCACACTTAAACGGACTGTGTATCGTTGTGGCTGCAGTCTGTCTCTGATTGCCGAGGGCGGGAGGGGCGGTTATTTTTTCAGCTCAGGTAATATCCTATTTTGTATCTGGACTTGCCTGGTGAAATGTAAACAGACAAAAGTGCCATCTTGTAGCCATACTGATAATTTTCCAGGAAATTTGAGGTATTGTCCTACTTTTGTTTTGTTTTATTGTCTTGCTGACTGTTAAGGTTACAGAGAACTTTAATAAAAGTTGTTTATTGATGGACACCTTAAGGTCCACCCTCCATTCAAAGTCCCAGGGAGGAAAATTCCAAACAATCTTTTTTTCAATGATATTTTGGGATGGGAGTGTGGACTTGCTTTAACTTGTTTGGTTAATTTTGGGAGGTGATATTTTTTATCCTAATAGACACATTTGATTTGAGTTAAGAAGGGGTCATTTGGAGGAATGGTGTCTGGTACAACAGGCAGCACACTTTTCAATTTACGCTTATCAATCTACGCCTATCTGTATTTCTTAAGCTAGCCACACACGGTTCAATTTTGGTTCAATCGATGCTCGATTAGATCGAGGAATTCAATCGTCTAATCGAAAATCGATCTTAATAACATCAACATACACCCCACATTGAGTTTGCGATTGTGGTGAGATTTCGATTCCAAAAGATTACTAAAATCGTCGATTTTGGTATTGAAACATTTGAATTCCAGATTGAAGTGGTCTATGTTATGTATATCTAATCTAATCGATCCAGGAGAAACACCACAAACATCGATGATTATAAAACGATTTTGGCACAATCGACGATGATTTTCCAACATGTCCGATCAAAATTCGATTCGATTTTCTGCCTTCATCGAACAATTATCGTCGATCGTACCATGTGGGCATTCCTCGATTTTCGTTCAATCGATGAAAAAATTCATCTAATCGAGCATCGATTGAACCAAAATCGAACCGTGTGTGGCTAGCTTTAGGGTAAATTTACACTATCGTTATTTGAACGGCACGTTTAAAGCTTCCCAGATGCCCTCCGGTGGCAGAAAGCGTTAATGAAGCATAGAAGCAAAGACGTTTGAACAAAATGTACCCAGGCTTTAAAGATTGAAAAACGACTGTGTTCAAGCAGCCACAGGAGGGACCCTGCAATGTCACTCCCAGGTCATTTTTTTAAAGACTAAAAAGTGCTGCAGTCGCTTTGAGAGCTTCACTATTGAAGTCAATGACCTTACAAACATAATAGGATTGACCACAAAAATAGGATTGACCGGCAGGACAGATCGACAGCATTTTGGGTCGAAACCTTAAGGTGGGCACCCCTGTAGTTGTGGGCGACCAACCATTATGCGTTCGGCGGTAGCCTGCATGCCGCAACTATGGCCAGGAATCAGCACGTCTATGGCCGGCATATATGACGGTTACAGAACATTAAGGCCAGATACTTGTATACGGTATTATGCTTAGAATATTTGTAATATGTAGTGTCTGTGAAGGTTCTAATTCATCCAGGTCATTGTATATCTGTAAATTTTAATTCAAATCAACTGGACTTGCTGTGTTTAATTCTTCGAGATGTTTCCCTAGTCATATGACTGGCTTTCTTAATTCAGAGATGTTATGTTTAATGATTTTACATAACCTTATAACTTTGTGAAACTACATTTTCCATGTCACATGAGTTGGGGAGGCCTAGGACGTGACGGTTGACCTTCAGTAACAACAGCATCCCGACACCAAAATGGGATTTATCAGGTTTGATTACAATTGAAGATTCACATAATCTAGTCACAGGAAGCCTCTGTCACCCTCTGTACAGGCAACCATTGCAGTGTGATTGCTATGGATTACTATTGATTTCCTCCAAACCCGGCACAGCAGTCAGCAAGAAACGTTGCATTTGACTGTTGTGATTTGCTGATAAGCAGATGTCTTGCACTACATATAAAAATTGATCAGTCTGAAGTAACACTAAGTAATAAAAATAAGGAATATATCTGATTATGTTTTCTGTGCTTCTGCTTGCGGACTAACAAATAATAGTGACATGGAGCAAAATCAGCATAAATAATGTACACTGCCTGGCCAATAGTGATGAGCGGCATAGGAAATATTTGATTTTGCTATATTCCGTGAATAATTCTACTAATATTCGATTTCGCACAATTGCGAAACTAGATTCACAATTATACTCGCCTCGCAATTACCTTGAAAATGAATGGTCATTGCTTATTTTTGCATTGTGAATATAAATTCGCAATGCATGCCCTTAAGCATCCCAATGCTATTCAAGCTCAACATTACTGGCCAACAAAAAAGGTCGCACACTCTAATATTTAGTTGGATCGCATTTAGCTTTGATTACGGGACACACATTCGCTGTGGCATTGTTTTGAAAAGCTTCTACAATGTCACAGGATTTATTTACATCCAGTCATGTATTCATTTTTCACCAAGATATTGCATTGATGATGGAAGAGTCTGACCGCTGCGCAAAGCCTTCTCCAGCACATCCCACAGATTCTCAATGGGGTTAAGGTCTGGACTCTGTGGTGGCCAATTCATGTGTGACAATGATGTCTCATGCTCTCTCTTTAACAATTTGAGCCCGATGAATCCTGGCATTGTCATGTTGGAATATGCCAGTCCCATCAGGGAAGAAAACATCCATTGATGGAATAACTCGGTCATTCAGTATATTCAGGTAGTCAGCTGACCTCATTCTTGGAGCACATGCTGTTGCTGAACCTAAACCTGACCAACTGCAGCAACCCCAGTTTTACCCAATATGAGGCTCGTACCTTATTGCTTTGTTAAATCCAGGTGGTGACTTTTTTTTGGCCAGGCAGTGTATTTACACATGTATGTACAGTGGTCCGTTGACTTAAGATTTTACTTCATTGGATGCAACTCAAGTTGGTTGGCTATTTTTCCTAAAATAAATGATAAAAATACCCATATTGCATTCTGATACTTTACCCTTTACCTCAACTTTTCATAATAAAAAAAGCTTTATACAATATGTGCAATAATCCAGAAACACCAATTATTTTCTTGGTGTTCTCACCATAAAGGTAAAATGGGTCTACCAGAAACAAAAATGTGTAAAGTTAGCTATACATGGCCCACCTAGTGAGATAGACCAGAAATCTGCCACATCGTCGAATCGAAAGATCTAACATGCCTGTAAATTCCCGGCCAATCCCATTAATTTGAATGGGTCGGCAGTCCCATTCAAAGTAATGGCAGACACACAAAGGGTGTAGCGGGATGACGTCATCCCACCGAAGTCGATCCCTCATCTACTGAGGCAGAATCGCCCTGTGTGTGGCTACCTTAATCTCCATTTACTGTGAGATCATTGTCTTTCAGGAAGAGAGGATGAGATGGAAGGTGGTTGTTGTTGGGAAGGAGAGTCCCCTTTTATAAGAACATTTGTCACACGATCACCGCTCGCATATTTCTTTCTCAATTTCCTTTTCAATTGTGATTCCTTTCTTCTGTCTTTTCTAGCAATTTCAGGGCCACTTTGAGGCTCTGTCTGAAATAATGTCCCCAGACATGTGTATCTGTGCTCACATTGCAGCTAACAAATACTTCTCTGACATCCCAGGTTATGTCTCTTCGGTTGTTGTAAGTTAAAACAAAAAAAATTTTTGTAACTCTGTAAAGCTGGGATAGACGGGACGATTTCCCGTCGACTGCAGAGCCCACCTAGTGGGCATGATGACGTTGTCACGCACGGCCGCTAGTGCTGAGAATCAGCCGGCACCCTTTGTGTGCCAGCCATTACTTCGGCTGGGGACAGCCGTCCCCATCTGGACTAATGGGATTCGATCTGAATTATCCGTCACTGTGCGATCTAACATGATGGCAGATTTGTGGTCAATATGACCAGTTGGCACACCCGATTCCCTGCCGACCCGACCGCCAATCAGATTAGTGAACGCACATGGTCAATAAGGTAAGTAGTAGTGTACAATCCCATGGCCCAACTTTTATATTTACAAGCTTACAGCTGAATTACCTTTCCCCTGCACACTTATAATATCAGTTCATTTTTTCTCAATTTATTTTCATTACACACAGTGCCAACTTTGAATATGTTTTCATATATGTCTAGTTAGGGAGATTTACCTTCACTTCCCGTCCAGTAGATTGAATAAGCAAGAAGAAGACATCTTTACAATATGAGGCATGTAACTTTTAACTTGTTGTCATTGTAAAATGCTTTTGCGTTAAAAGAATTTCCATAATTTCCTGGTCTGGTGACAATTTTTAATTCCGGACTTTTCTTTGATTTTATTCCTGAGACATTAATGTTCAGGAGAGTTACAGAGCAATAAAAACCTGATAATGGATATCAAAGCACATCACTCTGTCTATATTGTTCTGCCTGACTTTTTCAAGATTTGTGATTAAATTATATATAATTTTTGGAAAGATTTGAAATGAAAACGCAGTGGAAACCTTAAAAATGCTACTCAAAATTTGCTCTTTTTGCTGTTATTTTACTGGTCATCAATAGGAAGTTCTAAACCTTAAGCTGGTTTGAGAAGCTTCAATAACGTCCTGCATCGATTAGTGAACGAATCGGAGGTCATGAGATCTGCTCTTTCAATCGACCCAAGCAGGCCTTTAGTTGATCTTTAGTTATGTCACCGATTGATCAGGCGCATATATTATATCCCGAACATGGTGCACTTTTCGATCGATGTATGATTCGTTTCACAAATCGATCTCTGGGAAACCTTAGCGATGGACAGCTTTGCAATCTTACCATAGAATCAACTTTTTCTTTCTACCAGAACCATGTAATATGAGGACCTCTCTAAACCTTCCAAATCACTATTTATTCTATCAGGGAGGACCCGGCACTACATAGCAGTGATATATATATATAT
>CM070037.1:107887911-107900286 GCA_036250615.1 Ptychadena robeensis | reverse complement strand
AACATTGATTGTTTTTAATCGATCGGACGGAAAATCGGGGCGTGTATGGGGGCCTTAAGAAGGCAGTTTATTCTTCCCAAACTCAGACCTGAGGGCCAAAACCGAAGTACCGTATATACTCGAGTATAAGCTGAGCCTTGGACCTATTACAGATGGTTGAGTGTATACTACAAAAACGAAAGTATTGCTCGAACACAAAAAGTTTTTTCCATAAACTTAGTTCAAACTTCGACTTTAAACTTAACTTATGCAAAAACTACATATGCTAGAGAAATACTGTTTCAATATCCATTACATCTCCAGCAATCTTGGTGATGATACCATGTTCAAGGTGCTGTCCAATCAACTCACAAAGTCAGCAAGTCTAAAAGAAAATTTGATCTATACCCATGATCCCAAAACAATAAAAAAAAATAATAATAAAGCACACCTTGGTGTTTTGCATCTATGAAAATAAATTCCTCTGCCGGGATTCCCCGGCTTCCCCTCTACACATTGCCGGTGTCATCAATGATGGCCGGGAAAGAGACGCCCCTCCATTATAATGGAGATCTATGACAAACCCCTCCCCCTCTTCGGCGTCACCAATGGTGAGACGCTGGAGCCAATTTGTGGGCCTGCAGTGATGCAGAAACTCTGCAGGCTCGCAGAGAACAGGCGCGTCTGCCCGATCCCAACTAGGGCAGAGTTTGTTTTGTTAACCTCCTGGTCGTAACACCTGAAGCCAGTACAATCAAACTGCGTCTGTGCCGGGAGCAATCCTTTTTCCCTTCCCGAGTCTTTAGCGTCATTGGTGTTGGCAAAGGGGGCGGTGCCATGTTAATGGAGGGGGTGTCGCTTTTCCCCACATACACCGCTGGCATCTATTTGACACCGGCGGTGTGTAGAGAGCCGGGAGCATTGTGGGGAATCACGGCAGAGTACAGTGTATTCCGACACAATTGCCTGGGCAGCGGCTTTTCGTGCAATGAAAAAATGGCGGGAAAAGCCCTTAACGCCCAGGGGGTAAAGGTGGTATACTGCTACTGCACTTCACACTTTTTAATTTTAACAGCATCAGATCATACACAGCTTGAAATGGCTCTAAATCCTTCATATTTTCCAGGCTAGGTTATAGAACATTAAAATAAACACAGGACATGCAACAAGGGAAATGATGCTTTACAATCGGCTGGCTTTGGGTCTTTTAGCACTCAGCAGCCTGGCAGTAGCTGTGTTCCCCAAATTTTACAACTGAAGCATTTCATTAACATATTAAATGCCTCATATTAACGTGACTTCTGGAGCGATGAGAAAGAATAAAGGTTAAGTGCAGACACGCACATCAGTTTGCATTTAACTCTTTATCTAATCTTCCGGTATCCACTCCCAGTAAAGGGAATAAAAGGAGATTAAAGCAGGGTACAGAGGGCTCGATGTTTCAGCCGTCCGATGTTCCCTGCAGCAGCGTGATGGCGTCATCACGCTGCTGTCAGATATCGGAGGAGCTGGGGAGACAGCTCTGCTCTCCCCAGCTCAGCCAATGCTTTACATGGAGACCCGCGGTCTCTAGGCAAAGCAGCGGACATCAGCCGTATTTACGGTCATGTCCGATACCGGTCATGTCCGATACTCGAAAACAATGATGGCCGCATATTATATGGGCCAGATAGATGGCCGCACGAGCTCAAAATCGGCCATCGATCTGGCCCATATCTTCACGTCTGTACCCTGCTTAAAGCTAGGCATACACAGTTCTATTTTAGAACGATCGATCTTTGATTCCAATTTAGATCTTGATCTTTTCATCGAACATCAATCGTAATTGAATCCAAAGTAGATCCACATGAAAGGTTCGATCGTAATACGACTAAAATGGGACGATTTTAGTTCCGATCAAAAAACACAAGAAAGAGTCATATATAAATGTGTTATCAAATACAAAATCGACCAACAAACGCAATGCTGGTTTGATCGTCATGTCCAATCACTTTTTGATCACTGTCGATGCAATTTAGTATACGATTTAAGTTCGATCAATGTAACTTTGATGGTTTTAAGTCAATTGAATGCTGAAATTGAACCATGTATGCCTAGCTTAACACATTTTATAAACCAGTTCAGAAACAGTCCAGAAACATGTGTAGCAATGTATTTACAGTACTTTGTTTTTCATGCTTTGTTTTCACAATAATTATCCATAGTGCATAGCAATGTAATGTCGCCATTGCTTTTTCTTGGCCAGATCAACCCCGAGTGATCATTTAATGTAATGGGCATAATAAGAATATCTAATGGCAAGAGGCATGCAAAGCGATCACGATACTCTCTCCCCGCTATCTGATTTTAGAAGTGACAAACCATTAAAAGCCTCAAATGAAATACAGTAAGAAAAAGTGGAATGCAAGAGTGAAGTAGATTGGTTTAGTTTGGTTTATTAAGCCAAGTCCTAGCGGAATATAGGAAGAAATGGTATCTGCTTGGAAAAGAGACATTACCAGTAAGTGAAGGTGGTATGGGAGGATGTGCAACAATGGCTGGGCTACATTCACATGCTCATTTAAGCGCCCGAAAAATGCAGATATGCTTAAGATAACATAGGAGTCTATGAGGGAGTTTAGAAAGTACCATGTGCATTAGGGCTTGTTTCCATTGTAGCGTTCCCGTGCGGTTGCAGCCGCGCGGCCACCCCCGCACACAACCGCATCCATTGGAAACTTCAAACCACTGGTGCGGTTGTGCGAGTTCGGGTGCGGATGCGGTTTAGGGCGCGTTTCTGAATGCTAGCTGCAGCGTTTTGAAACGCATCCACGCCCCAACCGCATCCATATCTGCAATACAAAAAAAAAACGGGTCGCAAAAACGCACGTCAACTTTAGGCATGTGCTCAACTGCGCGGCTGCAACCGCACGGGAACGCTTCAATGGAAACAAAGCCGCAGGATGTTGAGTTTTTGGATAGTTGTAATTTGAGGTAATTTACCAGAATGGAGAGCTCTGCAGACGCTGGACGTTGTTTTTTGAGCGTTAATACATTCACACAAATTCACAAAAGCCCCCCAAACCCTTTTCTGTCAATATCAGGAAGATACCTCTTGTTGCGTTTCCACAGCTTTATCGCTTTTTGGGCACACACCGTTTCACACCGGGCTGAGAAAACAGTTTCCAGATGTCCATGTGAATGCCCCTCAAGTGTTAACACCTAGGCCAGTGGTTCCCAAATGGGCAGAGGTATTCCGAGGGGGGGCACAGCTAGGGGGCTGAGGGAGGGAGAAGCCAACCATAGAGGGACTAGCTGCAGACAGTAAGTAGAATGCATGCAATGTGTGTCTCTGTGTGTGTTTGTCTTTATGTGAATAATTTATGATCAATGATTTGTGTCTCTATGCAAATGTTGAATGTTTGTGTATGATTGATGTGTGTATAGATGATACATGTCTCTGTATGATTGGTGTGAAAACCAAATAAAGTTGTAGGAGTTCTATTTTATATTTCAAATACAATTGAGGGCCATTTCACACTAGTAGGGCTTACAGGGCTAGTGTGAAATAGCAATCAATCTGAACCTGTGTAGTTTAAATGGGGGGGCTCGATAATGTCTCTATCTAGAAAAGGGGGTCCCAACAGGGAAAGTTTGGGAACCACTGACCTAGGCAATGTTGGATCACTCCTAAAAGCTTCTCTCCCTCCACTGCCGCTCATCAGGCTTCAAAGCTTTTAATTATCCTGGCTATTTTCAAGCTTCTGACATTTGTATAAATGACTTGCAAAATGCTCAATTAAAGCTTCCAGCCCCAGAAGGGCACCTAGTGAGCATTAAGGGGC
The DNA here is from genome assembly GCA_036250615.1 of Ptychadena robeensis. Classification (NCBI taxonomy): domain Eukaryota; kingdom Metazoa; phylum Chordata; class Amphibia; order Anura; family Ptychadenidae; genus Ptychadena; species Ptychadena robeensis. The sequence continues at coordinate 107,896,483 of CM070037.1, read as the reverse complement.
CATTCACACAGGTGTCTGGAAATGGAGCATTTCCAGCGCCCAATGCTGAAAAGTGCTGCAGCCGGGAAGGCATGACATTAGACATCCCCTAGTCATTTATCGGGTGTCCACCACATAGAGACTACATAGGAGGATTTCTGAACCACTTTACAGATTGCAGATGCCCTGGCAAAGCACCCATGTGAATGCTTTCTTGATGGCACATATATTAAATGACCGTGGGAATGTATGCTTAATATCACAATTGACAAATTATCAATGATCAAAAACAGTTTTTTCCACTTCTTGGACCTAAACAATGCGTTTTTGGATATCTTAAACAAAAACTTTATACCCCCATAAACTAGAATTTTAATCATTGGTAGGATGTAAGCCACTTTCTCTCAAGTAGTGGTTATTTTTCCACCACAGAACAGGCTGGAATGATTGGTCTAGCCACCAAACGCTCATTAAAATATAAGGATTCTAAAATGGTATATTAAAAAAAAGAAATATGTAGATGCTTAAAATAAATAAAACCTAAAAAAAAAAAAAAAAAAAAAAAAAAAAAGGGGGAGGTGCTTGCATCATCGAAATGCCAATGCTCGCCTAGTCACTGATCTGGAAGTATGTAAACTGGGAGTTCATACTTTAATCCCTGTATACTTATTGCAGATCAGGAAATAAAATATTTAAAACTAATAATACCTGGATTTTCAGAAAGTCTGCAACTAGCTTTTAAATGTTTGTCCTGATGGTTCAATTGTAACTGTCGGGTACATGTTTATGAAAAAACTTTGATGTATTACAACACACATCCTGGCAAATGCGAATCCCCCCCCCCCCCCCCCCCCCCCCACACACCTATACGCTGTCCTTTAAGGGGGTAAAAATAAAACACTTGCCCCCATTCATATTGAAAGAGTTCAGATTTTTAGGTATTGTCCCAAGGAATTCCAAGCACCTCAAATCTTGCAGGAGGATGCTAAAACCCTGGCGGTAGCATCTTCTCACAAGGTCGTGGTTCCTCAGCATTCCAGAGGTACTAATGTGAAATGAGGGGGATGGTATTTTAATTTAAGATGTCTCCCATCTCTTTCCTTTTCCTATCCTCATTCACTGAGATTGCAGAGGAGGTCTAACTTAAAAAGAAAAAACTTTAGTGCAAGGTCCACCTGAAATGGGTGGAAGGACGGAAGTCTTGATTTATCGTTGCAATCAGTCATTACTGAATACTCATTTCTCATAGTGGCCAACTGGTGCAAAAAAAATAAATAACTGCTTACTTGAAAAGCAAGTTTTTACTTGAAACGTGAACGTTTGTTTTCCTGAGAAAAAAATGGTCCTATTCATTTTCTATCCTGTACTGAAAAAAAAAAAAACTAAATCTCCTTTGAAAAAACATTTCCTTTTTTTGCCACTTTTACGCCTAATCTCAACTGTGGCAAATGCGTGGATTTCAGCTCATGGCAGACATAGCCCATTGTCCACAATGAGCCTGTCTTCACAGGACCGCCATTGCCCATGAGATGTTGCATAAATAAATAACAACGCGGCACCTCGTGTTGTCATTGGACAATGCATTGCTGGCAATGATGAATTATGTGCCCAATAAAAAGCAATGGATGAGTCAAAAAAGGCCTGTGTTTTGGCTAAATTGGAGTAAATGCAGTTACAACACTGCCTGGCCAACAAAAAAAAAAGTTTCCACCTGAATTAAACTAAGCAAATAGGTATAAGCCTCATATTGGATAAATCTGACTACCTGAATATACTGAATGACCAGGTTATTCCATCAATGGATTGTTTCTCTACTGATATAATCCATATTCCAAGATGACCATGCCAGGATTCATGGGGCTCAAATTGTGAAAGAGGCTCAGGGAGCATGAGACATCATTGTCGCAATGGATTGGCTACCAGAGTCCAGACCTTAATCCCATTAAGAATCTGTGGGATGTGGTGGAGAAGGTTTTGCGCAGTGGTCAGACCCCATCATCAATGCAAGGTCTTGGTGAAAATCAATGCAACACTGGATGGAAATAAATCTTGTGATATTGCAGAAGCTTATCGAAAAAATGCCACAGCGAATGTGTGCCAAAATCAAAGCTGAAGACCTTTTTTTGGTGGCAACTTTTTTTTTGGGGCCAGACAGTGTACAATGTTTCAATGAGACATTCTAAAACACAGGCAAAATGGGCTCACGCCCCGCTGAGCAACGTGGACGTGTCCATGACGCCCAATGGTGACCAGGCCTTACAGTTACCATTTCCCTAAGAAAGCAGAAATGTAAATTGTTATACCACAGCCATCATCCAAACACAGTGTCAGTGAGAGAAAGATTTGTAATTTAAAATCTGTATTTGTAAATGAAATAAGCACCGGGTAGAATTCACAGCTATTTGTTTCCAATTGATCAGGCTCACATTATTAGGCTACAGTTGCCAGTCAGTGCAAAATATTCCTGAGTTAAGTAAAAGAAAAACACACAAAGATCATTACAAATCTACAAACAAAGGCCTGAGGAGGAACGTGTTCATTAGTGGTCACTAGCTGGCCCATTTAATAAAACAGAGAAAGGGAAATATGAACTAACCAATCAGAGTTCAGTATGGTAGTACCAGCATTAAAAGGTTTCAGATTGGTCTGGTATACATTACTGCTAATTTGCCCATATTCTGCTTTATTAAATAAGCTCAAATATCTTGGAAGGAAAAACTGTAGAAGGATGAGAAGTTTCATAAAAACACATTTTTCAAAATATAAATTGGAAACTAGGTCATGCTAGATTTCTTAGAAAAGAAATAAAATAAAAACAAAAACAACAGTCCAAATACAGTACCAATCAATCAAACATGAAGCAAAGAAGGTGGCATAAAATATCGGTCTCACGCTATCGGCATGGGACTTGGGCGACTCAAGGCACACTATTGAGCTGAAGCCTTTGGTGTATCGGAATCATCGTCTCCCCACCACAATAAGGGGATTGTGCATTATTCTGCCTTGGAGATCCTTGGGTGGTAGTTATTAAGGGAGGAGATGATCCAAAACCTAAAAAAAACCAAATTGAATCAAATGCTATAACAAAAGGAAATAGTTGGTTTAACCTCAGACCGTCCTATGTATTGCTATTCTAAGCACAAAAATATCTGTGAAAAACGTAAATTTAGTGAGGGATTGGGGAGTTACAGTATTTTTCACCATATAAGACGCACTACCCCCCTCAAAATCAGGGGGAGGGAAATGTTTGTCTGTCCTATAGAGAGAACATACCGTATTTTTCAGACTATAAGATGCAATTTTTCCCCTCCAAAATCAGGGGGGAAAAAACAAGTGTGTCTTATATTCCGAATGTGCGACCTGCTGCTGCTGAAGATGGCTAAGTGAATGCAATGGATGCAAGTGAACTGCAGTGGCAGCTCACATACACAGCCCTGCAGAGGGACAATCCATCCATGGACGGATCATCAGTCTGCAGATCTGTATTTAAGCTGTGTCAGTCTGCTCCCATACAGCTCTGCAGAACAGGACCAGGAGGAGGGGGAAAAAGAAGAGACAAGGAGCTCCAACCAGCAGAACTGCAGTTACCGGGTATTTTTCACAGGGATGAGACACTCCACTGTAAAGGGTGCGTCCTATATAACGGAGCGTCATGTAAGCTGAAAAATATGGTAAATGTAATTTTTTATCATTCTGACCTCCACATGAGCAATAGCGCAGTATCCCAAGAGGAAGGAATTTATTGTACTCCCACTAGCCAAGCCAAAAGTCCAGCACCAGGAGACAGGTCAGAGCTGGGGCGATCTATATGTCTTAACACTAGCAGTACCCATACCAAGGAGGAGAGTCATATATTAGAACTATTTATATAGCGCCGACATAGTACGCATCGCTTTACAGATCATATATATAGTCATACCACTAACGGTCTCTCAGAGGAGCTCACAACCTAAAGTTCTTAGTCATGTCACAGTCTGAGTCATGTGTAAGTAACATAGAAGGTTCTATTTTGGGGAAGCCACCCGGAGAAAACCCACGCAGAAACAGGGAGAACATGCAAACTTCTTGCAGATAGTGCCCAGGCCAGGATTTGAACCTGGGACTCTAGCACTACATGGTCAGACTGCTAAATATCTAAGCCATCATGTTGCCCATTTCATATTTTAAGATCTGTTACTAACAACTTATCCATGAGCAGCTATCTACATATAGGAGTAGGGATAAGTATGTGTCACACATGTTTTTACTGCATTGTAGACTGTAAATCAGCCACAACTCATACCATCTAAAAAGTCTCAACTCAGTCAGCTATTACATGGATTTTTACATATGGAATGAGGGCCCTGTCCCTGTCACAATATATAGTTACTGCAGTAGAAATTTGGTAAATACATTTTGTATTTTTCTTTATTTCCACACTGCGATCCTGCTATAGGATGCCAACATTCACTGACTGCAGGGTATTAATGAGGTGGGGGGGGGGGGGGCATTGTTATTGGCAGGTCTCATTATCTGGTCTACTCATCTCCAAATGATAGACCAGAGTTGTTTCTGTGACAGCAGGGAAAGTTTACAATGGTTGCGGTTTGGTCAGTGCACAGGAAGTTACAAGGACACACAACAAGTGGCAAAATGTGTGGATTTTTGAATATCAATATTATTTACCGTATATTTAAACCAAACAACGTTTAAAAAGGACCAAAAGTGAGAGGCAGTTTGGCAGCGGTCAAAGAAAAATATCTGGTAAATGTCAAACCTCAACTCTAAACTAGACAAATTTTACAGTGATTAAAATGTATGTATAACCCCCAACCATCCCCCTCTCCCAAGCAGTCTCCTTATTTCAGTAACCGCTTCCTAATGCGACATGAAAATGATAATGAAAACTTTTTTTCCCCCAACATAAAACTTTTGATGTCATAATGGGAAAAATATTTAAAAATGAGATTTCTTTAAATACTTACTACTGCTTAATGGCCAAGGTGGTCACAGAAACTCCCCTGATCAAAACACTGATGGAGAAAAATAAAAAAGTTTTGTTGTAAATAAATACCTTTGACAGAAACATTTAGTAAGAATAAGGAATATCCTTTACCTCGTATGGCAATAGCAGCTCCTGCTAATAATGTGAAGAAAGTGAAGAAAATCATCTGGTATGAGTTCACGAAGTGATGGAAGAAGCCTGATAATAGGAACAATATTTACTGACATATGAACATAAAGTGCAGTCTGGCAGTGCCAACAATGTATACAGGTACTTGCAAATAAATGTGTGTGATATATATAGTTAGTTAGAATGTGATAGTAGTAGAATAGTATGTTACTTCTCTCTGTCCCTGCTTTGTGTCCGTGTATTATATATAGGGCACAGTTTTAATTTACCTTTGTTCAGCCCCTGACACATTTTAATCTCCCCCCAACTAAAGGGTTGCCGGGGATGCACAGATATGAGATGCTGCAAGAATGAGCACAAGACCAAGGGCTGGGCTCCACTGCTGTGGCCAGAAAACGCATGCAAAAAAGCATGTTTTGGAAATGGACATTTCCTGGCTGCTTGCTTCCACACCCCCATGCCTAGCGTGTCCAGTCCTCCAGGCTTCAAGATGGAGGAGTGAGACCGGAAGAGTCCATCCACCTATCCGCATCTGAATCATGTAACTACTCCCTGACAATACTGTCATTTAGAGGGCGAGACTGCCTGCAGATCCTCAGAGCTACTATGCAAATACAGCTTTGATTCAGATGTTTATCAAAGCTTTGGATGCAGACTGCGGACAAATTGGATGCGCTGATGTTATCCATTAAATATCTCCCGCAAAGGCCTCCAACAAAAACTCATAGAAAATAAAGCATTCAGGATAAAATCCCCAGCAAACAATGTCAATCGCCAAAAGCCACAACAAGATACAAAAATTAACCGCTCTCTTACCATTCGGACCTGTTGTTGCCACCAGCCTGATTGGAACATTGAAGGTTTGGTCAGTCATGTAACTGGAAATGGTTATTGAGGAAGATCGAGGGCCCTGGTTTAAAACCTGCAAATCGGATATGCCAACTTCATAGGTGACAAAGCTGGGCGTCCCGGTGTATTTTTCTTTTTCATAGATTGTAATGATTGAAGAATCTGACTTCACCTGCAGAAAGAGAACCAAATCTATGGCATTAGCGAAAGGCCAGACGTGTGTGTGAATGATCTGGTAAGCCAGTGACTCTTCATATATTTAGATCTGTGACCCCTGGAAGTGCTGTCTTCCCCCGCTGAAGTGTCCCTTCCTGTATTTGAAACGGGGGAAAAGCCAGTGTGGAATGTCACTTCCATGTATCTTGTGTCCAAGGATGCATTTCTGTTAACACGTCCAAAAACAATGGTGTGTTTTTTAACTTTCTCCCATGTTTTGGTTGTGTTCAAAGGTGCCCATTGATTCTTGGGAAAACAATGGGAGAACTGGTCAAAAAGCGCCTGAAAAGCTGTCAAAAATGCAGCCGCTTTGTCGCATCAAATCAAATGTCAACAAAGGGATCCATGTTGATTTTTACATGGCACAAGCCTTTAACTTATTGACCATATTATTCAGACCGAAGATGTAGTAAAATAACTTTTTGGGGGGTCTCATGAGTTGTGCAGTCAGTCCCTTAATTGGACAGTTGGGACTATGTGATGCCACTCTATGTGATGTGATGCAAGGAGCCCATCATGGCAGGAGACACACACATAGTCAGGGCTGTACATACTTACATTTTCATTAGATTGCGCATCTGCAGAAGCATGCAGCTTCCCCCTTCGTCTCCCCCCTCTTACCAGATGTGTGAGTAGCATGCCAGAGATGCCACCTGTATGCTGACAGCAAGAGTTTACTATTGACATCTAGTGGCTGATATTGATAATGCATTTGCATTGCCCAAATGATATTAATGGACAAACACTTCAAATATTTTGCTCTAAAACTGGGTGTCATTGACTTATGGTCAGGTGCGTCTTATGGTCAGAAAAATAAGGTGTGTGTCCATTTAATTGCATCTAGTACATTAATGATACCTGTCAAACGTGGGTATATTATTGCAGTAATATACAAAAAGGCCACCCCAAAAGGTCACTGCCGTGTTACTTTTTTTTCCAGCTATTTTTACTTATTATTTTCCTGGGTGCTCTACAACACCTGTTATTTGGGACCACACACAGCTACAGGCGTGGGGGTGGGTTTGGGTTAAAAAAACGGGGCAAACTGGGACAGGGTAGGTCATATTTTTTGGGAAGAGTTTATATTAGAGGCACAGAAAAGAGGAGCTAGATCTTACTTTCTGGGTAGGTCTTATTTTCAGGGAAAGATGGTATGTTAAGGGAAGTACCCGGGGCATAGCATGGAAACATAATTTTGCAATAAGTATTTTGAAAAGCCGTGGGGCTTTTCACTGGGATCTCCTGCTATAGGGGTCAGTGGTGATGGATAGGCAACTATCAAAGAGAAATATGGAAAACGATCATTGGCTGGAGAATGCAGATTCAACAAAAAAAGAATCCCTAGAATTCAGAAACTCAAGTTCTCTTACAAGCTATAAACAACCATGTACACAAAAGTGCACCCAAGCTAGATCATGTTGATTTTAATCTTCATTGTTTTACTTTACAGGATGATCCCTAAAGCCCCCCATACACCTTAAGATCGATCCATACAATCTATATTAGATCTACCAACAACTGTGTAGTATAGTGTCCTCTCTGATAGAATACAAAGTGATTGGAAGGATTAAAAAGGTCCTCATATTACATGGTTTTGGTAGAACAAAATTTGGTTGTGCAGAAATCGTATGGAAAGATTGTAAGATGTATGGGTGGTCTTTAACTATAGTTATGGCTTAAACTCTCACCTCAAGGTTCTTCAGCAATTCCACAGCTCCAAATATCTTCACAGTGGTGGAAGGATAATGATTGCTTAAAAGAAGCTCCTTCTGGTCGGTATAAAAGCCAAGATAGACAGGGATATTTACACGTGTCTGCTCCGGGTATACGTGGTTTCCCAGGACGGATGCGGTGACGATAAGTATTGTGTCCCCGATGGTGATTTGTTTTAGCTGGCCCTCTGAAAGCTTCTGTCTACTGAGGGAACAGATGTAGTGACCTAGATATCACACAGGAACATAATTAGGGAACCTGCTGCTTTTACAGAGACATGGCAGCTTTAGCAAGTGTCAGGAAACAGCAGAAGCTTTAAGTAAGTGACAGACACATTTTTACAGAATGGCAGATACAAAGAATGATATTAAAAAAGGAACCTTAAGCCCTAGGCTCCACTGTCCATTAAAAGCCCTGCGCTGAATACAGGGATTTTAACAGAGTGCAACAGCCGCCCCTTGACGGCAAAGGGGCTATGACAGGACTGTCTCCACAGCTCCCCGCCTCTGTCAGGCTTATGATGACTGCGTCCACAGTAACACTGCGTCCACAGTAACATAGGCTTGCGCAGGCATAAAGGAGCCTGGGGCTAAAGAAGAAAGCCTATATTTTTTTATACACTGTATTTTTAGGACTATAAGACCCATGTCCCCCCCCCCCCAGAGATCGGACAAAGTGCCTGCATCTTTTGTTCATCCAGCG
>CM070037.1:107867633-107881970 GCA_036250615.1 Ptychadena robeensis | reverse complement strand
GATGTCACGAAAACCTTACCCAATTTGGCAGATTGTGAATGAGGAAAAATTTTAGTGAATGCTTCTAGGGGTTAGTTAGGCCCAATCCTTTCTGCGGAGGGAAATATTGACATATTTTGAACAATTCTTTCAGCTTTATTGGAAGAGATTAAGGGTTGGCATGGGAAACTTGAACCTGGCCTGCACAGAGCACAGCTTTGTGATTATGTATAAGATTGGGAGCCTTGCCTTTCCATACAACATATTCCTGCCCTTCCATATGCTCATCTGGAAGAAAGGCCAAATATTTTCATATACTTGTGGATACCTCAAGAAAGAGTGGCAGCTATGAAGGCTGCAATGAAAAAAAGAAAAGGGGGAGGGGGACATCCATATTGAACCAGATAAATTGTTTAATGAGATGTCAAACATCTCTGTAGGTGTAAAGGTCATATCTACCAAAGATTTTGCCCATGTGACGTTTAGACCAGGGGTGTGCAAACTCCCCTCCGCTTGTTCTCTGCAATGAGTGCACATATTGCCTTGAATTGTTCAAACATTGCTTTGGGAACAATGCAGTGACGTGATCATGACACTGGGTGCATCCTCGGTGACAACAGTTTCTAGAAATTGTCTGTCACACTTCACCTATCACACATCATCATCATCAGTGATGCATGGAATTGGCACACATAGGGGGTCGGCCATTACAGGCTCTTTGTCTGACCCCTTTATCAAATTTAAGAAGCCAATGTGGCCCATGAGTGAAAAAAGTTTGCCCACCCCTGGTCAAACAGTAAGTTCTGACTGTAAGTCACTATTTATTGCTGTCAGAGAAACACAAAAAATTTCCAAACACGTCACCATACTTTTGGGGGGCTTTGGTGATTTAAAAGAAACCCAGACTGCAAACAGACACTTGCTTTTCTTGCCCTACAACAGAAAACAACAAGCCTACAAGCTCCTTCTCACAGGAAAAACACCCTCCCTCCTAGGACACTGGTGGAGTGGAAGGGATAGTCAAAATAATTATACTAGAGACATAACACACATCGAATACCAAGAGGTTTTATCTGACGTAAAAAGGCTATTTTAATACTGGAAAATCAATTTCTTAAGCTATACAAACAATCAAAGCAAACAGTTGTAGTTTGTATGCACTTCAGAGTATTCCATCCATATGTAAATGTAAAATGCATTATATTTCAGTTCCAGGAATACAAAACTTACCTGTTAACTGCAAACTTAAGGAGAGAATTCTCAGCATGAAAAACTTCCCCGGTGTTGTCATGAAAATGGGCTGTGAAATGCAAGGTTATTCCCAATGGAATCGCAGACAACAATTGGTTGCTTTCTACATGAAGGGCAGGACTGGTCACAATGCGCATATATGAAATTGGAGATACCTGCACAAACAAGACAGGAAGGTCTTAATATTAAACCTTAATTATATTATACCGTAATATAATCCACATAGTATATACAATATAATCCAGTGAGTATACTGTTAACCTGCAACAATTGTTTGCTTGACCCTCAGGTTGATCGATCTTTATCTCCACAAGAACGCTGAATACTTTTACAGCATAGCTTTCTAAAAGTTTTAAAACATATTCGGACCTATGGACTAATGATTTCTTAGACATTTAAATAAAATATTGATGATTTATGCGGACACAATATCCAAATTCGGATTCCATAACAATTGTGTTGATTGTGCTTTGGGAGGTCCTTGGAGAAGGGTCAAGAGGAGATTCAGCGCAGTGATCCGCTTGTTTGGATGATTTATATAACCCGAGAATAAGTTGGAGTATGCATAACACATGAGACCGGAGCACCAGAGTGCAGATCCACAAATCTTTACTCTATAAATGGCACCATTGTCTGGCAGAACCTCTAGCTCAGAATTGTCCACATCACAACATATTTATTACCTAACATAAGAACATTTGCTTTATTTTTATAGATACTACAATGCAACGATTACAATGCTGTAGGTTAACCTCCCTGCCGTTATGCCCGTACCGCACCATGGGAAATCAAAACTGAGTACTCTGCCGTGTTTCCCCACCCTCCCTCCTCCCGTCTACACATCACGAGCAGCATCAGCCAGCGCTGTGGGGCAGGAAACCAACTATACCTCCTTAACATTGAGGTAAATGGCGCTACCCCCCTGCCTCTTTAGCATCACTGATGATGCTGAAGAGGTGGTGACAGAAGTGATCAGCGATTCCACTGAGATTCAGAATCGTCATAGGCTGACAGAGGATAGGTCAGTATACCTGAGTTTAACTTGGGGTGAGATTGTTTTGTGTTTTGGTTCGAGCAAACCACCAGGAAGGTTAAAGCAACTACTATCATATAAAACATTTTTGGGAATCTAGCAGGTTCAAACATTTGTATACATCACCTTAACAGAGACGATAATGGTTTGGTTGATTCCAAAAGGATCCTGTGAGTTCATTTCTAAAGTGGAAATACCAGTAAAAGAACCGGACTTCAGCAGGCCATTTTCATCAACCTGCACCACAGGAGGCTTGTTTGCGTCATTCAGTATTCTGTAATTAATAGTTGCAGCTTGTTCTCTGTAAACAGAAAGATATTAACATTTTAAGCAATAATGATATACAACACAATGAAAACAAATGTACTGATTACTATAAATCACAAACAGTATTTTCATTCCATAAGACACACATTCCCTTCTCCCCCCCTAAATTTGGAGTAAAATCTATTACCTGTGGCTAGCAATCTGCTCGGCCAGATGCTCTATGCTCAGCCTGGCCACCTGGGCACTTTTGAATTGGGAGGGAGGGTGGCACTTTTGAATTGGGAGGGAGGGTGCCACTTTTGAATTGGGAGGGAGGGTGCCACTTTTGAATTGGGAGGGAGGGTGCCACTTTTGAATTGGGAGGGAGGGTGGCACTTTTGAATTGGGAGGGAGGGTGGCACTTTTGAATTGGGAGGGAGGGTAGCACTGCCTCCACCAGCCAAGCTCAGTGCTTGGTTCATTAATGCAGAGAGTAGATAAAAATGTGCGGCCACCCACTGCGGAATAGTCCTTCATCCCTGGGTAGTTGCACATTCGCACCATTAGGGTCACCTAGTCCCCCTCCCCTCAAGTCTTATGGTGCGAAAAATACCCCTTGTGTCTTATGGTGCGAAAAAAAAAGGGGATACACATATGTCCTAGAATAGATGGCAGACTTTAATAGTATACAGTTTATTTACTTGGATAGAACTTACAGGGACAATATTAATATACTCTAACAATATTGGTGAATTGGCTCTGAGGCACAATTTAAATTGCAACCTGGCCTGGTAAATAATATTCTCTTTACGATCATGAAGAAAGTCGGTGGATGGGTGTTATTTCCTAAGTTGGAAGCAGCAGTAGGATCTCCTGCATGTAAAACTGTTTCTGAATACAAAAGAAAATCTCTTAAATGCATAACCACAAAATTACCTATTAGTCTGCATTCTCACTTTAGCGTTAGGAGACATCAATATTTGCTCAGCCTGCACATTTGGGGTCATTAAATGCAACCGTTCAAATACCTGGAATACAATATTGTGTTAAAAAACAAATAAACAAACTTTAACAAATTAAGCATTCTTTTTTCTTAATAAACACAATATGAAAAGGTGTCATAGAAACAAAGGTACATCCACCACCACCATCACATACAGCAGTCAAGCTACATCTGCATTGAGATACAACCAGCTTACCAATGGAAAGTACCGTCTTTTTAAGACCATAAGACACATCCAGTTTTTAGAGAAGGATAACCAGAAAAAAATAGTGTTCAAATCAATTGGGGAAAAAATCCCATACAGTACCCAATTCCAGCAGCAACTGAAATGTGTCACTAGAGAGCACACTTCATGGCATTTCACACATGGGGAAGAGAGGGGGGCAGCAGGAGAATCTGCATTCATGTCTCCCCTCTAAGCTGTGTGTCAGGAAGCTGCCAGCAAGTGCAGCTTTCCCCACACGCATTCTGCATTGGCTATATCAGCAGGTCTTTGCTGATAGAACCAATACAGTTAAGATGGAAAATCTGGCTGTGTGATCTCCCATTTGCCAGGAGAGCCAAGTTGCGATCGCACATTAAGACCATAAGATGAAGGCACTTTTTCCCCGCCAATTTGAAAAAAAAATTCACAATAAAGAGCAGTTTCAAAACACCAGGTCTTATCAGTTGTTCCCAGTATAAAGTGATCAAATGAATAAAAACTGGTGAACCTATGATCAGGTTATGGGTGCCCATGGCTCTATAAATGCCTCCATACACGCAGCAATGGCTGCAGGATTCTCGGGAAACCAAGTGCAGAATGATGCTGCATCATACTGCAGCCAGTCGCCCAGAGGAGGGTGTGTCGTCCATTACTTTGGATGAGGTCCCCGAGAAATACGAACATGCACGCACATCGGTCAGCCACGCTCGCTGTGTGTATGGGAGCTTTAATGCACATGGGAACAAAGGCTGGCACGTCCTATCGTATCCCACAGAAGAGGTACTGTACTGCATATTGCTGATTGTGAGGTGAAAAGGTGATAAAACACAGTGAAGTGAAGTCTTGTTTAAAGTGATGATATGTTAAACACAGTGCCCATGCTGACCCATGTCAACCACAAAACCCCTAAATGAAGCAACCTGGCCTGGTAAATCACATATTCTTTTCGATCATGAAGATGGTCGGGTGGCTGGGTGTTATTTCCTAAAGAAGAATCAGCAGTAGGATCTCCTATAGAAAGAATGAGGGCTGAAGGATTCCGTGTGATGCTCTGGGAAAAGCATTGTTGCAGATTACATACATCATACAAACTTAACTCATTAGACATGGTTTCTTTTAGCAGGATTACATGATACGTCACACCGCAAACAGATCAGAAATAGATTGAGAAACATGACAGTATCTACTTCCCCAGATCTTAATTCAATCAAGCATTAGAGATGGACACATTTTACTTGTTACATTTTTTATTTGAATTTGTAAGTTAATTGCTCCAGGGCATGGTATCATCACCAAAATTGCTGGAGAATACGTGAAGGGTTGAGCCTAAAAAGTATTTTTGCATAGATTAAGTTCAGTTCTCACTACATCTTCAGCAATTTTGGTGATGATAGCATGTTTTGCAATCCACTCTGGCATGCTTGTCATAGGTTCGCCATCGCTGTCCTACAGGGATAAGAGATGCTATGTGTGCGTGTCACTCCAGCCGTGTGGATACCAGGATGATGTCACTTCCTGGTTGCTGGTGCAGTCAAAAAGGAACTAAAAACTGCAAGCAGCGTAAAACATAAAACCTGTATTGCCGCTCCTCATGACTTGAGGGCAGTTTTTCAGTGGCTTTGGGGCCCCATCAGCTGATACAGGATATTGATTTAGCCTACCAAAGACGTGGAAAAACAGCGCCCCAACAGCATCAGGACCTGCTTTTCCACATCTTGGAGGCACATCCATGTATCTTCAATGGACAGGTCTCCGGTGGCACTGCAATGAGAATTCTGAGGCTTCAAAACAGCACCGCGGGCGCCCCACTCAGATAACACAGAGTGCGTCCAGCATAGGAAAAAACATAAGTGGACCCAAGCCCTTAGATTGCTACTTAACCTCCTGAGCGCACTGCCCGTATCGCGCCGTTTACAACGGCGCGATACGGGCATTCGAGGCAGTGTACACAGTTACACTGCCTGTCATTTCCGGCATCGCGCCGGAGCTCTTCACGCAGCTGGTGTCATTACTGACACCAGTTGCGTGAGAGGGAAAGCCGGCGCTCCTCCATTAACATAGAGGTCTATGGCGCCGGCCATGCGTCACCGTGACGCGATCGGGGCGGTGCCGCAAACCCGGAAATGCTGCAGCGATGAAGACAATCGCTGCAGCTTTCCGGGGAGGCATAGGGTCTCCCCGCCGCCGGCTTCCCCTGCGGTTGAGAGGACCCTGTTCCGCGAACGAACAGGGTTCGTCTCAACCGCTAGGGAGGTTAAGCACAATTACCAACACCTTTCAATCACTCTGTACAATTTCTATTAGTTCTACCAACAACTATGTAGTGCCTGATCCTCCCTGATAGATACATAGTGATTGGAAGGTTTAGAAAGGTCCTCATTTGACATGGTTTTGGTAGAAGAAAATTTGATCGGGCAGGCTTGCATGGAGAGGGGGCATAAACCTCCATTATAACGGTGATGCATCGGTTATCCGACCCATCATCCATGATACCGGCACCGTGTAAAGGGGAGGGCAGGGAATCCCGGCAAAGTGCAGTGCACTCTGCCACAATCAGCCATATTGCGTAGTTTAAAACGGCATGATACGGTCATGCCTCCTAGGAGGTGAAGTTGGCTTTAAGCGGGTAAGCAATTTGGGGTTCTAAACATTTTCCTTTGACATAGAACATCTTCATTTTTTTCCGTTTAGTTACTTTACAGTAGAAACTTTATTATATTGACTATGAGAAAGAAAATTGGCACCCAGATTATCTGACGTGTGGACACCTCAATAACCATGGCTCAATAATCATGGTTATTCAGGTGTCTACACTTCAGATAATCTGGGTGCAAATTTTCTTTCTCATAAAAAATATTTATGTTTGGGATCATGGCGTGCAAACTGGAATATATTATTAATCATAACCAAATGGGCAATATATCCTTTTGTCTTATCTGAAAACATCAAATGAATACCAGTGTTACTATACAATACCTGAATCTGAATCTCATCTGAAAGTTCATGTGTCTGGCCATAGAACTGCTTAGCCAGAGGGTCAGTAACTCGAACAGTCACTTTGAGGCCGGTTTTTCCTTTCATTTTGGCATAGACATTCATAGCAAAGTTGTACGGTTCAGAAAGCTCAACAGACACCTGGGAAGAGAGACCAAAAGGGAATATTTTGTGAAGTTATTGTTATATAATATTAAAGAACAACACATTTGTGTAGGACTTCAAGACATTTATCTGAATTTTAGCTTAAACTCGGAATGCATCTGAAAGGAAACAAGTGGCATTATACTTTTCCTGTTCAGCAAAACAAACTTTACATGATCTAAAAGAAGTTTCAATAATCTTCTATATGCATTAAAGTTTTGAATTCCCATACAAGGGCTCAACTGTAAGGCTATGTCTCCACAGCGCTATTGGGTCCATGGCACCACATTTCCTGCCTACAGGTTCCCCTAGACTTTACCTGCCTACAGGGATCCACCAGCCGGAGGTTGACGTACTGCACTACGTTGACCTTCTGGCTGGCGGATCGGCTTTACGCCATGGGAGCAGCGGATGCTGTAGGCAGATAACATGGATCGGGTCCGTCTGCATACCTGCCAAACAAATACGCTTAGTGCAGTGGAGATATAGCCTCACTGTTAAAACTGAGGTGATCACTACAAGCCCAAAACCAACTGGCAAATACCCGTCTGGATTAATCATTTATATAAAATATTGAAAACATTAAGTTTACTTTGTGTGGGTGTTTAGCTTAACAGGGGGCTGTAAATCCACAAAATCTGTATCTGTTTAAGGCCCTTGCCTGTACATATTAACCTCCTTGGCCCCATAGACCCTCATGTAAAGAGGAGGATGGGGAATCATCGCAAAGTACAGTGTACTCTACTGCAAGCGCCTGTATTGCGCCCATGCCTCCAGGAATGCTAAGGCCACAAAAAGTCCAAACAGGATTACCCTTGCAGAGGTAAATTGCAGAAATGAAACAAAGTCCACAAAAAATGTCAAGTTTCCAAACTTGCAGGCATAATGTATGGCATGTAGTGCCGTGGACACACAATCCTTGTGTGCCCCACGGTATCCACTGCTCTACCACCTGACCGAGTGGTCTCAGCTTACTTTTGTGAACACGCACCCGACTACTTTGTTGACCACTTACAGGTCAAATCTCAGTGTACATGAGTGGAATGGGAAAGCCCACCAAGTTCCTTCTCTCCTATTCCAGAGACCAGAACCCTGTAATTAACCAAATTAAAACATTCAGCAACCTGCAGGTGAAGTCCAATATCCCGGGCTCCTTCCCAGAACACACCTGATAGGACCCTTTCACTGCTGAGTGACTTTGGCGGGGCCACCCTATTTTACATACATCACCTCCAGGTGGAGGATTTAAACAATATAAAAAAGGTGTATTGGGTCACAAAACATCATTGAGATAAACAATTAGACCATATATGAAGAAAAAATAAACAGTCAGTATATGATGTGACCGCCTGACGGTATCATTCACAAAGCTGTCACCATCAAGTCAGTCAGAATTGTATCATCAAGAGAAGATAGAGTCCAAATGGTTATTTCAAAACACGCCACAGGAATGGGACCCAACATAAGGATATCTACAGACCATACGATGTTTGATTCCGAGAAAATATGGTTTCACTAAATAGCAGTATACAGTCTTCAAAGCACCGCGGCGCGCGTTTCGTGAACCTTCGTCAGGAGGTGTTTGTTTATTTCAATAGTTGTAGGGTAGAGCCTCGTATGGGTCCAGAACATCCGGCGGAAAACATGGAAGGAACTGGGGGCCTTTAACTGTTGAATAAGTAGAGGGTTTCAGCAGTCAACTGCGATAGATTGTGGGTGCACAAAAATGGTAGATGAGTAGTGGTAGTAGTCGCTTGTTCCCCTGGATCCCCCATGGGGAATCCAGGGGAACAAGCGACTACCACTACTACTCATACAACTGTTCGAATAAACAAACACCTCCTGACGAAGGTTCACGAAATGCGCGTCGCGGTGCATTGAAGACTGTATACTGCTATTTAGTGAAACCATATTTTCTCGGAATCGAACATCGTATAGTCTGGAGATATCCTTATGTTGGGTCCCATTCCTGTGGCGTGTTTTGAAATAACCATTTGGACTCTATCTTTACTTCTCTTGATGATACAATTTGGACTGACTTGATGGTGACAGCTTTGTGAATGATACCGTCAGGCGGTCACATCATATACGGACTGATCTCCTTATGTTGGGTAGCCGATGGCATTAGCTTCAATGAAGACCGGCGTCTTCATTGAAGCTAATGGCCGGCACACAAAGGGTGCCGGCCGACTGAAGGAGCCCCATAATGCACCAGGGTGCAAACGTCATGACGTCATCAAGTTTGCATTCCGGTGCATATCGGAGCATGTCTGTCGGCACCCATCTGTGGGTGTATGGCAGGCATAAGGAGTGTTCATAAATCAGGTTTACCAATGCAAATGTTTTAGCAAAATCAGCAGAAACTCACCTCATCATGTCTACTCTTCACCTCTACGATATCCCGTTTTACCACAGACCAGTGAAACACAAGCCCAGGGATGGCGTTACCAAATGAGAAGGGTGTCTGGTTGCTAGATATTCCCATTACATAAACAGGCATCTGCAAAATAACACATTACTGTTAACATGTATAATGACACAAAAAAAGTGTAGAGAGACTCTTTAGCACAAAAATACGCCCATATATCGAAAGACAACTGAGTAAGGCGCCAGATTATTGCACTAAACATTTGAGAAAATTACATAGCAATCAAATAGTTCAATCCCCAAATGTCATGTGCTACTTTCATACTCTGTGCAGTAAACATACAATTTAAAGTGAAATATATATTTGCCATTTATCCTCTACCATATTGGCCATCAATATCATTAAATGTTTTTATCAATATTCTTCATGTTTAAACATAATTTACATTAGGGTATAAACAACATAAGATTTTGACGAGAAGTTGAGTCAACTAGTGGTTTGGTGAGGTTATCACACAGACGCAGAGGAGGGACACAAGTGTCCAACAATTTAAGACTTTAAATAAAAGTTTACTGTAACATTAAGTGCAGTAAACAGGCAGCCGCAAAGTGGGGACAAGCCCCTTAAAATGAATGGAAGGGGCCATCAGCGGTGTGGCCCAGAATCGTGCCGCCGCACTGCCAGCCTTGCCACCTCCTGGGCGTTACTCGGTTTTCAGGCCATTTTTTTTTTTATGTCCAGGCAACCGCGGCAGAGTACACTGTACTCTGCTGTCATTCCCAGCCCTCCCCCAGCTCTCTACACAACTCCTGTGTCAATCAGATGCCGGCGTTGTATGTGGGGGGGAAAAGAGACGCCCCCCCCCCATTAACATGGTGGTCTATGGCACCGCTCCCCCACCCTCTTCAGCGTCACCGATGATGCCGAAGACTTGGGCTGGAAGAACTCTGCGAACCGATTCTGCAATCCAAGATCAAACTGTGCCTGTAATGGTTTCGGGCGTAACAGTGAGGTTAATACCTTGAATTCTGTGGTTAATTTAAGTGCAAAACAGAATGTGGGACCAGCTCAAATCACAGCAGTCAACACTACACACTGTGGGTCACAAAATAGCATATTGTCATTATAAAATATATATAACCATAAAGCTACTCAATGTGCTCTGGACTTCTGTATCACCTGTGTTAGCTTGTGGATTTGGTGTCAGATGGCCGTGTATAAGGGTTATATGTGTATTGTACGTTAACGCAGACTTGCAGATTGTACAGGTTGCTGTGGTTTGCACGGTCTAGAGTAAAGTATTTCTATATTTTAGATGTGTGTCTGTCACCTTCTGTCTATGCTGCCATGTCTCTCAACATTTTGCCCTTTTTATGAAGTGGCTATAATAAGTTAAAACAAGGAATGCATGTCAGCGTAACCCAGAGACAGAGACTGCATCATGTATACAAGGGCCTACGTGACTTGTCGACTTTTGTCATCGATTCAAATAGTCAACTTCTATACATACTACCATATGTACGGTACATTCATGAATTAAGATTTTGCCACGATAACTAAATATTTCAACTCATTACATTCTAAATTGTTCCAGTTTCCATACTGATTGGTTAGGGGGTTAATATGGATGGAGCATAACAATTTGCTTTGTATAGCCGCCTTCTTGTCAATACAAAAAAAAAGGAAAAAAAATGGAAAATGTTGGAGGAACATCCATTTTTCACAAGTTAAAACAAGTAAATCTATGATTAATGGCCCACAGTGAAACGTCAGTACAATATGAGGAGACAGTCATGGGATATATGTGAACATATGTATGTTACCACACAAATATTGGAAGTACATTGACCACCCACCTGTGTGCCACTTTTCATTCTAGTGATGGGCGCATGGATCCGAACAGCTTTCAGTTGGATTACTTCAACTTCTACTTTATCCTAATACAGGTGACATGTTACAACACAACAGACTGGTTAATAGACTGCTTACGTTCTTGGTACACTTTTATAACCTAAAACCTAAACTGATCCCATAATCATTGCCCTGACATATCATTAACATTTAATCATAAAAATATAAAATTTTCTGCAACTTTTCTTGGCGGTACACCTGGATGCCGCAATCAAAGCAGAGCACAGAGTACTCTGCTGGTTTTCTCCATCCTCCCCCTCTTCATGACACCGGCGATCAGGGGTGAGAAACCGTCGCTGCCTCCTTAACATGGAGGTCAATGGTGCAACCACCTGCCTCTTCAGTGTCAGCGATGGTTCCAAAGAGGCGGTGCCAGAAGTGAGCCCGCAGATAAACTTAACTCTGTGTTCCGGCAACCCGCCTGGGAGCTTTATTATGATTTATATACACTGCCTGCCCGCCCCAAAAAAAGCCACCCGCTCTAATCTTTTGTTGGATGTCCTTTAGCTTTGATTATGGCACACATGCCCTGCGACATTGTTCTGATAGTTTCTGTAATGTCAAAAGATTTATTTCCATCCAGTGTTGCACTCATTTTGCACCAAGATTTTGCATTGATGATGGTAGAGTCTGACTGCTGCACAAAACCTTCTCCAGTACATCCCACAGATTCTCAATGGGGTTAAGGTCTGGACTGGCCAATCCATGTGTGACAATGAGGTCTCGTGTTCCCTGAACCACTCCTTCACAATTTGAGCATCTCCCTCTCCTCTTACCCTGATGTGCCCATCACTCTAAAACAGGACTGTTTTTTTTTTGGGCCAGGCAGTGTATATTAGTAGAAGTAGTAAATTTTTTACCTCAGACACAATAACTACTTTCCCAGACTCTGTATCAATGGCCTGTATGGCCCCCGTCACTGATACATTTCCAATGGTTTCGCCTCGAACCAGACCATTAGTACCCACGGAAGCAATTTTCTCATCGGTGATAGAAAATAGTATGTTTGACTGTGGGTGTGGGCCACCTTCTGACGTGATCTAAAATAAATGAATAAGAACAAATAAATAAAAATGTTACATGTAAAGCCATCACACTCAAAAGTTGCATCACATGAGCAAAACTTCATGTTTTTTAAAGCGTTGGTTCAGATTGGATTCTTCTTGTGGCGTTGTCAGGCATTTTCATAGGGGTATAACATTTATATACAATTAATTAAATATTCTATGATTATGTATCTAATGGCGTATAGTTAAAAGCCATAGTTTTAACATTACTCCATTTTGTATCACTTCTATAGCACAATCAAGCCTTCTTAAAACAGAAGGTATTTACACGGCCCAATCCAGCACAAATCCCAAAACTTTAGGTGAAAGCCCTCGTTTTGGGACAGTGGGCGGAGCCATGCAAATTATTCCTTTTCGCCCCATCAGCCAGATGCACATCCAGAAACCGCTGGTGTACAGTGCAAATATTTAATTAACTTCTAGCTAACTACAGATTTACCACTAGAGGTCACTCTAATGTCAGGCAATCCGTCAGTCTTTTTCTTCTCCTTCAACTACAGAAGTAAGCCCCCCATACACCTTGCAATCTTCCCATACCATACAGGACCAATCAATCCTGCTCAAAATGAATACACCAAACACATTCATGGTCTTAGTTGTGCTTATGTTTATTTTACAACCAACTTTAACGCTGAGGGATCTCCGCTTTGATTATGAAATCGCTGAGCTTTACTACTCAAAATGTTCAACAATGGAGCTTTTCTAGGTCGGCATTGTGGCGAGAGTGCAGATTTATAGGAAACAAAAACCCAAATAATGTCTGTCCATGGTTTAGTAAACTGAATTGCAATTGCTTTACTGCAGTAGGCATTCAACTTTCAGCATGGTCGGAATTCTCACCTGCATTGTAGCACCAATAAGGAGTGTAATCTTTCGAGGCAGGAGTCTAAATGGAGGGAACACCTGTTGAACAGTAAATACACAACATTATAAAACAAATCTGCAGTCAATGCCCAAAGTAGGGACAAGCCCTTAGCCTTAAATTAAGAATAATATTTATCAACAAATCAGTCAATTAAAAAAAGGGTAAACATATACACTGTAGCAATGTTTATTTGATGAAACAAAAAAAGAAAACCTGTAGTGCTCTGCTGTGGTCAATGTCTTGTGAACCTTTATCTTACCTCAACAGATCTTGGTGAAGAAGTGATTCTATTACCGGCTTTATCTGCAACAGTAGCAGCAAGACTTGTCTGCCCTAAAGCAAGGCCATAGACACTGAAAACCGCCGTAAACTCATCAACCTTCTCATTGAGGGTTCTGAAAGAAAAGCAAACTGAATAGTTATAATTCTGCTCCCAGGTAATGAAACAAATACACTTTAATAGGAAAACACAACCAACTCACTTAATAGACACAATGTGTGATGAAGACCCAAGATCCAAATCCATGTAGGCAAAATATTTGGCAAGGAATGGTTTTTGAGAAGAATCCAAGACCCTCACATAGGCTTTTATAGACTTTCCGATTTCGACCTGCAGCAAAAAGTAAGTGGTTTAAATGTGACGTGTTAACATATAAAACTATAACTTGTGGAACAATAAAGAGCAATCAATGCATGGAAATTTATCTAAGCAATGAGGTCATACTTTGTGAAAAGAAGCCCAGTGTCTTCTAGTTCATGTTGGCCAATGTATGTATATACCATGTTTTTCGGACCATTAGACACTAAGGATGCACCATATAGGATGCACCATATACAGTAAAGCGTCCAATGGCTGAAAAGTACTATGGCTTTTTCCCATTCTGCTGGCTGGAGCCCCCACCAGCAGAGCGGGAGTTAAGGAGGTGGGGAAGCTGTCAGACAGTCTGCAGCCCAGACAGCAGAGCTTCTGCATGTGAGTTGGGCAGTTTGAGACCCATATCACAAGAAGGAAGAGCCGCCCACAGGTGGTTCTCCCATCTGCCAGTGTATGTTAATTAGGCACCTCATAGCCAGAAAGCACAGCCATAGGAAAGCGTGCCAATGGTATTATTCTTTTGCTCCCTTCATATGCAAGAGCCGGCAGTGCCCACATACACAGGCAGCGGTAAATGGGAGAGCAGTAAACAATGCAGGGCAGATTTTCCCCCTGACAGCTCCTCTGCCTCCCTGGCTAAGCTCATAGCTGGCAAAGACACAACCCCCCCCCCCCC
>CM070037.1:107854669-107867488 GCA_036250615.1 Ptychadena robeensis | reverse complement strand
GTCTGTGTGTGTGTGTGTTCGGCTAGCACAGAAACAAAGACAAAATAAATAAAAAGATGTACCTTATCTACAACTTTAACGTCCACCTGTAGAATATCCGATACAAGAACATGGACTGTAGCTGGTGCTGGGAAAGCCAGACAAAGATCATAAACCATGATGGATAATGTTCCTGGAAGCACTGGATATACCTAGAACAGATATAAGTCACAGATTAACAACATGAATGGGAAAACCCATGGCTAGACTCTCAAATGCAGGGCTTTATTAAAGCGCACCTAATCTCAGCAACCAAAGAAACAAAGGAAAACAAGATGACATTTTACTTACCTCACAGCTGTCCCGATGGCTTAAAGTCTCTGCAAAACAATATACTTACCTAATCTGATCTGTTTATTCCTGTGTAGATTCCAGTCTTCCAGGGGTAAATAGCTGAAGTAACATGCATGACCAGATACAATAGCTTTCAATAAGAGAAAAAGAAAGTCCACAGACTTGCATAGTGACGTGAGGACATGACTGCTTAACCTCCCTGGCATTCTGGCAGATATTTCATCTATCTCTCTGCTCTCTATTGCTTAGATCAGCAGGGCTCTGCTGATATAAACAATACAGTACAGATAATAGATTCAGCCTTGTGTGGACCTACCATCTGACTGCTCCTCCACCTCCCCGGCTAATCTTCTTGGTTTGGAACGGCACTCATATAACATGGTTTTGGTAAAACAAAAGGAGATATAAAAGGAAATCTGACAGAAAAATCGAAAGGTGTATTAGGGACCTTAGACGCAGGTACTTTTTCCTCCCAATTTGGGGGGGGGGGGGTGTCATATAGTCTGAAAAATATGGTAGTTTAGAGTTTGTTTGCAAAACAAACACTGCCCGAACCAAGATCATGAAACATAACCTGTGCTCCTGAAAGCTGTGTTGATTCTACGTCCAGCCACAGCAATCTATTAACTCCAGGAGGAGGAGAGGGGTGGCGGCCATGGACCTCCATGTTAATGAAAGGGCGTCCGTTTTCCCAGCCCACATCGCCGGGAATGTGTAGAGAGGAGGGCAGGAAATTCAGTATTGTGTACTCGTTAAAAATGGCGCAGTATGGGCTGAGTGCTAGGGAGGTTAAATAATCTTTTAACACCAGGCCTGAGAAAAGAAAGCATGCAGAAGGTTTATAGAGCTGTTGTATCAACAGGAGACTGATGGAATTGTTAGCTCGCTTACCAAAGGCAAACATAACTGGGTCACTCACTGGGTCAACTGCAGTTGACCGGGCAGGGCTTGGTCCTGATCTGGTGGCTTTGCATGTGGTGGCCCATTGAGCCTGTGAGTATATCAGGCTCTATCCTCATTATTTTGAACTTGGTTCCCAAGCGCTTGCTCAGACTGACCGCCCTCTATTTTTGTTGTTCTTGTTATCTGTACAGAAAGTGGCTCTATGGAATGAATTTTTTTCCTCCTATATACCCCTGAAGTTTTCCTAAAAACGAAACGTGTGTCGGGTTGGGAGTCATGCAATTTATCAACATCTAGAGCCACCACCTGATCTCTCTGAACTATCTATCGTGATCATATGTGTAACCATATGCAGAGCTCATTGTTGTTTTAAGGGCCCTGAGGCCCAATGATGTTTATCTTACTGCAATATATGATCTTTCTGTTTTATATAACATACTTGTATACCTTCCTACAATTGTGCTTGGAGCCCTTAAAGTCCCCTAGTCCCTGATTATTCAGGGGAAATTTTCTGAATCTGGGTTGATGAGCTCAGTCTCATTTTACCTGAGACTTCCCTGTATAAAGGCAAACATAAGACACATTCAGATTGCTTACAGAAGAGATAGAGAAGGCAAAGTCCATTCTCACCCAAAGGGACACCGAGAGCAACATGGTAACAATAAATAATAAATAAAAGAAATTGCTAAGTACATACTGTGACAATTCCTTTTGTTTGTTGAAACTCTGTTCGGACAATGTTGGCTACGCTGCTGTTGATGAAAAAATATCCTGATCCCTCAGAGATGCTAAATTGAGCCTGCAATATAAAAAACATCAACACTTGGTTTTATCATTGTTCATATAAATTTATACAAACAAATACATAAAAGACACAGAATGCAAATTAACTACTACTTTACTTTATAAAGTAATCTCCGAACCCTCTTACAGATTAAAATGCTCAGTAATAAAATCAGTAAGATCATTTACCATGTATTTTCCACTATTAAAGGTTCCCAAAAATCGTATTGCAGAATCTGTGCATCTGTCTGCAGGATGGTTCTTAATACCGCTATTCACCTTACATTGTTGAAATATTATTCTGTATATTGTATTTAATATTTGGTATATGACTTCATTCAGTATATTTTTTCCTTGTTTTCCTCCACAAAACCCAGGTGTGTCTTATGGTCAGGTGCGACTAACGCTAGGGCTCCACTATGTGCTGGCATCCGGTGATGTCCACGCAGGTCTCCATTGCGTTCCTGAAGACGCGAATCTCTGCGTCAACATAAACGCGACGGAGGCACGGACTGTCCGATTGAGAGCTCTGACGGGCTGTGGAGACAGCCTTGTCAAAGCCCCATTGCTGTCAATGGGCGGCTCGTGCACTCTATCATATTTTCCGCACTATAAGGTAGGGCTCCACATGCGCCAAAGTCCCTGCGGGGACTGTCCCTGACCACATCACAGCTTAAACCACCAAATAAAAAGCAGGATGGCTGCCTTCACTTTTTATGCCAAGTCAGTAGATTTTGCAGCAGAAGAGTTGACAAGGCAATATTCTGAATGGGCCTAGGATGTGAGAATACCAACATACAGTACTTTCTAAAATACTCAGCAGTTCCTATAGCATCAACCATGCATTATTGTCATATTTCATATTCTGATGCTTCCTTTGAAGCAGTTAATTTTAAACAATTTCTACATGAGTTACTGCCATGTGATTGGCATACCGTGACTTTAGGGTGATTGTAAATAGAAAAGGATCCTGGATTCACTTTCACATCCTCTACAAGTAGAAGTTCCAGACTGGTAGACACAGGGGTCAAAGGTTTGTACTGGAAAATGGAAAAATAAAAAGCAATTAGACAGTAACATAGAGCACCTCAATAAGGACAGAAGACAAACTTCTTGAATTCTTATCATTGTAATGATTCACATTATATCAGATTTATTTGGCAAGTTTTTGTTTTCATCCATGAGACGCTAATCTGACCTAAACAACTGGAAAATCCAGTTGGGTCCCATTTTTTAGTGCGGTTTGTATGAGCGGTATTGGCATATATTTTCAGATATTGACAGCTGCTACATTATCGGTATAGGGGACTGCCTAAAAAAATCAGTGGTAATGCCTCATGACGCTTTCCCTGAGCAGCTGCTGTTTTTGATGGGACCTTATGGTAGGCATACACGGTCCCACTCTCCCTTAATAGATGAGGGACTGACTGCAGCGTGATCACAGATTTGAAATTCACTGAAAAGCAGCTCAGATGATTCAAAGGGTAGCAGCTCGCACTCATAGTACATTACTATGCAGTTTTGGAGCACTGACCCCCACAATATAAACAATGTTCTGCTGCATTAGACCATCAAAAACACCATAAAACATTTCTGGGGTATTGCAAATAATCACATATAACCTATATGCAGGCTGTAGATTAATAATGTAACCAATAAGAATCAGAAATCTAGTACACGTACATCAGTGGTGGGAAACGGGAGTTGAAATGGAGGACCCCAAGTGCGGCCCTCGGCAATCTATACTGATTTGTATAAGCATTTATTAATGAATAAATGACAGCAGGCAAAGCTAGAAGACATTATTTTTCATCTTTAAATAACAAAACGTGAATTAAATAAAGACTTTGATGATATCTATGGGGCACATAACCTTTGATTCAAATGTTATGTGCACTGATTCTGAAGTTATGTGCCGCAATATATACAGTGGCTTGCAAAAGTATTCGGTGATTTTTTCCACATTTTGTCACATTACAGCCACAAACATGAATCAATTTTATTGGAATTCCACATGAAAGACCAATACAAAGTGGTGTACACGTGAGAAGTGGAAGGAAACTCATACATGATTCCAAATTTTTTTTTTTACAAATAAATAACTGCAAAGTGGGGTGTGCGTAATTATTCAGCCCCCTGAGTCAATACTTTGTAGAAGCACCTTTTGCTGCAATTCCAGCTCCCAGTCTTTTAGGGTATGTCTCCACCAGCTTTGCACATCTAGAGACTGAAATCCTTGCCCATTCTTCTTTGCAAAACAGCTTCAGCTCAGTCAGATTAGATGGACAGCCACAGATTGGACTTGCTGTGGTTGCATTTAGAAAGGGAGAGGAGACTGGATGGGCTCAACATCATGCAGATTTCCCAGATGCCCTTTTGGCTGTATGACATAGCGCCTCGACGCTACATCACAAAGTGGGAGGGGGCAATCTCCAAAATATTGGCCCATCTGCTTTCAGAATTTTTTTTTTATTTTGGGGCAGTGACTGCCCTATTGGCAGCCTGCTGCCGATAGTGCAAAGTGATCTACCATGGGGTAGGTCCACTTTAAGTATCTTTAAATCCTGCAGTTCTCTGTTTGAAAGGAGAAAACATTATAAAATCAGGAGGTTAATGGTGGGGCAGTGGCCTAAAAACAAGTTCAGAGCTCATTTTATTGCCAATAACACACTGAAATCCTGAGTTCATTAATATAAAACTTTCTCCACTTACCGGGGTCTTCACTTTTGCTGCTTTTAAATGAGACTCCTGGTAACTGTTAGCTGTAGCAGTGATGACCGCTGTTCCCGATACTTGATGGACGTGAATTGTGTTCAGACCTTTTAAATAAATATTTGCACAATAATAAAAGTTACTAAAACTTTACTACATTTAGTTGTCAAACGAATGGTTTAAAATGTCCATGATGACCTGTTTCACAATATATCGGATACCACCCTCATATTTGGTCAGATGTTTTTATTTAATTGTCAAAAGGCTGTTGTACAATGAGCAATGATTTTCACCAAAATGTGTGCCAACACAAGTGTAGAACACATTTGAGCTTCAACAGGGTAACTCAAATGAACTTTTTAAAAAGCTCTCCACGGGCAAGCGCGTCAGAGCCTATTAAATGCCGCAACAATTTTTGCCCTTCAGGAGGTTCCGACAGGGTTTTCAACCTGGAATAGTGTTAGGAAAAAAGCAAACAATTAACACGGTGCTCTAGCGCCTACCCCCACCCCTTTCACGCAGAACACCCAGGAGTTTAAAGGTAGCTGACAAGTCATTGTTGTACATGTATGATTATCCAAGGGAAAGGTGTTTTTTGGTTTCAAAGACGACACTGTACTAATCCTTTTAGACTTGAAGAAACCTTTAAATGTGAATTAACCTGACCTGTTAAAATTGTTCCTAATTAAAATTTTAATAAAAAGCTTTTATCAACATGTATGAATTCTATGCATTAGGAGAAATCTGAAGAAGAAATCTGCAAGAATTAGGAAATCAATATAAAAGGAATTGGAGAAAAAAAAACTCCGCACATGGACACTTCCTGTGCGTTTGTGGCACCCTTTATCAGAGCCCCTAAAAGGTCCTGATACACAAAAATGGGACTTTCAAACGGTAAGGCGTATATAGGTTGAATCATAAATGATTCGAACCTTGCCGTTCGAAAGTCCCATTTTTGTGTATCAGGACCTTTTAGGGGATAACGGCAATATAACTAAACACGCTATTAGGCAGCATTTGGACAATATAAAAGTACTGATTATACTCGAGTATAAGCCAAGGTAACTAGGAAAACTAGGAAAACCTATTGACTCAAGTAAAAGCCCAAGGCGGTAAAAAATTTGTCTTATACTCGAGTATTAACTTACATGGTCTTTATATAATAAAAATATAAAGCCTACGTCAGGGCTGCAGGACCCTGGTGTTGCTTGCATTTACAGATGAGTGCCCACCTCTCCTTCCATCTTCACTTGCCCAACCTGGTTGATTGCAAACAGACATAAGCTTTGCTGTCACCACATCTCCTGAATGCTAATCCATGCCAGGTTTTTCTGTCCATCTACTGCAGACATGTAGAGATCCACAATGTTTTCCCAGGTGATCCACTTCATCTGTAGTACTTCCTGCCCTATATAAACCTGGGTGATGCATAGCTTTGCTGCCTAGTATAAAGTCTACTGCTGGGTGCAATCTGTTAACTGGTTATTGGATATCGGACCTTTGCTTTGTTCCAGACTACTCTGTCTCCCACCCACCTGAACCTGCTTGGACTTGACTATGCTCCTGCCTCATCCTTTCCAGTACTGTGTTTGAACTGTGGTGGTTGAAGTTAGCAACCTCCTGGCCTTGTTTGTGGACTCCTGGTCCCTGGTCAGTCCCTGTTCCCAGACAAGATCTTTTGCAAGGGCAATCAAATTCTGGGATGGCACAACTAGCCTCCAAGAATGATCAAGGATTTGTCTTTAGGTGAAGAGTGTAGCAGAGATTGGAGGATCGATGTCTGGGCTGCATTGATATAGGACCAAGGTCTCACAGCTTAATATCCCAAGCAGACAAAATGCCGCGTTTATCCACAGAAATATTTTAACATACCATGTAATTTCTTTTGCCCATTTACATCTTCCTTCTCCACATAGATCATCGGTTTGTTGGAATCAAAACTGGCTAGGTCAACATTGGAAGAGTCCCAGTCAATGGCCAAGGAGCTAAAATTATCAAACTTTGCTCCGTGACGATCATAGGCCGATAACTGGAGTTGCTGGTTTTGGTAGTTAGAAACGGGTATCTAAAAAGATGACAAATTCATTATACTTGTTTATGTACTTGTTTAACATGTAAAAATTGAGTTCTCTACACAAATCAGCTCAGCAGCACTGTGGAGGAGTAAAAAAAATAAAATAAAGGAGTTACTGCATAGCCCAGGGGTGGGTTAACCTTTTGACTTATGGGTGCTTAAATCTGAGGGGCTGGAACCAGAGCCTGCAAGGGCCACCCCGTTTTGGTGTCCTAAAACCTCATTTGCACCGACATCAACCCATCCAATGAGGGCAAGTTCCCTTTTTTCACTCTGTTAAGGCCTCATTATGAGCTGTGCTACATTGCGCATCTAATAATGAGGGCCCTTATTATCGGATTGCGCTTACTTATAACTAATGTGCATGGGGGTTATATGCATTATGATGCGTCCACAATGGCTGCGTCATCCATCAAGCCTCTGTTGCGTTGATGTCGACACGGAGCTCTGCATCGACATTTATCTGACGGGGGCTCGGACCAAGGGATCAGGGGCTCCGACGGGCTGTGAAGACAACCCTGTTAAGGTTAATTTCCACATTTGTAGATACCCGACGTAGCACACTGACATTGCCTGCTAGGTGCAGAGGCTCATCCTACTACATTGAGCCTTACATCGGCGGAGCGGCTCGGCGCCGTAAAGACAGATCCTCCACCGAGCAGGTAAGTCTGCTACGCCGGGTCCCCCGCTAAGCCTATAAACACTTGGCGGAGAGGGTCCCGACGTATGTAGAAACAAACCCTTATAGCCCGACTGCCGCCATGGGCCGGCTTCTGCACTGCGTTAAAATCCCTGCATTTAACACAGGTGTTATAAAGCATAGTGGAGTCAAAGCCTTAATGTTTTACTTTTGGCAAGAACAGAATAGCAGTGTACAGACTTACCACTTGTTTGTTTTGCTGCATCAGAGGACAAACAAAATCCTTATGGGAATGTTTGTATACAGGATAAACAGTCAACCGTGACACAATGGAGCAGACCAACTTCACTTCAACATTCTCTACTGCTGGAAATCTATTTGTCGCTGTAGGATTATTACCTACAGACAAGGAAATCGTCTATTGGAGAGAAAAAAAAACATCCAGTCATTTGTTAATTTAGCAAATTAATGGTCAAACTTTACATATCGGATCAAAATACATCTTCAAGACATAACTTGTCCAAAGTAATGGCAATCTAACAGGGATTCATTAACATTTTTTGATGGGAACGATCGAACAAGGGATTTCGCATTTGATTCCCGAACGTTTTAACAAAAATCAACCCTTGTATGGTCACCCTAACATATACCTAGATGTGCCTATTGAAAATTAATTTGGACCCAAATCATCATGTTTATAGCAAAGACGCAGTGGAGTCTAGGCCCTGCAGCATGCATTTTTGCAGATGCAGCGCAAGTGTATCCCATACAGGTGCATATGGCAGAATGCAGGTCTTTCTGCCTGCAAAGAAAACCAGTGCAGAGCACATAGTGTGAACGGGTCCTTAACACCCTAAACGTTTCGCCCATGGCACGGTTTTTTCATAAAAAACTTCCTGCTCTGCTGGAGGAGGCAAACATAAGTCCGGCGTCACTGGAGACGCCGGACTTACGTTGAAAGAAATCAACGCCCTCCAGTTTGACAGAGACCGGAGACACCGGTGACGTGATCGGGGGCGGACCCGGAAGAAAAACGGCGATACCTAGAGCGTGGCTCTAGTTAACTGGGGCTGAGTTTCATGATGCATGAAGAATGCTCAGAAGGTTAATCTGTACAGGATGCAGAATGAGTGCTGTTTGTCACAAAACTGCATCATTTAAACCTTATCACCAACTTTTTCACATTTTGATTGGCAACCACACGTGGCAAAAATAGGGAACTAAAATGGTATTTGGAAAAAAAAATTATGTGTACAGAGAAAAATTGTACACCCCTCCTCTCTCCTTCTCTATGCTGCAGCACATCACAGCAGTGAAAAAATATTATTTCAAATATCATTTCATCACATTGTCAAATGAAAAAAATATGTTTTCTCCATAGAAAACCATGAGGGCTTGTCCCCACTTGTGTGGTTGGCCGCAGGTGCAACCCCCGATTGCACCTATAGAGAATGAATGGATGCGGTTAAAAATGTCGTCCACGCGTCTTTTTTGACCGCTTCCATTCATGTCTATGGGCGCGATCCGGGGCGATAGGCCAATTGCCCAAGTGGGGACAAGGGCGTGTAAATTCATGGAAGCAGTCTGCTGCAGCAAGTAAGGACAAGCCCTAATATGGCACCTTAAGTGGCCACTCTCGATATTGCAGTGAATTAACCCCTAGAAGACCAAGATGAAGTCTTTCATATGATTCCAGGGAACAGCAGGTAAGTATATTTTTTAGGCTGGGTGTACACTAGGCAGCCACAGAAACCACGGGTTACGTTAGGGACATATCCGGCTGGCTATTTGGGCGCAGTCTTAGGGAGTAAAGGGTGCAGAATTCATCATGTTGGCAATACCGCACATAAGGTGAAAACACATTGGACGCGGTTTGCACATGTCACATAAAGCAACAGGGTTTTGGTGCGCCTGATGCGGGTCATGATGCACCAATATAGATTGGCATGTCATTTCCCACAGTGGAATACAGGGGGGCATTTCCACTACCTGGTTTTCCCATGGTCGCCATGTGGCAAACTAAGGGAGGGGAGGTGAAGTAGTGTAGACCCAGCCTTAGGATCATAGAGCGCTATGTCACCATTGAGCCAGCTCAGAGGTAAGCAAAGTTGAACTTTCTGGGCGTTATGCCCGAACTCAGCAAGTTCAGTTTGTTCTAAAAACTGTGCCCACACCGGGATCAAGCAAGCATGCCAGTGCTAAGCGTGCCTGCAGCCTCTCTGCATCACTTCAGGCTCATCAATCCCTTCCAGCGTTGCCGAAGTGGCAGCGCCATAGACCTCCATGTCATTGGAGGCAGCGTCACTTTTCCTGGCACAGATCTAAAATGATGCTAGAGTAATGCCAGGGAGGTTTATACATACATATAATACAATGTTATTTTCGGTATACATTCACTTTAAGAAGCATTATATGGGGTTTCAAACAAACAAAAAAACCACAACATATATCGTGTTAACACATACCTGTTCACCAAGATCTCTGCAAACTGCTCTAACCCAATGCTGGAAATGATTTCGAGACAATGGGTGATCAAAATGGAACAGGCCAGTACCTTCTTTGTCTTCAGTAGATAAATTTGAGAAAAATTTCAGAGGTTCGAGTACCCAGGGCTTGGGGCCACCTTCAAATAAAATGTCTTTTGAGGAGCCCAAGGTGACTAAGGCAACAGAATTGGGATCAACGGTCTACAAAAGAAAGAAAAAAAAGTAACATTTCATAATTACACAACAAATATCATGTGCACCATATACAAAGTATACCTACCCTCTGTGGGCTTTTTGTTTGTTTTGTTTTTTTTGACTCAATTTCACCCTCGATCAATTAACTAATTGAAACTTCACCAATTTTCTAAGTATGCTTGTAAAAAAGACAATTACACAATGTGCTTTAACCTCCTGGGCGACCTGCCCGAAGCCAGTTTGTGCCGGGATCAGGCACAAACGCCACCTCTCCGTGTGCCTGCGGCTCTTCTACAGAGCCTTTTCGGCCCCCTGTCTTTTGGCCGCTCTTCTCCCCACACATCGCTGGTGTCTTTTTGACACTGGCGGTGTGTAGAGGGCTGGACAGAGAGCCGGGGGAAACAGCTTTTCGTGCCATAAAAAATTGAGCGAAAAGCCCAGAAGGTTAACCTTCTGGGTGTGTAGCCCCAGTCATCTCGGGCTAAATAAAGTTGCTGAAAAGGATTAGCCTGAGATAACTCGGGCTGTTACCTGCACCCAGATGGCTTGCAGGCAGCCCAGGAGACTTGCTCCTTCTCTCCCCGTGTCCCCTGCTGACTGAACTTCAGATGCCGATGATCGAGATTGCGCCGGCGGGTGCGCGATGACGTCATCGGGAGGTGGAGGGGCAGGAAGTTCACAATTTGAAAAAAAAAATGTTTGTTTTTTTTGCTTCTTATGGTTTATCTTCCATTATGACATTGATTGGAGTGATTTTTTTCTCCAATTCAATTTCAAAATGAAAAAAACTTTTTTTTTTTTTTAAAACATGTATTTACTTATTATGAGTTTTCTTTCATGTTGAATTTGATTGGATTGATTTTTCTGTATCCAATCAAGTTCAAAATAAAGGAAAACACATAAGAAGTAAATACTTTGTAAGGGCTTGTGTCCACTGCATCTTTTTCCCCGCGGTGGACGTAAGTCCGCATCAGGGAAAAAGACGCAGAGAGGACACTTCCCATTCAAATGAATGGCACAGTGTCCACTCTGCACTATTTGAGCGGCGCGTCTGCGGTGATAAAGCTGCGGGATGCCGCGTCTTCATTGCAGCACCAGACATTGCCGCCAGAGACACCTCAAATCACCGGAGATCAATGGAGGTGTCCCAAGACACAGAAAAACAGCGCCCGTACTGCATGTATGAATGCAGTATGGGCGCAGTTTTTCTGCATTTTGGCTCAGCAAAATCAATAGGGTGCACTCCCCCCAATATGGCAGGAGCGAGCCTTAAGCCACGGGCAAGCTGCAGGTAATCCACTGTCAAATATGCCAGCGTGCGACATTGTTCCCTGCGCGGTGTATCAGACGCCTGTCAGTATTGGTTGATTTAAAAAATGAATTCTAGTTTGAGCTTTGAATTCTAGTTTGAGAGATTTTTGTGTTTTATATTTTATTTGATCATTAAATATGATTTTTTTAAAATATTTAAGCGTTTAAAACTTTATATATTCAGGATGTCTACTAGACCCGTGATTTTGGTCAGTTACAGGCCTACAACATTTTTTTTTCAATGCAAAACAGCATAATGCTTTTAGTACAGAAATCTGGACCTCGGCGAAACGCTCAGGAGGTTAATTAGGGTGAACTTAAATGCCTGGTAGAGATTGCACACCTTTAACCCTATTTTCATTGTCTTACTAAATGAGAGAGTAAAACGTAAAGGAAGTGCATACTTATAAAAGCTGTAAGCACCGCCATACCTAGGTAAACATACATAGGGGTAAAATAAGAAATGGGAAAAAAAAAAATAATAAGAAGAGGAGGATAGGGCTACTACCAGTGTTTATAATTCAACATTCTGACTATATTTCATAATAAATATCATATATACTCGACTATAAGCCAATCCAAATATGAACCAACATACCAAATTTTACTGGAAAATAAATCTGGAAAAACTAAATTACTCCAGTATAAGCCTAGGGGGGAAATACAGAAGCTAAAGCCCAGAAACACACAGCAAATGTGCTTTTGTTTCAGGATGTAATGATTGCAACTAGCCGAAATGTGAGTTATTGCAAAGCCCCTGAACATGATACCACCACCAAATTGGTGTGAGAACATTTAGAATAAAAAAGGTAGTACTCTAGCACATGTAGTTTTTGCATAAATTAAGTTCACTTTATATTAATATTCAACTTCACTTGAACCTGATTTATGCAAAAATTACATGTGCTAGAGTAATGGACCCCCGATGTAGAGTCTTCAGACAGCTTGCACCTTGGGGCAGGAGGATACTGCATTTTGCTTGTCCTATATAAAGCAGGCATAGTATGACTGTGATCACTTAAATGTCTGACTATTTAAAGACTGACTGAATGAATATCCGCTGAACAGCTTACAAATGTGAACCACTAGAATAGGACACAACACCTGATGCTGATCCTAAATGTCTAAAAATATATCTCAGCATACTCCACTACAATCCACTACAGGCACAAGGTCAAATGCTATAGATAGCTACAGCCTTGGTGAACACTAGGCACTTCTCCAAATAGAACAGATGTATACAATTACAGTAAAGTCAGACTTCCTGTGGACTCTCAAGGTGCGCATACATGTACAGATGGACGCACAGATGTAGTCCACACAGCCGTGCGAGGGTTCACCCCCTTTCCCTGCCTGGAGCCGATCACAGGCTGTGTGCGTGG
>CM070037.1:107812052-107824221 GCA_036250615.1 Ptychadena robeensis | reverse complement strand
GCCATGCATTGGGGTCCCTGCACTGAGTGCCATGCATTGGGGTCCCTGCACTGAGTGCCCTGAACTGGGGTCCCTGCACTGAGTGCCATGCTTAGGGGTGTCAGTGGTAATTCCCAGTCACGCACATGGAAGGGCCAGTGGGCACTCACCATTTGTAGCAGCCCTCGGTGACCTCCAGGGTGTAGTTAATCCGGGTGCCTCTTGTATATGGCAGAAGTAGCTTGGGGACGTTCAGCTTGGAGCAGCAGGTAACGTGCAGCCCTATCAGGATAACACTTAGGACCACCTGTCCAGGTAAGTGCCCCATAGTGGCCCCCGGAATAATGAAAGGCACTCCTCTGGTCTCGCGTCCTCCGGTGTTCCTCCAGGCGCCCTTCTTTCCGGTCTACACACGCCTCGGGTCACGGTGTGACGAGCCGCCGCAGGGGACAAGTTTCACGGCTGTAATGGCTCCTTTTCCTGAGGAGATTTCATTCACAGGTGCAGAGGGCCGCCCGCTTCGCATATCCCGCCATGTGTTGTATTAGTGGGCTCCCCCGCCTCCGTACACCCGCTATCTGAGAGGAAGCGCCGTAAAGAGAGGGAGGGGGTGCTGTGCACGCTGCAGGCTCTATACAGTCCGATATGGCTGCAGGACGTGTGTGAGGAGCGTGTACATTGCCTGCATGCCTCACCTAGGGCTGTGGCACAAAAATAAATACAAAGCACTTACTGTGGCAATTTCTTTTTATAAATAAATTCTTTTAGTATTCTGTTATCTTATATGTATTTATGAGCTCCTATTTCATTGACTTCCCTTGGAAAAACTATGGGCTAGAACGCACAAAGAGAGGTTGCGGTTTCTGTAATGTGAGGCGCATTAACAATGGTTTTTATGATGAATTTTTATTTTAAAAGCGGAAAAAAAATTACGCTGTACATTAAGGGTTGAATTTCAACACAGAGTGAAGCTACCCATACATTGGTAGATTCCTGTGCATTACACCAGCGAGCGATCATAGCGTGGGGATGTCGCCTTGCTGCTTTCAAAAACCATCCGAATGTACGATAAACGCAATGTGTGCCACTCACACATGGGTTCCCCGTCCAAAGTGTAGTGACCAATAATGCGGATCGACTTGCGGTGCTATTCTGTACAATCCCTCCAAGTGGGTGCCTCCGTTTTACAGAAGATTGCCCCCTAAGAGAGTGGCGCAAATGTGCACGGCAGTCAATCATCTGCAAAATCGCCCGCGAATGGACACGTGTATGGGGGCCCTAACACATGGGTACAAACTATGACACAGGAAGATGACCTTGGCCATTGGAGCTTACACTCTAAAGCTAACCATACACAG
Source organism: Ptychadena robeensis (assembly GCA_036250615.1). Classification (NCBI taxonomy): domain Eukaryota; kingdom Metazoa; phylum Chordata; class Amphibia; order Anura; family Ptychadenidae; genus Ptychadena; species Ptychadena robeensis. Next base: position 107,822,884 of record CM070037.1, on the reverse strand, counting down.
GTTGACTTTTGCACGATCAATCTTATATTCAATAGTGTCGCGTGTCAGTGTAATATCGGTCAATCGTACCACCACACAGGGTGATCCAGTTAAACACAATCAATCGCACTATGGTTTGCATGCGTTGTACAATAGTAAATATGATCATAAGCAAATTAATCAAAATGGCGCCAGATATTTGTACAATTGAACAGAATTTACAACATGTCCAATCTTTAGCTTCAAAATCGATAAATTTTTTGTTCATTTGCAATCACTTCAATCATACAATCATCTTAAAAATCGATCTCTTAAAGTTGTGCGAACGGAATATCGAACTGTGTATGGCTAGTGGAAAGGCTTGTTTCACTTTGTATTTTTCCTCGCATTAACCACATGACAGCTCCCATTTAAGTGATTGGGACAGTGTCCACGTTCGCCAAAGGCGCCAGTTACCCCCTCCTAACTTCCCAACCCACTTGTGGGCATCAGCGCTTATTAGCAGCAGCTCTGAGGCTAACAAGCAGCAGCCTTGCACCCACAGGTTGAGAACCACTGCCCTAAGAGAAAGTGTTTATCTACAGCTGTGATAAAAAGGAAAGGTTTTGGAGGCTTTAAGGCCATGTCTCCACATCTGTCGGGACCCCCTTTGTTACGCGCAGTGCTTGGTGGGGGTCCCGAGGGATCAATGCAATACCTGCCTGGCAGATGTTCTGTTCTCACGGCGTTGAGCCAATCCGCCGATGCAGGGGTTAGCGTAGTGCAGTCTCAACATAGCATCTGCCGGGCAGGTACAGTGTATGTGATCCATTGGAACCCCCGACAAGCACTGTGCTTAACGTAGGGGTCCCGACGTATCACGAAACGTTGTGGAGACATGGCCTAAGGTAGGTAGGTATACACAGGTCAATTTTCTTTCAGCTGATGAACCCTGAAGGGCAGCATGATGATGCCACCAAGCTGTGCTCAAGCGTTTGTTGATTAAACTGCGAATCGATGCGTGTTGATGTTCATTCCCTGTTCGATCGAGCCTTCTTCAATCGGTCCCGCTCGAATAGAGTGGCCGCAATAGATTCCTGAACAATCGATCACCGAGGACGCACACTGTGATTGAAAAATCGACCCATGTATGGTCACCTTTACCTGCTGCCATATCAGTGTGCTATCATACATGGAAAGGATAGACTTCTCAATATCTTTACTTTTTTTAAACAAAACTTTATTATTTCATGATCAACAACCATATGATCCTAACCCTGCGCCTAATCATAATGCCTCTCCTGTGAAATCCTACTCCAGGACGACACATGTCAGAGCGAGGTCTGGAAGCAATAAAGCTTTGCGGAAAAGTACAATTAAGGGAAATATGGGCCTCAAAACCTTCGCTGTTTTGGACAAAGGTGAAACCATCGAGCAGAGCTGTGGACTTTGTCCATATTTGTGTAAGTGAATAATCACTTGATATCATTGTATATTCCAGAGGTGGTGGCTTAACATGATTCTTTTTTCGAGGGAAATAAATGACACTAATGCACTGCAGACGTATGTGGGTTTCTGCAGACCACCAGACATAATAATAATGCAATGTGACAAACTATTGTGTGTTGCTGTGCTTATAAAAATGTAACCTGCAATATGTTTGTATTTGTGATGGACAGGCAAACACAATGAACATCAATGAATGCCCTAACCTCCTGGGTGTTAGGCCCGAGCTCAGTCCAGTCACAGTTTGACATGCCGACATAATCGCCCGTCCTCTGTGAATGGCTGCAGGCTTGGTAAACTTTTTCGTCCCTGCGTCTTCGGTGATGCAGAAGAGGTGGGGGGGTCACACCATAAACCTCCATGTTGCTTTTCCCCGCAGACATCGGCGGTGCCTCAATGACGACGGTGATGTGTAGAGGGTAGGGCCGGGATCTCCATTTCACAAAAAAAAATGTCTCGAAATGGGCGTAACGAAATAGGTGTGTTGCCTAAACCAGTGGTTCCCAACCTGGGGTCCCCACTCCCCGCATCAGTTATGTCGAGGAGAGAGGGTGACACCCTGTGTCCTGCAGCCTCTGACAGAGAAAGGTGAAAGTAGAGCTGGTGAAATGTAAATAAATGGTGAAATGTCAATGCCTTGTGGATGCTTTGCTAACTTTTACTAGAGATGGTGGAATTTATTTTGCAAATTTCACTATTTAACTTCCCAAATTACCTACAAAGCCCCTGAACATGGTATCATCTCCACAATGTCTAGAGATAAAAAGGGTTGAGTGCATGCAAGTTAGGAAGGAGGGGATGTTACTCCAGGGCAGGAGCATTGTGATGTCACTTCCGGGATTTATTTTAATGCATGCATGTGGGTAGGAGTTGGGTTTGGGGGCCTTTTCGCTTCTCGGCCTTTTGGCTAAGATCAAGTGTAGTATCTGTTTTTATCAGTTTCCTGTGGGTGCCTTGTATAATCCTTTCCTTCGGGATCGGGTCCAGGTACTCCGTTTGGTGAAGGGGATGTACGGGGGTAACTCCGGCATTCCTTGATCCAGCTTGGCCTGCAGTATGAGGCTAGCTGACTGCCACCATGAGGGGTAATTGGAAGGCGGTGTTGGGAAACCATGTCTTCTTTGAAGGATGTTAATCAGTACCGGCCATCATGCCTCCTGGTGGGAGCGGCTGCATTTGTTTCTGGCCGGAGGTCGAGGTTGAGCCTCGGCGGACCATTAAATCACTGGGGGACCACCTTTTATGGCACACTTGACACTGTCCACCTTCAGCACAACTTTTGAGCATGCACCTCCCTGGAGTGGCCTTTTGGCCCGAATGGAGGAATTGTTATAGCCGATTGCTAGGCTTGCTACATGCTTTGGAGCACACAGCACTTTTGTGTAGTCTGTCCCCTCCATTCCCTTACATTTTGTATTTCATTCATGACTATGGGTTGACTAGTCCTTTTGGATTGCCCCAGAAAGTAGTGGGGAGAGGCCAATTATGGCTCCGGCCCAGCAATCCATGTTTTGGTCCCTTTTGGAGGGTGCCTTCTCAGCCCTTAGTACTTGGGAGACCTGACTTCGGCTAAGGTCACCTAGGGAAAGGGGCACCCGGTCCTTAGTACTCGGGAGACCTGGCTTTTGGTAAACAGTCCTAAACCCCTTTCGGGGCAGGACACCACGGTACACCCGTGCTGACTGGAGTGTAGTGTTTCACTGCGTGTACTTACACTTTTTGTTTGCACTGGATGTCACAAGTTTTCATTATGTGTGGTTGCACACGTCAAGGCTCTAAAATCATAGATGTTGGGTTTGGGGGGGGCGTGATGTCACCAATCTGCACTCCAGCGACCGGAATTTAGAGACATGTCCGTTCCCTGTTCGAACTTTCTTCAAACAAGCTCAGAAAGAAAGTTTTTTTTGGTTGATTCCCATTCAATCGACAGCTGTGGACGGCAATTGATCATTAGCTGATCGAACAAAAAATTGATCTGTGTGACAATATATAACAATACAGTGACTGTCAGGGAGGTCAGTTGTCCATTGATCTGTCCTGCCAGATGGCTGAACAGTCTCACCCTACAGCTGTACAGATACAGGACAGATGACTGGGTAAAGGCTGCCATACACATGCCGATAAGTGGCCGATTTTGAACCTGACCAATGGGCGTGCGCGCTTGCGCCGTCGGTCAGGTTAAAAATCGCCCACTAATCGGCATGTGCCCATTCTCTGGCCGATGCAAGCCCATGCCATAAGCTTCAATGAAGACCGGCGTCTTCATTGAAGCTTATGGCCGACTGAAGGGGCCCCATAATGCACCGGGGTGCAAACGTGATGACGTCATCACATTTGCACTCCGGTGCATATTGGAGTAGGTCTGTCTGACCTACTCGGGCTGTGTATGGCAGCCTTTACTTTTGTAGCATCTGTACACAGATTTGTATTGGCAATCTACCCAGTGGAAACAGATAACAATACAAGAAATGATAATAATGTTCTAAATGCATGTATCAGTGATTATCTACCACTTATCTGACACTACATTCTGTATCACCGCAGCTGTCAACAATCTGGCCAGGGGGTCAAATGTGGTCTGCGATCATGTTTCCTCCGGGCTGCAGCTTCAGTTGTAAAATCTTTACAGAGACAATTTGCACTGTGGTGACACTATTTCCCCCAGAGGAGGGGTCGTGCCAAACTTTCCAGCCAATGTGTTTTTTTTATATATGGCTAAAAAACTTACTTCAAGCACAGCAAAAACAAAACAAAGCTGCCACCATGAATGGTACAGTCCTGAGTTTACACAGAGCTCTGTCTAACCTATTAGAGTGTAAGCCCGATCGGGCAGGGTCCTCTACTCCTCCTGTGTCATAACCTGGACCTGTGTGTTATCTTGTGTGGCAGCTCAACTCTAATAAAGCAGGGTACAGACGGCTCGTTATTCGAGCCGTCCGATGTACCCTGCAGCAGCGTGATGATGTCATCACGCTGTTGTCCGATATCGGAGGAGCCGGGGAGAGACAGTTCTGCTCTCCCCTGCTCAGCCGAGCTTTGCTTGGAGACCAGCAGTCATGTCTGATAAGGCTGTTTTCGAGCGGGATTGACTTGTCCCGCTTGAAAACAGCGATAGGGGGCAGATTATATGGGCCAGATAGATGGCCGTGAGTGTGCACAGCGCTCTACGTGGCCATCGATTTGACCCATATCTCCACGTCTGTACCCTGCTTAATTTGTTGTACATGCGCAATATGTTGGCGTGGCAGGAGTTCCCCACAGTTGCTGTCGACCGTGATCGGGGGCGGCCAATGATCTAGAACGCAGGTCACCATGTTTTAGTGGCAGCGGCCAATCACCCTATATGAATGGACGTAATTAAAAAACACGTCTCACTTAGTTGATTTTTGACCAGGCAGGGTTGGGCAAGATGCAAGGGGTAGCGATCTCCATGCCACGATTTTAATCGTAGGGAGAACAGTGGGTGCTAGCGATCTCCCATGATCTCCACACCACGATTGTTATCGTTGCAGATCACTTTGTGGGGACATAGCCTAAGGGGATCGGCCGCTATAACCCACGATAATCACTGCGATCGCGATCATGCATTTGAATGAGCCCCCCCGCCCTACAGCTGTGATCGGGTGCGGTGCGGCCCACGATCTTAAACGCGGCTTTGGGCATTATTACCTGTCCCCCCCACCACACACACACACCTTCTGCCTGCCCGATCACACCCAAGAAAAATCGCTAGCGTTCACCGTGCTGCGATTCGGGTGATCGTCTAAGTGGAGACATAGCCTCAAGGAATCATTGTGCCAGTAATGGATTTGCAGAGATCACTGGTACACCAGCAGTCATTATAGTCTTGTTATTTCCAGGTATTCTCCTTTTATTGCTGTCCTTCCTGTGTATGTGTTGTACCTGGAGACACTCCCCTATAGGTAACTTCCTCTTCCCTCCTTCCGTCTAGGTAAGTGACAGTATGGTAACAAAGTATTGGCTTCATTTTATCACCTTTGTTATGATCTGTGTCACTGGCAACATTTTATGTAGCACTTCACTGATTCATAATCCTGTGTTTCTTATTTCCAGCCAGGGAATATGAAAGTGGAAGCTTTGCTGAGATGATCGTTTCTCTCCAGATAACCTTGTGATCTGCATGCTCTGTTTTGCTGCTTCCTATTACGTCACGGTGACAAGTGCCCGAGGACCTCCTTTGATGACGTCATCTGTCATCCTGGCTTCCTAAGATCTGGCCTTGCAGAAGAAATCATGTAAGTAACCCACAGGGGGCAACGTATGGTGTACAGGAACCAAAACAAAGCAGACAGGACATCACATGCAGAGGGGGACTTGTATTGTTTGAACACACAAAGCAGCTTTTGTGCAGCCTGCTCACTATACAGATCACAAGCTTCAAGTCAGTACACAGAGCCAACAAGAACATACTCAGAATGATGTAACAGGCACAGAGAATAGAAAGGGGTTCCATGTTCATTCGTAGATAGGAAGGAGAGGCGTTTTATGCTGCAGATCAGTGTATGGAGAGCAGTAGGGAGACTGGTTAGCGTATAGAGACACAGAGAGGCTGCTGTTTGGTGTTTACATAGAATCTCAGCGGATACAGACTCCTGCTCTTGGCAGAGAGAAGAAGGGAATACAGGTTTCTGCTAAGCAAAAGTGAAACAGGGAATTCAGACCGCAGATAAATGTGTCCAGGAAAAGAAGGGAGGATTCAGACTTCCGATCGCTATACAGAGAGAAGTAAGAGGGGCTTCCATGTAAGAGAGTTGATGTTGACTGTCTGCTTATAAAGAAAATGACCATCAGACTGGTCAGTGTGCACAGCGGACATTAAATTCAGATTGCTATTGGATTTATTGAGAAGGTAAAGAAAGGTAAACTGTAAAGCTAGCCATACACAGTCGGATTCCATGGCCGATTGATCACCTATCCGATCGATTCCGGCGATCTCAGCGGGAATCGGAGGTCCGATCGAACGGCCAATTAAGTGTGTCCGATCGCTACATACCACCTTGTCCCACGGATTCCTGGACGATTCTGTGTCCGATCGCTTACTCCACAAGTGGCAACTCCCCCTGATGTGTGCAGAATCGGATCAGAAAGACCAACATGTTGGTTCTCTGTCCGATCCGATTCTGGGCCCCCGATCGATCGGACATGATCGGACGGACAAGGTGGGCTTCACGCGATTCCGGGACGATCGTTTCGCGTGCACGCGCCCGGAATCGATCGTCCCGGAATCCGATGGGAAACGGACCCGTGTATGGGGGCCTTTAGGCTATGTTTCCACTGCGTCAATTTGACATCCGACAAATGCAGGATGACGCATCCAATGTAAATCAATGGACTAGAACACACATGCGTTGATTGCCTGCGTTGGCTTGCTTTGCGTTAATGTCAATCCTTGATGCATGTCCTAACGCATCCTAACGCAACCCCTGCGTTAAGGCAGATGTGTAAATGCAACGGATCCATGGGTCGATACCAATTCAATCGATGAAACCTCAAGTTCAGAGCGATGACAACACAATCGATTCCCGTTTGATACTTGATGGGGACTCTGGCAATCGAACAAGGATTTACCAACATGTTGGTTCCCTGTTCAATTGAACAAGATCGATTTAGTGCTGCCACAATAAAATGCCAGTCAATGGTAATAAAGCACCCACATTATCACTCTTCTTCATATATTGCAAGACCTTATAATCTCGAGGCTTGAATATCACTGGATATCTCCAGCAAATGTAGAATCACAATAATCACAATCAATAGTATATAATATTATATAAACCATTTGTAACATATTATATACCTGTACTGTAATTGGAAAATAATGATACAATTATAATAAGCTATCCTGGCCATTGAAGGCACAATAAAGTGAGAGATCATGCTCTATAACAGGGGTGCTCATGCTTTCGAGCTACATTTTAAATGACTTAGGCTTTGTTTCCATTGCGTTGGGACCCCTCCGCTAAGCATACACGCTTAGCGGGGGGTCCCAACGTAACAGATAGACTTACCTGCTCGGCGGACGGTCTGTCTTCATTGTGCTGAGCCGATCCGCCGGTGTCAGGCTGAACGTAGTCGAGTAGGTGCAGAGCCGAGATCAGGTACTTTCCAAGCTGTCACTGCTCTCCACAGTGGCACCAAGTAATCAGAGACAGGGAGAAAGCAAAGGCTGCAAAGGAGCCTTCTTAATTTATTCTATACAGATACATTTTTTGTTATTTCTTGATGTATTATTGGCACTTCTAGTGCCATCCATGCAAAGATAACAGTCTGGTGGTAGGTCAGCTTTAGGTGACCCATGTCAGGCCTAATTTCTAAAAATAAATATATTTAGAAATATTTTTAGCATGTTAATGTTTTTGCAGAGCATTTCAGTTTGCTCCATTGTATTTATGTATCTGCATTTGTTAAACATTCTGCAATTCTATCTTGTAGGCCTCATGACACACAGCTTTATCAAGACTTCCCTTCAACTTGTTGGCCGATTGTATATTCCATTGACTACAACATTACATTCATTGGTCTTGAAAAACTTCATCCATTTGATTCTGGAAAATGGGGAAAAGTGATAAACTTTCTCAGAGGTAAACTTAAAAATAGTTCAGGGAAACTTAAATGACTACTGTTGAATGGCCACGTTTTTTGTTTTAAAATCATTTCACAATGATTCATTCCAATTACAGGAAGTGATGTCCGTGACGCCACTTCAGTCACCGGGAGGTTTACTGATCCCCCCCCCTCCTATTAACTAGCTAGCTAACCTAAGAGGCAGTATCGCCCCCTAACTCCTAAGATACATTAATTTTGTAGTCCCAGGAAATATATGGGATTTATTGAAATCGGGATTTGGCTGGCGAAGTGACATAAAAAAAGTGAAGCACAGGAATGGACAAACTTTTTGACTTGTGGGCCAGAATGGGTTCTTTAACTTGACCGAGGGGCTGGACCAGAAGTCTGTAATGGCCGCCCAGCATAGGTGTCCAAATTCCTTGAGTCCTTGGCATCTTTGATGATGCTGGGGATGTGCGCCAGCAACACTGTAAATATTAGACAATATGTAGAGACCGTCACACGTTAACTGCAATGAGTCGAGATAAGTTTAGACTCCTCTAGGCATGCACACTCAAAAGCAGAGGGGACCCAGAGAATCTTTTCTCAGAGGTGACCACAGGCCAGTGGAATCATGAAACTCAGCCCCAGTTAACTAGAGCCACACTGTAGGTACCGCCGGATGTCTGCGGCAGTCGGGAGCATCGGCATGTATGCCGATGCTTCCGGGTCAGCCCCCGATTGCGTCACCAGTGATGCAAAGGGGCCGGGGGTAGGCGGCGCCATAGACCTCCGTCTAACTGGAGGGGCGTCGCTTTCTTTCAGCATAAGTCCGGAGTCTCCAGTGATCGCCGGGCTTATGTTTACTACCTGCAGCTGGGTAAGCAATCGCCGCGAACCACATTGTGCCACGGTCGAAACACTCAGAAGGTTAAGCTCCTGAGCATTACGGGCTTTTCATGCAATTGTTTATGGCATGAAAAGCCACTGCCTGGGCAATCATAGTACAATGTACTCCACTGTGATTGCCAGCTCTCCCCTTGGCCCTGTGGGGAGAAAAGCAACGCTCCCTTTCATTAACATGGAGGTCTTTTGGTGTCACTGTTGACGCCGAAGACTCGGGCTGGAAAGGCTCTGTGAGCTGGCTGCTGCGCTCCATCCTGGCACGGGCGCAGTTTGATTCACAATCAAACTGCGTCCATACTGGCTTCAGGTGTAATGTCCAGGAGGTTTAAAGTATATAACTGACATACTAACAAATGTACAATTAAATGATACAGTTGAACCTGTAACTCCATATGTTTTCCTTTCCAGAAGAAAAGTTAATTACAAATGACACAATTGTGACTGCAAGGGAGGCTACAGAAGAAGACTTACTAGTTGTGCATACTAGACGCTACTTAAACAAACTTAAGGTATAGTTTATATTTCACACATACTTCATACATAAAATATGTCTTTAATCAATTGTAAAGGTCATGTTATCGTTCCCTTTCCCATATTTCTTTAATATTTTGTACACTGTAGTGGCCAACTAATTTGATGTGGAGGGCCACCAGTACGGCCCTCGGCATCACTAAAGGGCCGCACATAACATTCTACTGACTTGTATAAGCATTTTATAATGAAAAAATGACAGCGGTTATAGCTAGAAGACATTCATTTTTATATACCTAAATATATAACTTGTTTTAAATTATACAAACAATAGGGAACACTGTAGTATGGTAATTCACATTTTTTCATATTTATGTTTATTTAATTTAGCTTTTGATTAAATCTATGGGGCACATAACCTTTGATTCAAAGGTTATGTGCCCCCTATTCTGAGGTTATGTGCTGCAATATCTTATCCACCCCAACACTAGAGGAGGAGAGTCAAGAGACTTGTTTAAGCGCCATCTGGGTTGCTGATTTGCTTTTATTCCGTATGCCTATCACATATGTTTTTCGCCTCTCCTCCTCTTCCCACTTTCAGTGGGGGATCGGCAGACAGGTTCCTATGCCCAATGCAATAACAGTTAGGTTTAGTGGGCCGCAAGTGGAGGACCAAGGGGGGCCTCCAAAGAATGCCCAAAGGGCCGCAGGTTGGGCACCTGGGATATAAACCAAATGGAATATAAGCCAAGGTACCTAATTTTACAAACAAAAACTGAATGACTCGAGAATAAGCCTAGCCTGGACAATGCAGCAGCTAAGGCCCAGAAACACACAGCAAATGTGCTTTCATTTCAGCTAGCTGATTTGTCAGTTGATTGCAAATTGTTTAACACATCTCCAGCAATTTTGGTGATGAGAACTTGTTCAGAAGCTTTGCAATTAACTTAGTTTTTATCCCTTAACTGGAGTATAAGCCACATTATTATTATTTTTTATATTCAGCTTATAATCAAATAATATACAGTATATGTTCAAGAAGTCTAAATACCTGTCGATCCTGCCAGTCTTCTTCATGCTGCCCTTGTTTCTTTTCTTTCTTCTGACAGACATGCTATAACTTGTATGCTATGCTATTTTATATACACTACACGTGTGTGAGTGAATAAAACATACAGTACAAGCATAAACAATTGAAAATCATTGATATCTGTGTAAAACAGCAATTAAAGTATATTGTATATTGCACATATTATAACTTTTTTTTTTTACCTGCAGTGGTCATTCGTGGTTGCTACAATAACAGAAATCCCTCCACTTGTCATCCTCCCTAACTTCCTAGTTCAAAGAAGAGTTTTGAAGCCATTGAGAACTCAGACAGGTGGAACAATAATGGTATGGTACATATGTATGGTGAAATAATA
>CM070037.1:107784463-107811870 GCA_036250615.1 Ptychadena robeensis | reverse complement strand
ATTTCTCTATCTTTTTGTATGACTTTACTTTTTTCTGCAATATAGCAGGACAATGTGAAGGAAACATCTTGTTTGAATCCCCTCTAATCTACTTTCTCTGTTCTTCAATAGGTGTGTTTGTCTTTGGCATAAGATCTGCATTACACTAATTATTTTATACTTTTAGAAACGTAACTAGTGAATTAACTGTATTGATTCATCAGACTACTTTACAGACCTACAGCTTATTCTATGTTTCTTTCAGGCTGGAAAACTGGCAGTTGAAAGAGGATGGGCAATAAATGTTGGCAAGTATAATACATCAATGATAATTTATTATTGAAGTTATTTGGTTGGAGAGTAATGTGTTTAGCTGGCCATACCTGCTTCGATTTTCCCATACAATAGAACTTAAAAAACGATAGTATTAAGTCAACCATTTGAAAATCAATTCCTTTTTTTTTATCCATTTGGATCCAAAAATTGGATTGAAATGGAACATAAAATCGATTGAGCAGTGATCAGACATGTTGGTAAATTTCAGTTGATTATCCAAGTATCTGATGGGTTTTCTAGGTATTTTCGATGGATTTGTATCTCATGGTACTATGGAGCATAAGCACAGTCCTAAGAAAAGAAACCATCTATTTTGAATCAATCACATTATGTGGTGGTGAAAACTATCCAAATGTGATACGATCAACTTTAATGTGATCATATTTTAACCTCCCTAGCGGTCATGATGAAGCCAGTTCGTCCAGAGTTTGTTTGATAAACAAACCGATCCACTTCACTGGAAAGCTGTGGCAATTCTCTATATAGCCAAAGCATTTCCAGGACCATGGTGACACCAAAGGGGCGGGGGTGCGTGCAATATACCTAAATGTTAATGGAGGAGTGTCAGTCTCCCAGCCCACTTCGCCTGCCTCATTGATGGCAATGTGGGCAGAGGTGGGGGGTGGGCAGCAATTTTGATCAGAGCGCATTGTGCTCTGCTACGAAAGCCCATACCGCTTGGTTAAAAACAGCGCAGTATGGGCAGACCACTAAGGGGGTTAAGTCAATCGAATGAAAAATTTTACCATGTATGCCGAGCTTTAGCATATAATTTCTACCTTTCATAACCTTAAAAACATGAATTATTTACATGATTCAGTACTATCAGTTGTTCCCAGCTGGTGTTGTAGAATCACCGGGGTGCAGCTGTTGTTCAACCCAATAAATGTGCTCTCTCAGTGCTTAAATAGTGCAAAATCATAATTGTTTGTAAGGTAGAAGGATGGGGTATCACGTGTCAGTACTTGTCTCCAGTGAGCACAACGGATGCGTCATCGTGAACGTGTACATGACACCCCCGAGCGCTGCGCCAATGTGAGGGTCCAAGTTGTTATTGACATCATTGCCTTTGAAGACAGTAGTAAAAAATGAGCAGTAGACCCTTGTCATTTGAGGCGAGTATACTGCATGTACTTCAAATCAGTGAAGACAAGGCCTTAAGCAGGGAACACACGGTATAGGAGCCATTCAAAGTTCACGGCAGCAGCGTGATTACGTCATTGCACTGCTGTCTGACATCAAAGGAGCTGAAGGCGCAGCACTGCTGTGTCTCCAGCTCAGACGGTGCTTTGCATGGAAACCCCGCGGTCTTCATGCAAAGCAACGGATATCGACCAAGATTTATGACCATGTTTGATATTCCTGTTAAGCGGAATTGATTGATTGAAACAGGGATGGCCGCATATGATATGGGCCAGATAGATGGTAATGAGCGCGCACGGTACTCGAAGTGGCCATCAATCTGGCCCAAATCTATGTGTGTGTTCCCAGCTTTAAATTCCTATGGTCTGTCCGAAACCACCTGTTGCTGCTTCCAACCAATAGTCATGTGGTAGTCCACAGGGCTAATGTGTTTGATAACTACCAACCCACACAAAGTGTACAACATGTTTAATAACCAGAGCAGTTTGGGAGAATGTAGGACTTTCTTAAATTACTACAGTATTGTACAGTATATAATACTTGCTAACTAGCCATGCAAAAATATTTTAAATATAATGCCTATCCAATTTGCCTGTTAGCATGATGTTGAATTGTTGCATGTTATCGATCATCTCTAGTGTTAACCTGGCAGGTTGTACAATGTCTGTGTGATCGGCTTTAACTCCCTGCCCCACTTATATTGTATACTATATTATCAGTATTGTTAATGCTACAAAGAAAACTTCAACCTCTGTAAATAATGTGAAATTAATGCTTACCCTTTGTTTTTATTCTTTTATAAGGTGGCGGCTTTCATCATTGTTCAGGAGATAAAGGTGGAGGATTTTGTGCATATGCCGATATAACATTAGCCATCAAGGTACAATTAGAAATGAAAAGTGCAATATACTGAATAGTTGTATGATAGTTTATATATGCTAGATGGATAGATAAGATCTGTCAAAAGTCAATCACTTATTAAAATTAGCAAACAGATTATAGTTATTTATGAGACAAAAGCTGGATGATTTTGACTAGCTTTAGCCATATTGTCATAGGTTGGCTGTGACCCAATTGGGCAGTGAAGGGCATGCTGACAAAATAACAAAATTTAGCAGGTCTAGGAAAAACACAGTAATAAATGTTTTTGTCTGCCACACTCATTTAATTAAAAAAAAAAATTTTTTTGGGTTTGATAAAGGGGTAAAATTATATTCAAATAATATCTGTTTATGTATATATTTCACAAAAAGCCACCCATTATGTAAGAGAATATAAATATATTTGCTTTATATTTTGAGAATACAGTTATCGGGTTTCACACATGATATGATACACTAGTTCATTAGATTTACCTATGTTTTTTTGGATGAAACCAAGTAGAAAAATATTTCACAGAAAGACTAAATCCATGCTCTCAGCAGTGCTTTCTTTGTGCCCAAAATGCTGTATTTACTCGGGAGAAGGGGCACTGCTGAGAGCGTGAGGTAGTGTTTCTCCCCACTTTACACTCAGCTCGCAGCACTGCCTCTTCTCTAGAGTAAATATCAGCATACAGCCTGTCACAGCAGAGAGGAGGCAATTGTTCAGAGTGAGTCTTCAGTCTGTCTGTGATGATTTTTTGCTCTAAATGAACATGCTGTACAATTATATTTTTTCTGGTGAGGAGGGGCAGTGCTAAGAGCCAGAGCAAGTCTCTGGCTCACAGCACTTCACTGCCTTCTCCTCTTTGCTGTGACATGCTGTATACCAGTATTTATTAATAAGGAGAGGTAGTGAGGAGTGTTCCAGCTGCTGTAGATTTCTTGGCTACTGTAAAAAAATTATAGTATTATTGTTTCCTTTATGCTGTATACCCAATGTATAAAAAATACTAGACCTCAGCGAAATAAGCAGTGTGTAGGAATTAATGGTTTATCACTTCTTTCAGTCACATGGTTTTTGAATGTTGTAAAATAACCTCCCTAGAAGTAATAAATAAACCCCTTAAGACCTGATATACTCGTTGTGGTGCCACGGCTAGGACAACTTGAACTCAACAAACTAAAATAAATGGCTTTCCCAGCACCCCACTATGATAACATCCATCACACAAATGTTGAAAAGGTTTTAACAGACTACTCTTAATCTCTGTTTTTTTTTTTTTGTTTAGTTCTTATTTGATCGTGTTGAAGGAATTTCTAAAGCAACAATCATAGATTTGGATGCTCATCAGGTACTGAAGTGTTTCTAAATTTATAGCACCTTAAACTAATAAGTGATCATAGCCAAATCATAAAAAGCTATTTAAACAGATTCCCAAGTTGAAAGTCAAGTCACAATTTTGACTTGAATTCCAACTTAATTTATGCAAAAAATACATGTGCTAGAGCAGGGGCAGGCAAACTAAGGCCCAGTGGCCAGATACGGCCTGTTTAGCTTTCTGTATGGGCCTTTGCCATCCATCAGCATTGTTGAAAACATGCTCCCCTCTGCTTGTTCTCAGCTTATTGCTCTGCTTGCAATGAGTGCACATAATGCCTAGAGGTATCCAAACGTTGTCTTGGGGACGATGCAGTGACATGATCATCACATTGTGGGCGCATCCTTATGGTGACAACAGGGAGCCTCTAAAACTATCTCTAAACATTGCAATGAATGAGCATTGCTTTGTAAGAGCAGGAAATGTAAAAAGATAACGTCCCTGTCACACGTCACCTACTACACATCACAGCCATCATTAGTGATGCCAGCGATGCATGGCATTGGCACACCAATGGCGGATTGGCCGTTACAGGCTCTTGGTCTGGTCCCTTTATCAGATGTAAGAGGCCAATGTGCCTGTGCTAGAGCAATATATATAAAAAAAAAATACAACACTTCCCTACATAATACCATGTTTGCAGAGACTTTGCAATTAAATCCTAAAATCAGCGACATTTCACTAGCATACCTACCCAAGTCACACAACTTTCATATGGGAATAATTTTTCTTTGAAAATGCTTTGCTCTTGCATAAAAGCTGTAAAATTTTTGGGCAAAAAATTATTAAATAGACCCCATAGTTGACATTTTGTAAATTAAAACCAACCCTAATTATTATAATTGTTTCATATGAACAGGTGTTAAGGTGGGCATACACAGGTCGATGCCTGTGGGATTGAGGAGCCATTCGAGTGCAGCTAAATTCCTCGAATTGAACAGGGAATCGAAGTTCAGCACTTCTGTGCCTTGATCCCATTCAATACTTTGGATGGAGACCCTCAGCCCCTATCCAAAGTAATTTAAATCGAACTGGGTTTACCAACATGTTAGTTACCTGTCTATCGAGTTGATCCCGCTCGAAGAAACCCATTCATTGCTCAATTTTTTTATTGAGCACAGTGATGCATTGTGCTCGATTTGTTACAAAATCGAGCTGTGTATGCCTTGTGATCCACTGAATGTATGGCTAATTTTGTTTTTTTTGACAATAGGGAAATGGACATGAAAGAGATTTCATTGATGATAAAAGGGTTTACATTATGGACGTGTACAATCGTCATATTTACCCTGGAGATACTATGGCAAAACGTAAGTTACTAAGTTACGTTATGTTACTGAATATAAAACATTTCTTTCAGTCTTTGAGTTATGGTTAGTGGTTGACTAAAGCCATCATTGACAAACAACTGAGTTTACTCTTTTGACCCTGATCAAAGGTTTACACACGCTGGTGTTTTAACCTGATAACATGCACACAACTTGACAAGGGTTAGAATGGTCATTAAAGGAAACCATCTTTACCTGTCATCAGTTTGCTTGTAGTTAGTGTGTGTGTATAAAAGGTCAGTCACTTTCTGGACTCCTGACAGACCCTTGAATGTTTTATCCAGTGCTGCACTGATGTTTTCTAGAAGCTAAAGCCCCCCCCCCACACGCAACGAGTGGTGGCTGATTGTGCCGCCAACCGATGTGCGTGCTCACGGCCATCAGCAAAATCGGCCACTGACCAGGGGTGCCCACAAAAGCTTGGTCGGCCAGAGAACAGACATGTATGATAATCTCTGTCCGATGGCATTAGTTTGAATGGGGACCGGCCCCATTGAAACTAATGGCCTGCATACAAAGGGTGCCAGCTGATGCTGTGAGCGACGGAGTGCAGCGTGATAACGTCATCACACTGCACTCCATCACTGATCTGTCAGCCCCCACTCGGTACATGTGTGGGGGCCTTTAGGCATGTGGAAAGCAAACACATTGTCTAAGGATCTGTGGGAAATGTTAGTCAAACTCTATCAAACAGAAAATGTCAAAGGAATTTAGAATGCCAAGAAATATGGGCTGCATGGTTAAGTTGCCAGAGGAAAGCAATTGCTACGCAAATGCCACAAAGTATCCTACTTACAATATGCAAAACACCAAAGAGATACGCCTCATACCTTCTGGCAGAATCAGTAATGAGACTTGTTAGATACAAAGGCACAGGACATTTTGTCAGAATCAATGGCAATATGAATGCTGAAAGGAGTAAAATAGGTAGACCGGAAGCTATGCATCGGATGTACTGGGACATTCCAACATGACAATGATCCAATGACATGCCGACCTGTCATTGGCTATAACATAATAAAGTGAAGGTTCTGCAGTGGCCATCTCAGTCTTCAGGCCTCAGTATCAGGAGACCTCACACGTTGAGTTCATGGAAAGACAGCCCTAGAATTTACAGGACCTGGAGGCTTTTTACCAGGAGCTATACCATCTGAGAAGATATAAAGCCTCATCCACACAACTTCCACAAAAGACTTCAAGCTGTCATTGATGTTAACAGAGGCAATACGTGGTATTAACGACTGGGGTGTGTAAACCTTTCATTAGGGTCATTTGGGTCGTTTGTGTTGTGATAATGAGTAAACACAGTTGTTTGACAAATAATGGCTTCACCCAACCACGAACAATGAGCGACAAATGTTATTGTGTTAATATTCATATTCTCTGAATAGCTAAGAAATCATAAATGATTTATGATATGGCGCCGCCCCCCGCCACCTGTGACACCGAAGACATGGGGCCGGAAGGGCTCCGAGTGTCGGCGGCTCTTCTACAGAGCCGCCGGCACACAGAGAGATGGCGGTTGTGCCTGATCGCTGATCAAACTGCTGATCAAACCGCTAGGCAGGTTACAGGGCTGCACTTAATATTTTCAATCTATGCTAGCATGCATATATAGATGACATTATTGATGTTTTAAATGATACTTCAAGCATTAGAGAGTAGTGTAGTATGGTAATGCATATTTAGTGTGATCTACATCGTCAAAGGTTATGTGCCTCATAGATATCATCAAAGTCTTTTCTCAGGTTCTGTTCCGCAATATATATAACACAACCACCTCCCGTTCATTGGTGGAATAGTGGGAGCATAGGAACTCTTCTGCTGATCCCTGCCAACACTAGAGCAGAAGAGGAGAGGGACTTGCTCAGGGGCCATCTGGGTCGCTGATCAGCTCAGCATACTCATTTCACGTAACTTTATCGCCTCTCCTCCTCTTCCCACTCTAAGAAGATCCTGGACAAGGAACGCTCAGCGGGAGATTATCAGACAGGTGAGTTCCTATGCCCTATGCACTAATAATAAGGTTTTGGGGGCCACAAGTGAAGGACTGAGGGGGACCCCGAAGAATGCCCAAAGGGTCGCAGGTTGGGCACCTGGGGTATATACAGTAACTTTTACTAGCATTGGTCTGAATTCACCAACAGCACACTCTACACCAGTGGTTCTTAACCTCTGGGTCGGGAGCCCCTCAGTTGTCAAAAGACCATTTTACAGAGGTCGCCGCATTCACTGAACGTATTACAGCTGCTGATAACAAGTAGCAGTGCTGTAGTGTGGGAAATTAGTGTGGAGTGTGCAGGGAAATTAGGAGGCAGAGTAATGTCCCCTCATTCCTAACTTAGGATGGAGGGGGTATTACTCTCCCTCCTAACTTCCCTCCCCGCACATCATTTCCACAAGTGGGGTTGGAAAAAAGCAGGGGACATTAAACTTTCCTGATCATGCTGGAAGTGACGTCATGAAGTGTCTCTTCTGTGTTCTAAATACAGGAAGTGACACTTTGCCATGTCACTTCCTGGGTCGCAGATCTAAAAAGTTTGAGAACCACTGCTCTAAACATATCATCAATTGGTAAATTTACAGATCTGATATCTGACAATTGTGTTTAAATTTGACAGAAAATATTCCGCTATGACTAGCACTAGTAATAGAAGCAACAATTATGTAAGATGGCTCTAAATAATTCCTGAATTGCCATGAGGGCCTTTTATTGTAGTTTAACAGTGAATTGTCCTTTAGTTGTCATTGTTTGTGCATTAGAAGGTTTTTGCTTGTTTAGTAATACCAAATTGTTATTGCAGGAGCAATTAAAAGGAGGATTGAATTGGATTGGGCCACAGAGGACAAGGAATACCTAGAGAAAGTGGAAACCCACGTGCAAGGATCTCTCAATGAAGTGACGCCAGATGTAATCATTTACAATGCGGGGACTGATATACTGGATGGAGATCCACTTGGAGGTCTCTCCATTTCTCCTCAAGTGAGTTGTTTAATATCTGTTATGATGAACATACACACCTACGAGACCATGTATCTGTAGCTGTTCTATGTATTGCTGATTGTCTAGTATAGGTGTAGGAACACTCATATATACTGTATATATACGGGCCAGATCGATGGCTGGCTCGAGTGCGCTCACGGTCATCTATCTGGCCCATATCTAATGCGGCCATCCCTGTTTTCAAATGGGATTGATTGAAAACGGGGATATCGGACATGACCGTAAACCACAGTCAATGTCCTTTGCTTTGAATGGGGACTGCGGGGTCCCCACCGCTGGAGACACAGCACACCATGTTCTCCGATATCAGCAGCAGCGTGATGACGTCCTATATCATATATCGAGCCGTGTGTTCCCAGAAGACCCATCCCCCCCTCCTTCCACTAATGCTTATTCATGCTTGCATGTGCTGCGTGACCACATAACACACTTAAGGTCCCCACAGACGTGAAGATTTCAAACAAATCGTTTCGTTAGATGCGATAATAAAGTTAAATTTTTTTAAATTTGTTTGAACATAATCGATTATTTTTTCAGGTTCGATTATAATACAATCGATTTTTCAAAAACATCGAAAGATTTTATTAATTCGATAGCAAGTGATGGGGTAGGCGTATATTTTAATGTTACTCGATCAAAGAATTATTTTTTTTAATTCTTCTCTCGATTATTGTTAAATCGAAAAAAAATTTCGGACAGGTCCGATAACTATTACATAACTTCCGTTAATCATTAAATTCCATCGATCTGACACATTTTTCAACATGCAATATATCTGCAATTACGATTATTATTGATCTTTTTAAGTCGATCTAACTATGAAATCTTTACGTCTGTGGGGACCTTAACACTCAAGCATTTTCCATAAACTTGTATAGAAAGCACTAAAGCTAGCCACACACGGTTCGATTTTGGTTCAATCGATGCTCGATTAGATGAATTTTTTCATCGATTGAACGAAAATCGGGAAATGCCCACATGGTACGATCGACGATAATTGTTCGATGAAGGCACAAAAATTTATCGAATTTTGATCGGACATGTTGGAAAAACATCGTCGATTGTGCCAATATCGTTTTATAATCGGATGTTTGTGGTGTTTCTCCTGGATCGATTAGATTCGATATAATAACATAGACCACTTCAATCTGAACTTTCCAGACCAGATCGATTTTCGATTAGACGATTGTTTTTCAACCTTTTTTGGGCAAAGGTCCCCACCGGAAGTACGTCATCAGCAGGTGCCCCGCTGGAACGCAGATGCGTACCAGCAGAGCAAAAACACCGCCCCTGGTCTGTGGGGACGCGTGTTGCTAAGCAACCGCATCCTCACAGAAGTGGTCCGTGTATAACACGGGTGGAGTCAAAAACCCACGGCACACCAGGCAACATCCCACACTAGTGTGCCGCGGAACAGTGGTTGAAAAACACTGGATTAGACTATTGAATTCCTCAATCTAATCGAGCATCGATTGAACCAAAATTGAACCGTGTGTGGCTAGCTTTACACGTACGAGGTATACGTTCATTGCCCACAGATACAGTGTAAAAGAGCCCAAAAAACAGATTTAAAAAGGTGGCCCTTACAAGGGAGTTGCTGCGTGATCAGGACTCCCACCTCCTCTCCTGGAGAGAGGCGAGTAAAGCTAGGTATACACGGTCCGATTTTAGATCTTTTTAACGAATACCGATCATGATCTAATCCAAAGTAGCGCCACATGGAAGTGAGGCATCTTATCCTAATACGACAGAGTATATTACAATCGACCCGACCAACAAACACAATGCTACAAATTTAATTCGTTGTACAATCAACGGAAATTTTCCAACATTTCCGATCACATTTCGATCGATGTTTTGATTGTTATTGAACAATGTTTGTCAATCGAACCATGCGTGCAGCATACAATTAAAGTTCAATCGATGTAAACTTTGATAGTTTTAAGTCAATCGAACACTAAAATTGACCCGTATATATATAAGATAAGATTTACTCATCGGGGCACTCCGGCGCAGGTCGTTTTGATAACAATCCTGTGATAGGTCTATCAGGTGAAAAGCCTAAAAAACGACCGGTAGACACGTTGTCAGCCAGTTGCACTAATTGCTCATTAACAACTGTCCCTGTAAACGAGCCCTAAGGAGTCTCAAGAATCTTGACTGCTGGCACACTCTCTCTTCCTTGCAGAATGTATGCGATGGTGGGAGGAGTCTTGCTGGCAGCCAGGGAACCACAACAAGGTGGCTGAAAAGCTACACTCAGGGTACCGCCGGGGAGGTTAAAAGCACTGCTATTACAGCCACAAGCTGCACTGCCACGCTTTCACACACAATAGAGAGATTCTGATCTCCAGAGAATATACACGACTCCAACATTTAGGTCCCCATACACGGGTCGATGCCCATTCAATTGATTCCCTGCGCGATCAATGACGTTACGCTGTGTGCATTCGCGGCCATCTATTGCGCATTCATCGATTGCGGCCACTCTGTTTTCGATCGGTCCCCCTCAAAGACAGCTCCATCAAACAGGGAACCAACATGTTGGTAAATCCCTGTTCGATCTCCCGTGCCTTAAGGTAGGAATACACGGGTCTATTTTTTCATTCGATAGACTTAAAAAGATAGACTCAAAAATGTTAAACCGAACAAAGGTTTCATCCGACCAACATCGAACAAAAGTCAACGTTATCGAACAAAAAAACTTTTGAAAGCTGATCGGACATGTTGGTTAATTTTTATCTTAACGAATGTAAATCGAACGTTCCATCGTTTCATTCGATAATTTTTGTTCGATCTAATGAATTTGAATGAAGCTATTTCTTGTTCAAAAATTTAACAAAATTTCGTTCCAGTACAGTCAAAAATAGTGTATAGTGTATACATTCGATATACGCACAATCGATATCTGATCAAAATATAGAACATCCTGATTGAATCTATCGTCAATTGTGCAAAAATCTATACGTGTATTCCTACCTTTAGAAGCATCGAACGGGAATCTATTGTACAAATTGGTGTGTATAGATTCTTGTTCAATCGATAAACGCTTGAGTGCAGCATAGTGACGTCATGATGAAATCACCACACTGCGCTCGAGGGGACCTTCAGAGGTGGTTTGCACATGTGTCGGGACCCCCTCCCCTAAGCATATTGCTTGGAGGGAGGTCCTGATGGAGCACATTCACTTACCTGCTCGGCGGATGCTGTGTCTTCACAGCGGCGAGCCGTTTCGCCGATGCAGGGCTGAACGTAGTGGAGTACGTGGAGTCTCTGCATCTGCGGATGTCTAAACACAGCATCTGCCGAGCAGGTGAAGTCTATGTGCTCCGGTGGGATCCCTGCCAAGCAATGCACTTAGCGGAGGGGGTCCCGAAGGATGTGGAAACATAGCCTTACACTTCCAAATTTGCACTCCAAATGACACTTCCAGCATTACATTCTCTGACCTTCTACGCTGCTACAAGACTCAGCAGAATGTCACTAGGGGACACCTCGTAGTATTAAATGTCAAGGATTTTCCATTCTTGAAATAGAGAAGGTAGGAGACATGGACCACCAAAGCATCAACTATACATCTTCCCGAAGTCTTATAGAGAGTTAACACATTTCCTACTCCAAATGACAGTTTATTTGATATAAATGAATATCACAACTCACACTTCTAGCACAAGATAACAGAATGACCCTCCCATCTCCTTCACCATGATACGTGACTGCCATTGTAGAACTAATCCTGTGTTTTTTTTATATATATAGGGCATTATAAAAAGGGATGAGATTGTGTTCAGCATTGCCAGGAGTCGCAGCATACCTATCCTGATGGTCACCTCTGGCGGGTACCAGAAGAGAACGGCTCGGATCATTGCAGATTCCATTCTTAACCTGCACAACCTTGGCCTTATTGATAAAGCTTCAGCTGGGATACACAAACCTAGGATATAAGCCAAGATACAAAACGAAATCCAAAAACGGTTCGTCATGTAACTAACTAATGTGGCAATCATTTACACACTACATTTTTGTTTTAAAAAATGTAACTGCATTTAAAATACTGTGTATTTATTTAAGTGGAGAGTCTGAGAAACACTGGGGCATGATTTTTATTAATTATAGCCAATGTCCATTGGTCCTAGATGATGATGTTTTAGTTGTGAAAAAGCTATACCACTTTAATATACTGTAAACACTACGAAGACATTTTAGGGTTGCGTTGGGAAATGCTATTTATCAAAGCAAATTCATTGAGTAAAATTATCCAATGAACAAGACGGTGTAAAGAGTTAGGTGATGTATTTAGTTCCCCCTGTAAAGCATAGGTGTCAAACTTTGGCCCTGGGGCATAATTTGGCGCACTGAACAAATATTTTTGGCTCACAGTAGATCTGTTAGATCTGCCTTCTCATCAGCCCACCACAAGCTGCACTCACTGCCCTTCCAACCTACCACTCTGGAAGTAGAGAACTATGAGTCCTGGCTGCTCAGTGGTGCATTCCATTGATGTCACCCCTCCATTTGGTGGATGGAGGGGTAACAAGTGCAGATGTTAGAGGGCTGCAGGGAAGGAAGAACTGGGGAGAGTGCTACCAGGATTGGACTGGGGAAGGTAAAGTACATAAACTACACAAAGGGATGGGGGTACACATGAACTACACACACATTGTACACACAGGGATGTGGGAACACATTGACTACACACACTGTACACACAGGGATGGGGGTACACATTGTACACACAGGGATGGGGGTACACATGAACTACACACACACACTGTACACACAGGGATGGGGTCACACATGAACTACACACACACTGTACACACAGGGATGGGGCACATATGGACTACACACTCTGTATAGTTTATAGGTAGTTCATTTGTGCCCCCATATCTCTTTGTACAGTGTGTGTGTAGTCCATATGTGCCCCAATCCCTGTGTGTACAGTGTGTGTGAAGACCAGGGGTGTCAAACTCTAATCCATGGGCTAAAAATATAGTTGCAGTGTAATTGTACTTTAAAAAAAATATCAAAGTTGGCCTGCAACTTAGTCCAAATTTTTAAATGGACCGCTGTGTATTTGAGTTTCACAATCCTGCGGTAAAGGTTGTGGCATTTGGAGGTATCATGACATTTACTGTTACTATGGAAGTGCAAGCAGTGGAACCATCTAAAGGCTCCCATACACGGGTCGATTTTTCACTAGATATTTGACCGATCAATCATCGCGCACGTTCATGGTCAATCGAGTTTTGCCCACCCTGAACAATCTACCAAACTAAAAATCGGATTGGACATGATCCCACATGTTGGTTTTTTTTGGTCGATCGTTTGGCAATGGAAGTACGTTGGTGGCCCCATAGCTCCCTATGCAGCAGCCTTTCCATTTGAAGGATTTTGTGGAATCGGCCATTTTGGACATCGGCTCATGTCCAAATCGACCACAAATGGTTCCATCGATTGCCGATCCAATCAATCGCCGATTCCACGATCGCCTGGAATGATCGGATCGGGAATCAATCTGTGACAAATCGACCCGTGTATGGCTACCTTTAGGGTCATCATACACATTGCAATCTGGCTGACCAATTTAACAAAATCAAGTAATCTGAGGACCTATCCAATCAATCTGTATCATGCACTGGCTCAATCTGGCTCATGCACTACATACTAGTTGGTAGATCTAAAGGAGCTTATACAGTCAGATTAAAAGGTGTATGGGGGAAAGTCTGGAAATATTTGCTAAAGGCCCCCATACACGTCTAGATTTTTCATCCAATCAACTTAATTCAATCAATTGTTTTGGTTGATTGATTGAAAATCTATGGCAGCCCACATGGTTAGATTAACCTAAACCCATTAAAATTGGGGAAAAAAATGTTTTGAAAAAGGATTGGACGTGCTGGTAAATTTTAATTGGTTGTATTGAAATGCATTACACTCTCATTCGATCCCAAAACATTTTATCAAATATCTGTTACTACAGTTGGCAAACATACAATCAATCACCAATTTCCCTGACCCCAAAAATGTATCTTTTTAAGTTGATTGAACACAAAATCTAGACGTGTATGGGGGGCTTTAAGATTTCATAGATAGGTCCTTGGTGTAGCTGAGCTTGAGAGATAATTGGCACCTCACTTTGCCCTTCTAGTATTGAAACACCTAAATGCACCAAAGGAAGTAAAAACACCTATGTCTTGTAACCTCCCTAGTAGTAACCCAGAGAGCGGCTCAGAGTAGATTTACTCCTACTACTAATAAACACTAATAACACTAATGTCCTCAGTTCTTCTTCCTGGTTACACCTCCCTGATGGCAGTGATGGCACAGGGAAAGTGGGGGTGCTCAAGCCATGTACTTGTATTGTAATACAGACACAGGGGTACTGTACAGGGTGCATTACTATTTGGTCTATGAACTCCACATCCAAATTCAGTTGCCACAATAATGTATTTTCTCTAATCACTATAGAATAGTTAGTGGATAGTGTGCAGTGATTTCTGGTAACCTTTTATATTCAAAGAATTACCGTATTTTGCGGCGTATAAGACGACTGGGTGTATAAGACGACCCCCAACTTTTCCAGTTAAAATATAGAGTTTGGGGTATACTCCCAGTATAAGACTACCCCTTCCAACACACACCAAATAAAAATTAAAAAAACATCAGATTTGCTTTCAATATGGTAATTTTAATTCTTATGACATGGGCAAGTCACGAGAAATCCACTGGCGAATGTGTCGGTGCATGCCATTTTTTGGGCCAGCTCCGGGAAACAGCAGTGGACCCATGGCCTTACATAGGTCTACTCTTTTTTAGTAATTTACATTGCTAATTTCACACCCGTAACTGCAACCTCTCATATTAATGTTTACCTATGGTTATCCAAGTGACACAATTTGTATACATTTAATTCAAAAATGTAACTGATATCATGTCACATGATACAGTGAAGGTGTTTTAATGTGTTTGAGCTGCAATACCAGTTTCAGCCACTGGAGCCACAGCCTTTTGTGAGCACCTCAGCTTCGTCTCACACATGGAGGAGGGAGAGAGGGAAGGGGGATAATGGGGCGCTTCCGATGTCTGACAAGCAGACTCCTCTGGCTCAGAAGTTTCAGCACTCGGCGTATAAGACGACCCCCGACTTTTGAGAAGATTTTCCTGGGTTTAAAAGTAGTCTTATACGCCAGAAAATACAGTAATAATAAAAACCTATACAGTAATGATGTGTGGCCACATGCTATCACCAGCACAATAAAGTGAGAGTGTTCCTACCTTCACAAATACACAAAAAAAAAACTAAAACAAGGCACTGACTGTAATAATTTATTGAGTCTTTTTATTTATGTGATTTATATGTTAATAAACAGTTGTTAAAATGTAATCGTGTGGATTAAGTTTTACGACAATAAATGTAATCTTTTTAAAAACCTGATTGTTAAACAATAAGTATAAGGTATGACCACAACTCCACTTTAAAGTTTGTTATGGTTCTATAGTTGTTCTCTGTTGGTAGAGTTCTCCTTACAACTGCACCGCTGGGATCATTTTCAACTGCATCACACATGTACTGTATGGTTTTGGTACTCTAAAGCCCCCCATAGACAGGCAGACTCCTCCATACAACTTTCATGAGACCTACCAACAACTATGTAGTATAGTGACCTCCCTGATAGAATACATAGTGATTGGAAGGTGTAGAAAGGTCCTCCTATTACATGGTTTTGGTAGAAGAAAAGTTGGTTGTACAGAAGTTGCATGGAGGAGTCTGCCTGTCTATGGGGGGCTTTAGAAGCACTGTGCATAAGATGACACTTCTGAAACCTTTTTTTCTAGTCCCAAACATCCTGGGATAAATAGCTCTGCATGCCAGGAGACTGGGATATGTTTCCTTCTCTCCAGCCAAACCAAAAAACACACTGGCAAGAGCGAGATTTTAGCTGAATGAGCACTAGCAGTTGATGCTATTTAGATATGAAAACATTATTATGTGACACAGACCTATCTCTCCTCCCATTTGTAAATAGCTGCTCATGGGTAAGTTGTTAGTGCAAGATTGTAAAATGTGTCTCTCTACAGTTGATCAAAGAATGGGTACTGCTAGTGTAAACACATGCCTATGTTTCAGCCCTGCTTACTCTGCTGGAACTAAGACCTCCCTCCTGGCACCGGGCTTTTGGCTGGAGGAATATAAAGTGAATACTGCATGGCCCAGGCCTGACTACTTTACTGGAGCATTCTGTATATTCACTTTATAGGTGAATGGCTGTGTCTCTGACTTTTTCAAATTTTGTCGCTAAAACTATGGACTATTACGCAGCAAGGAAATTTCACAAATAGACATTTCTCAGATGCATGACCCATTCTATTACAAATGTTT
This sequence comes from Ptychadena robeensis, assembly GCA_036250615.1. Classification (NCBI taxonomy): domain Eukaryota; kingdom Metazoa; phylum Chordata; class Amphibia; order Anura; family Ptychadenidae; genus Ptychadena; species Ptychadena robeensis. The sequence continues at coordinate 107,795,455 of CM070037.1, read as the reverse complement.
GTGGAAGCAGCCTGCATGCCAAGGTGATGATTTTATACAACGTTGACCATGGAAGTTATCAGAACACCTGAATGATTTGTAAGGATGAACAAAACTTTTGTTAACACAGTGTTGCTTATATAACTTAAGTTGGCGAAAATTTGCCCATACATCGGCCTGGAAATCAATATAAGATCAGCGTCCCCATCCAAAGTAATGGGCAGCACACAAAGGGTGCCCGGCCGATTTTCTGCACGACGTGCGTGATGACTTCATCATGCACAATCAATCTGCAGCAGAATCATGAAGAAAACATGGCCAGCTTTACTAATATCACATATAGTCCATGAGCCTCCTTGGCTCAGGGTAAATTTCCAATTCAGTGGGGACTTCCTGGGAAAGCCATGCATGTCAGAAAATACAGGCCTCATCAGGGACATGAACAGCGCCTATCCCTGTATTATCCAACAGGGTCCCAAGTCACTAAATTTACCCCGTGCCAAGGAGGTAATGGGCTATATGTGATATCAGTAAAATAGACAAAAGTTTTGCTCACCCCTACAAATCATTCAGGTGTTCTGATAACTTCTGTGGTCAAAGTTGTATAAAATCCTCACCTTGGCATGCAAAGGGTCAGGGTCCCAAGTCATTAATGGTGCCGAGCATGTGCCAGGGTGGGCCCAAAAAACAGATAAATCAGTGATCTGTTACATTTTTTGTACCCTTGTTAAATCAGACTACCAGGTGGGCTCTTTTCTCAGTGTTTACAGTCCCAAGTTGACCTTTCTGTACATCATATTGACTCTTTTTACCACCAGGTGGTGTCAATAAGTTTTCTCTTCTGAGCTGATACAAAAAAACTGTCAGTAAACCTAAATCCTTTTTGTAAATTACAGGTTCACAAATAACTTAGGGGGCACGTAGTTGGCATTTAGATTCTCAACCTGTGGATGAGGACCCCCTTGGGGTCGAACCACCATCTTACAGGGGTCACTGTAAATCAGAACTGCTGCTAATAAGTGTGGTGTGAAGTAAAGAGGGAGAGTAATGCCTAAAGCTGGCCATACACGTGTCAGATTCCATGGCCAATTGATCACTCACCCAATTGATTCCGGCGATCTCAGCGGGAATGGGAGCTGCAATCCATCAGCCAATTAAGAGGATCCGACCACTGCATACCACCTTGTCCGAGTGATCGCGTCCAATTGATCGGGGGCTCAGAATTGGATCCGAGAGAGAACCAACATGTTGGTTCTCTGTCGGATCCAATTCTGAGCCCCCGATCAATTGGACGCGATCACTCGGACAAGGTGGTATGCAGTGGTCGGATCCTCTTAATTGGCTGACGGATTGCAGCTCCCATTCCCACTGAGATCGCCGGAATCAATTGGGTGAGTGATCAATTGGCCATGGAATCCGACACGTGTATGGCCAGCTTAACTCCTAACTTAGGAGGGATAGGGCATTACTCTACCTCCTAACTTTAATATAAAAAAATAAGGGAAGGGGGAGGCACTGAAGCGTAACAACAACAGGAAGTGACACTTTGTGACACTATTTTCGGGGTCGCAGATCTAAAAAGGTTGAGAACCACTGATTTAGACGAACGCTTGAAAAGCATGCAGCTGAAAATACGCGACAGGAGGTGTATCTTGGTCAGTTTTAGTCTGATATTGGTTGCATGGGGACTTTTCGGAAGGCCCCTCAGGTGCCTGCAGGAGGTTTCCGGCAGCCCCGGGAATCACCCATGTGAACGCTACCTAAAAGTAGCCATACACGCTACAATCCGCACCATTTCTGTGCAAATGGCCAGGACTTTACCAACAAGGATTCGACTTGCAGTGCGATCTGTCCAGGTGGGCGCATCCGATTTGGCGGGAAAGTGCACAGCGGTCAATCTGCAAAATTGGCCATGGATCTTAGCGTGTATGGCTACCTTTAGACAGGCCTTTAAGCAGCATTCTTCCTGGTGTTCCCTCTGCAGCATTGCCATCCATCTGTACATGCTCCAGCTCATTCTTCTAAGCAGGCTTCATTATGTGTCACATGATCACAAATTCTCTAATCCGCTTAGGGCTTGGGGAGGAAGGGATTTAAAAAAGTAATCAACAGGTAATCTAATAGGTTACTTAAGGCTGCCATACACACCCCGAGTAGGTCAGACAGACCTACTCCGATATGCACCGGAATGCAAAAGTGATGACGTCATCACGTTTGCACCCCGGTGCATTATGGGGCCCCTTTAGTCGGCCGGCACCCTTTGTGTGCCGGCCATTAGCTTCACTGAAGACGCCCATTCATTGAAGCTAATGCGCTCGGCTCCCATCGGCCAGAGATTATCGGACATGTCCGTTCTCTGGGCGGCCGAGCTGTGGGGCGACAGGGATCTGTCGCCCCATGTGGGCACATGCCGATTAGCGGCCAATTTTTCCGCTGATCGACGGCGCGCACGCCCGTTGGTCAGGTGAAAAATCGGCTGCTTATCGGAATGTGTATGGCAGGCATTAGTCCCTCCCCCAAACAGATAATGTGACCTGGCATTAAAAAACGTTAAAATATATTTCTGCTACTAACATTACTGCCATTTATGGATGGAATGTTTGTTTCCAATCTACATACCTAGGTCCCTTTAAGAGAGGCTCACACTTTTTATTTAGCTTATGTAAACTGAAAATGGTCATTTGTTGAGTTTTCAGCTTTAGGAGGCATATTTACAGCAATTAAAAATATCTTTACATGTCAAGTTAATTAGTAACTTAGGACCCCTTATTAGATGGCAGCTGCAAAATTCTTGCATTCATTGAACTTGGGAGTTTCTGCTTGAATTTCATTGCAGGATATCAGAATAGCCCACAGGACTGCTGTTTGGATGTCTCCTAGCCTTATAGATCTTCTGCTTGAGGGGGTTTTCAATAGGATTGAGGTCAGGGGAGGATGGAGGCCATGCCATGAGTTTGTCTCCACTTATACCAATAGCAGCCAGTGATGCAGAGGTATTCCTTGCAGCACCAGATGGTGCATTGTGATCCATGAAGATGATTATGTTATGGAAAGCACGGTTCTTTTATGTGTACCATGCAAGAAAGTTGTCTTCCACCTCCACATACTTTTCAGAGGTCATTTTCACACCTTCAGTGAACCAGCTCTCTTCCCATGATTGCGGCCCAAAATGTGACTTCTTGCTGACGTTGCAGCCTTATTGGGACATAAGCAGGCAACACACGTATAGATATGGGCCAGATCGATGGCCGATTCGAGCGCCGTGCACGCTCATGGCCATCTATCTGGCCCATATCTAATGAGGCCATCCCTGTTTTCGAGCAGGGAACAGGGATATCGGACATGACCGTAAAACCACGGTCGATGACCATTGCTTTGCATGGGAAACGCGGGTCTCCATGCAAAGCATCGTAGGAGCTGTAGACACAGCAGAGCTGCACCCCCAGCTCCTCCAATATCGGCAGCATCATCGTGCTGCTGCCAGGAACCTCGATGGCTCCTATATCGAGCAGTGTGTTTCCAGCTTTAGTGGCCGTTCAGCAACCATCCACCACTCCATCCATCTGTACCATCCAGGGTTGCACAACACTCATCAGTAAACAAGACTAGTTGAAAACGAGGCCCACTGCAACCATTTCTGCTTGTGATAATTGGTTAGGGGGGCTGCATAGAAGGCTTATCAATCCTCTGGAAGACTTGGCCCCTTGATGTACCTGGGTCTGGCACCAGCAGCTTCAAATACCTGTTTGCTGCTTTGTAATGGCATTTTAGCAGCTGCTCTCTTTCTGATTTCATGATTTCTGTATCACTGGTTTATACTTTCATTTTTTACGTTAAAGTCCTTTTATTTTCTCAAATATGTCCAAACAAAGGTCTAGTAGACATCCTAAATATAATAAAGTTTGAAACACACAATTATGGAAAAAATAATAATAGTTTAGTGGATGTAATAGGAGCAAGGACACAAGGCGCACAACCTAGTGCAACAAAGTAAAGTACTGTAAATGATAAAATAAATAATAAAAGATAAAATACTCACAACAAGAAGTGAACTCTTTGTGCCATGTGGTTAACAGAATGACGTCATGGGACACATTTCGAGTGGCAGCTCTTTAACTGTTACAGGGGGACCACACTCCCCCTTCATTTTAAGAGCTGCACACTTACATGCAACTTAAACACCCACACCTCATACTGACCCATTTTTACACTGTGAACTTTGCCTGGGTACCATACACCTACTGAGGGCCCTTCCGGCCACTGACAACACTTTAGCTATGTAAACATCGCTGACAGTTGTGTGTGTTATCTAAACCCATACTTTACTAATAATATTTGTATTGGATTAGAACTCCTCTCAGGGTCAACTTTAGGGGGGGCTCAGTCAACAAAATCCCTTCACCTCTTGTCTAGTACATAGGTAAATTTCCAACCTGGTACATAAATATACCCTTTTCTTCCACTGACCTACTAATGACATCCCCACTTACAACAACATCACATGTGCGGCTTCAAAACTTCTCTAGGGCCGCTCCTACTCTATGCAATTCTCTCCCTCGTCCCATAAGACATTCAAAAAACTCAGAAAACCCCCCTCTTCAAACTGGCCTACCCAACTTCTCATGCCGAACATCACTACCATGCCAGAATCCCCCCCCCCCCCCCCCCCCCCCCCCCCCCGCCGACCTATTGTGTACTCCCCAACCTCTTAAGCTGGTCATACATGGCCCCAATCGTTGTGCAATCAAAATTCCCTGAGCCACAATATGCATGAGGTATCCAATCCCCGAGAAGCACCAATATCTGATGTTCTCACTTATGATTAAACCATGTTGGAACATGGTTTACAGCAAGTAATATCTTCCTTGTGTGGTACCAGAAACAAAGCCTGGCTTACCTTCTGCATTCACTCAGTTTTCACTGGAAGTCTTTAAATACTAAAGCTAGCCCAGCACATATGCGGTTAGTTTCCGAACTATCCATCTGCGCGCGACTGCGGCCACCTTGAAAGGGGCGAAATTGACAAAAAACTTATCGAACAGGAATCCGACATGTCTGTATTTTCCTGTTACTTTAATTGGGGACCCGTGATCCCCATCTAAAGTATCGGCCAGGCAGCGATTCCCCGAACGTTTGATGCGTACTACCCACCTGGTATGATCGACCCACAGTGACAAACAGAACATTGATCATTTACATGTCGTTTTTTGTTTCCATGCGCCCTCCTGTGGCAGAAAGCGGTAATGGCGCTTTCATAAAAGATCAGCTGTGAATCTATAACAATGTGTGTTGGTAGAATCGATCAATGTTCGACTGGCGATCATTTATATTGTGCAATATGATCGACTTGCCAATTAATCAACCTGTATATGGCTACCTTTACTACAGTAACCAGGGACGGTTCTAGGGAGATTGATGCTAAGCACCCCTTCTGATGGCTCGTGAGGTGAGACTCTGTTACTGACTTTATTCTGTTCCATTCAAACCCCCACCCGGGGAAACAATTTACACTTCCGGGGGGAGAAAAAGCATGGGGGGTGATCCTACTCTACTTCTCTCTCTCCGGGCGGCGGCACGGATAGTCAGGTGCGCAGTGGGGGAGACATCTGGGCACCAGAAACGATTGCCCATGCCTAAAACTGCCACTGTCAGTAATTATGCTATGTACTGGAAAGGTGGGTTTACACATGTAGATTTTTTTGTTTGATCAATGAAGAACGATTTTTTAGTTGGTTGAACAAAAATCTAGAATGGCCAATTTGTTAGATGGAAAAGTTTTGTTTGACCTCGAATAAAAAATCATTGTACATTCAAATGTATTTTCATTCGATATCCGGTTGGACAAACAAAAAATCAAATGTTTGACAATGACATCAAACAAATCCAATTGGCAGTTGATTGAAGAAAACATCTACACGTGTTAACCTACCTTTAGGGTCCCCATACACCTTTAGATTTCCTTTAAATCTTCTTTTGTTTTACCAAAACCATGTACAGTATTTTTCAGAGAGACCACCTGACCATAAGTCACTTTTTAGAATGAATTAGGGAGAAATCCCCTGCAGTACCCAATTTTAGCCACAAAAACTGTGTCACTAGAGAGCACACTCCCAAATCACTTCTTGCTCACACGTGGGGAAGGAAGGGGGGGGGGGGCTGGCAGGGATATCTGCACTCTGGTCTCCCTCTCTGAGGTTGTGTGTGTGAGGAAACTGCCAACGAGTGCAGATTTCCCTACACACACTCAGCATTGGTTATATCAGCAGGGCTCTGCAAATATAGGCAATACAGTTTAGATGGGAGATCGGCTGTGTGTAGATCTTCCATCTGCTGGGAGAGCTGACAGGGAGCCATAAGACTCAATTTTGGGTAGTCCGAAAAATATGGTAATATGATTGAAATGTCTAAACAATTAAGTCTACCTGTGATCAATTGCAGAGGACCCGGCACTACATAGTTGTTGGTAGATCTAAAGGTGTATGGCCAGTAACCACCGTTAGACTATAGAAGATGATCACACAATTCATTCCCATCAGCATCAAACTAGACTTGCGTGTAAAGTCCTCTATGAAATGTTGCCATACAAGTCCAGCAGGGTGTTTAGGGAATTCCTACGCTGCCAACAAAGCCACTAAACAAACTTTATACAAATACCTGCTGGCTAACTTCCATGTGAACTTTATAACGGACCGCTTCTTAAAGTGGATTTAAACGAAAGAAACAAAACACAAGCATTACTCACCTACATTGAGTTGTTGCCCAGAGACAGCGACCCATAAAATGAAAAAATACGTACCGTATTTTTTGGACTATAAGACGCACAGGCACATAACACGCACCCAGTTTTTAGGGCAGAAAATCCAGAAAAAAAAATAGATTTAATACGTTTTGACATCAATTGGGATAATGCAATTCATTTAATGGATGCAATATTCAATTCAGCCACAGGTGTCACTAGCAGCTGTACACTGTCAGCTCAACTCGTCACACTACACTGATCTGTTCAGTGTTCTGTGTTAAGCCCAGCATTTCAGCACCACGGCCGAGCCATCCATAGCCAAACTGAACACAGCCCACAGCTCTCCTCTGTGTTTGTGGGGATGCAGGGGTAGTGTTTGGCCGCGAACCCTCCCTGGGTGTCCGCGAACAGGGGCGGGTCGAACTTCAAAGATGTTCGTTCGCCGTCCGCTCTGTTCGCGGACATATTCAAATTCCCCGCCTCTAGGCGGGGAATTTAAACGGAGAAACCGGATGTGACGTCAGTGTATGTCACATCCGGTCCGTGGACCGCCAACCTGGAACGCATAGTTCCGGTTACGGCCGCAGGATGTGACGTCACTGACGTCACATCCGGTTTTTCCGCCGGTCTTTCTCCCACTACAGAACCGGCTTCTGGTAGTGAAAAGATTCTTCCTCCGGCAGATACACAGTTTGTGATCCTGCCGGAGGAAGATTTAGACCTTCTTCTTCTGGCCGGCGAACAGTACGGGTCGAACACCCGTTCTGTCCGCCGCGAGGCGAACGGCGAACATGCCGTGTTCGCGGCCGAACTGTTCTCCGGCGAACAGTTCGCCCATCTCTATGCAGGGGATGTGGCATTTAGATGGAAGAGCCGAACATCGGCTATTTCATCTGAAATGACAGCTGCCGCAGCTCTCCTCTGTCGGGAGAGCTGGCGGGAAGCCAATGTGCGACCACCGACGGCCGCGCGTTCGGCTTATAAGACGCAAGCACTTTTTTGCCCCCAATTTGGGGGGTGAAAAAGTGCGTCTTATATGCCAAAAAATACGGTACCTTTCCTGGTTGCTTGCTCCGATCCTCCAGGCTTCAAGATGGAGGAGCGAGACTCTTCCGGGTCCTAGCGCATTATCCCTCCGCGTAACCCGATTCAGATGCGGCTGGCTGTGTGTGCATGGGAAAGGAGACGTGAAGTAATGTCTAATTTCCCATGTTTCAGCCACAGCGCAACCAACGGAGGTGGGGATTTCCTGGATTTATTAAGATTTACCAGGCATTTTTTCCCCCTACATTTGACCTCCGATCTGACCCCTGGTGCCAATAATAGAAGGCAGAATCGTGGGTGGTAGGTCCGCTTTCAGGATCTCTTCACATACATTTATTTTAAGATAATGAGTAACATCCAACTCTTTTCAATTTGTATTCTGACACATAAAACCAATTTTCATTAGCAACATAATTGTAGGGAAAACACTACGTGTTGCTACTTATAGACCCAGTGTAAGGAAAAGATCTTTTCGTCTTTTCATATTAGCAGTCCCACTCTTTCCTTAAGCTAGGCATACACAGGTAGATTTGTAAAAAGATTTGTGTACAATCGAGCGTCATGGACGGTTACAGTGCTGGATTGTACTCTAATCTGTTTACAAACCTACCTGTGTGTGCTTTTCTTCGGGCGGGATCAATAGAGCCCACTAGAAGAAACATGTTGGAAACCCCCGTTCAATCTCCATTACTTTGAATAGAGACATGAGTCTCCATGCAAAGTATTGGATGTGCTGCTGCAGCCTGGACCCGCTGTCAGTGTGAAGGGGGCAGAGCCAGCACTTCTCTCTCTGAAGCTGGGAGAGGCAGTCTGCTTCTTCCCAGGTCGCACCCCGTGTTGTGATTCACAAGTGCTGCGAGCTGGGGAGAATAGGTCCCCATTGAGCGGGAATGGATGTGCCCATTAATTTCTGTTCAATTGATCCCCAATCACTGCGTGGTGACGTCACCATGCTGTGATTGCTCAGGGGTGGATTGCACAGGAATCTACCCGTGTGTGCCTTGCTTTAGACTCCAAAACGTAAAAAATTTGGTCACATCAGCATTCCTCATAGCTGGAACACTTCCACTATTCCTTTAAAATAACCTGTCCGATAAAAGCGACCGCTTCACTTTAAAAGCCAGCTCCTCTCAGTAATTTGTTTGGAAATCTTCATTTTCAGGTTGTACCGACCTAACGTTTCTCAAGGTTATGCTGACCTGGGACAGATGCCAGGATAGTAGGATCAAAAGTCTTTGGTGACACACTCAGCACTTCTAGAGTGTTAAGTTACCCATACACTTAATAGCCAAATCTAGCGATAACGTCATGCCATGCGCATTTGCGGCCATCCAGCACAGCTACTCCTGTCTTCGAGTGGGAACCAGACATGTCCGTAAATCCTGTTCAATCATGAATGTCGACCACAGAAGCCAGCACTGCCGAATACACAGCTCAGAAACAGGACAGGTATAGACCTGTGTATTGGGTAGGGGACTTTATAGTACAGTAAACCTGTGAAGGGAAAAGTATCTGATTTTTCTGCCAATTACATATCTTGAAATTACTACATGCCTGGGTAACAGGAGGCATGAGGCTCGCTCACCTAATGGATTATATAGTGTTCTATCATATAACCAGAGCAGAGAACTGTATTGTGGGGGCAGAGGAAAGGTTCTTGGCACACCAAAGGCATGGACTCCAAACATTCATTCAGGTGCATCAAGGGCAAGTATGAGGTCAGATGTCCCTGTACACCTCCATGACCATGCTTTATAAACCTTAGAATAGACAAGACATTCCATCTTGTCAAAGCAATAAACGCTCCCAATTCTATCCGGGTCATCAATATCCTTCTTCCTGCCCTCTCACACTGTTGTCACCATTATGTTGTAATGTTTTTTTCCCCATTTAAAGATAAACTCACCTTTGTGTCTCTCACTGGCCAACCGCTCTTATTATTGGGACAAATAATGAAAAAAAAATAAAATAAAGTCCTTACCTGTACAGAGATATTTGTGCATCTCTGGTGAGAACGGTGTCAGATGGGACATTCTAAACCCTCGAGGCGTTGCACCGCCATGTTTTTAAAGCATGCTACGGCAAAAACAATTACATTGAAATTCTTCGCCTTCCTCCCTCTTCACATACCCCAGTGCGTTGCTGAAAAGAAAACCAGGGCGCCTCCTCTAAATGGAGTTCAATGGCGACATTCACCCCCCCCCCCCCCCCCCCCCCCCCGACAGGGAAAGAAGGCTGAGGACCCCCTACCGACAGGGTGAGTATTCGTAAACAAACTCGACCCAAACTAACCACAAAGGAGGTTAAACTGCTTTTGTTTTCGTCTATTGAAAACCATTATATCTAGCACCCTTAGACGTCACACACATTACTACAGTATTACCCCATGGAGGACTAGCAGTGTTGTACTCATACCGGTCAATCCTCCCGTTTTGGCTGGGAAAGCTTTGCCAGCCAAAACCCAATTTCAAGAAATTGTGCTAATTTAGCAGAGAGTAACGCTCTCTCCCTGCTAGATCAGCCGAGAGGTACGTCTGGAACCAGAAGTGAAGTCACTTCCGGTACTTGGAAAGCAGAAGAACCAAAATCCGCATACCAGAAGTGACGTCATTTTTTTCTCCCCAAGTTGAGTTATGGTTGTACCATTATTCATAGATGAGAGTTTAGAGTCCAAGTGATCCCCTTTATTGACCAACGGAAGTCATTTAAAAATCAAACTTTCACAATGTCTCAGATCACTTCAAGCCTAATACCAAAAGAGATCGGAGACATCATGAAAGCTTGCTTTTTCAATGACTTCATTTGGCCAATAAATGGTATCACTAACCCCAAACCTTCGGCAGGGCTGGCAGCTCCATAGGTAATCAACATGGCTACTTCTGATTTATGCTCCAGGAAGAAGGGACAATGTTATACAGTGAAATATTATATGCAAGGAGAAAGGCATTGGGGTACGACCAGACTAATCCTTCATGGTGAAGTCATGAAATAGGTAAGCTGGGAACATGAGACTTGGGTATTATACAGTCAGTATTCACTATAGGTTGGACTGTCACCATTAAAGGAACTTCTACCAACACAAATTGGAAACTTAAAATACAAAATAATTTATTAAGTAGACATGACAATGTAACATATGTACAACATACACAAACGCTCCAACTTTCTCTTGTTCAAGAACTTTTTGCTCGTTTGCTTTTGGCCTTGCGCACTTCTTCCATGAGGTCTTT
>CM070037.1:107735027-107754710 GCA_036250615.1 Ptychadena robeensis | reverse complement strand
AAAGACCTCATGGAAGAAGTGCGCAAGGCCAAAAGCAAACGAGCAAAAAGTTCTTGAACACGAGAAAGTTGGAGCGTTTGTGTATGTTGTACAAATAGGTTAGTTACATGAAAACTATGTCTTCTCAATAAATTATTTTGTAGTTAAATGTCTAAACTGTCAGATTATTATGCATCGAGCAGAGATCACCACCCGATGGAGTGTGTAGACTGAGTAGTATCTGTATTCGTTATGTGTCCTTGCATAGTTGTAATCTACAAATGTTTAACAGCAGTGTGAAGAAATGAGCATACAGGAAGGAAGCCCAAGTCTGCTTGCAGCTAGGCGGTCCAGCGTGGTGTCACTGGAAGGGTGGTGCGGGGTGAAGACTAAATGGAGTTCCCTCCATTTAGTCCTCGGTCTGCCCCTCCAGCCTGATGGCTGTGGAGTGAAGGAAACTAAATGTAGCCGTACACGGGCATTCCTGCACGATTTTTCGGGCGATTATCTGCTGGTCACTTGGCCAAAAATCGGGTGTGACCACCTGACGAGATCGACCAGGAATCTCCTGAACGTTGGATCGCAGTGATCTGACATTCGTAAATTCCCATCCGATCCTCTGAGGGGGCGGCAGCTGCATGATGTCCTCATGCTGCAGTCTGTCCCTCATTGTCCCTATTGAGGGAGAATCTCAATGTGTATGCCTAGCTGGTAACTAGAGACCCCGGGCGAAGTATGGCAGTGACAGGAGCGATAAGGAGGTGGGAGGTAAGTATGTTTCGAGGTTTGGCCTATGGTTTGTCCAGATGAACACAGTGCAGAATAAAGGGATAATGTGGCAGAGGTAGTTGGGTGAGAAATTAACCCGGATAAAGAAATGTTCCATCATACGCAATGCTTGTACCCAATAAATACCAGTTACTGTGTTTTCCGGACCCCAAGATGCTCCGTTGTAGGGGAAGCAACCTATACACCAGATGGTCTGATGCCTGAAAAACACTGGGTTTTTATACCCTCAGCTGGCTCCATGCTCCAACCTGCTATGATGGCGAGGAATCCTCTTCTGACAGCTACCCCGCCTCTGGCCCTGGCCGGCAGAGCTGTATGTGTGCTGGACAGCTCGAGCCCAACAACATACAGTGCAGATGGAAGAGCCATCCGCCATGAGTTGCCTACGCTCAATAGCCAGCGGTAAGAAAATCTCCATAGCTGAGGTCCATGAAGCAAACTGGATGTGGAAATTGTCAAACTACCCAACATCTAGTGTGATTAGAAAAACCTTGGAACTATGGTATTCATATCTACTAATTGTTAATAAATAAGGAGGGGTGACCTTAAGCCAGTGGTTTCCAAACTTTTCTAGACTAGGTAACATTATTGAGGTTGCTCTCCTTCAAAATACACAGTTCAGATTGGGGGGCCATTTTATACAAGCCATGTCTGTGTTGAAATATCATGTGCTAGTATTGGTGTGAAATCACCCTCAAACTTCTAATACAACTTTTACACCAATCATGCAGACATGCATCATGTATACACACCAATCATACAGAAACACATTGACACACATTACATGTGCTCTACTTACTGTCTGCAGCTAGTTTCCCCATGGTTGGAATCCTGCTTGTCCCTCAGCCCACTAGCTGTGCACCCACTGAAATATCTCTACACCCCCCCCCTCCCCCCCCGTTTAGGAACCACTTAGGCACATGGTCCAGCACGGTCCTATAAATGACCAGGTGAAACCAATGAGGTTGAGGAACAAACTGCCTTTTCAGTGGCTCATCCTTTGAGACATAGGGGCCTGTCTGTGGAAAGGTCACAGTAATATGAATGGTCAGCAATCCATGATTGTGGCACATCAGCTTCCTGGTTCCTTATAATCCATTTCCCAATCTTAAATTTCCTGCAGATCATTCCCTGTGCACACCAGTCTTTTTGCCATGCCTTGTCTTGCACATATCAAGCATTGGATATGGTAGTATCAATAGATGAGTGGCAATGGTAAAGCATTGGAGTGCGTGGGATGATAGGAAGAGGAAAGTATTATTATCATTTATTTATATAGTGCCAGCATATTACGCAGCGCTGTACGATATATTAGAGTTGAGATGCCACACAAGATAACACACAGGTACAGGTTATGACACAGGAGGAATAGAGGACCCTGCCTGGGCGGGCTTACAATCTATTAGAGTATTGGTAAGGTTGGCAAAAAGGAAAGTGTTGGCATTTACCATATACTGTGCCCATTGTTTCAGCCCTTTCACTACTTGTCCTCCAGTTGCTGTGCTGAAACAATATACCCACTGTCATAGAAGAGCACTCTGCCAAATGCTATAAAAATAGTTGCAGCAATAGGTCGCAGAGCCCTTCATGGATGGAAGTGTACAAGAACTACAGACTTTAAAATGACTCGGGATTATAAAAGTCACATCACTTTTACTGAACTTTAACCTCTTAACCATAAGTAGAAAATCACTGTTCCCGAGTTTCCCCATGTGACCCAAAGTTTTAAATGAAGATCATAAGGTCTCTGTCTTGTGATACTATCCATAGCTCTGCTTGTATTAAAGAGCCAGACGGACCGTTTAGTAGATCTAAGGTGACTTGTGGTTAGCAATGCACTAGTGGCACCGTATTATACAAACATAGTACAAGCTGATGCCAAACTGATACATTTACAACAACATTTATGCTAAAGATATAACATAGATCTTAGGGTTCAGTGAATTGCAATCCATCCAAATAATATTTGCAGTATGCAGATAGTATGGTGCTTTGAAAGTTATCTATTCTGCGTGTTGCAAACGCAGGGCTAGTCATAAGTATGAAATGTAGTGTTGCGGTAGTGCAACCCAAACGCGGCTAGTGAGAAAGCCGGTCTGATGTGGCTGCGGTACAATTTCTGCCCAGCAGTGGACACGCTAGCGGTAAAGATATGTTTCGACGGCTGTGCTTAATGCTGTGGGAACAGCCAGTGCTGTGGATAGGTAGTGTGGATCGGGTCTGTCTACAAAACTGCATGCAAACTCAAATACCATTACTAACATGTCCAATCACTGTTTAATATTACCAGGTCACTTTTGGTCGATCATACCTGGTGTGTGGGAATCAATTTCCATTTGATCAACTTAAATAGATTTTTTTTGTCTCAATCGTGTATTGGGGTGTTAGTGGAGGACACAAAGTAGTGGTAGCCCTGATGTTCGGGTCCCTCATGAGTCACCCGCTGGAAACTTTCATACTAATTGAACCAGCACACTGAGAAAGATACTCTCTGAGGAGAGGCAAAACGCGTGAGTAAGAACTCCTCAGCTATGTGTATGATGATATTTACAGGCTGCACTAGATTGGAGGTGGGATAGAAGGGATGATGGTGGATGGATCTGTTATTATTATTGTTATAATTTCTTTATATAGCGCCAACATGTTACGCAGCGCTGGTGACACCACCCACATCCATTAGCTAAACACATGCAGTCCATCGCTTATAATCGAATAAGGGTTGGTAACTCAATAAATCTTTTTCTTCTCTTTCTTGCAAAGCATACAAAAGGAATCCCACGTGATACACTTACTGAATGCAGCTGGTTCTATGGAAGTTTACATTGCCTCCTACTCTAACGCAATTGTTCTACAGAATTAATAACATTTATCAAATACACCAATCCTATAGTGGTAAATGTTTTGCAGAAGAAATGATCCTGATAAGCACCCTGCAGGATAGCTTCATCCGTCATACTGTGCAAATCCGGTAATTTAATACTCAGGTCACAAAAGGTTTTCCGAACAGGTGTCAGTGAGCACCACAAACAAAGACCGATGACATCCACACTACATAAATACCAAGAATAAATATATATATTTCCATACTGATGGCTGCAGTTCCACTACCTGTACATGATAATAACATGTACTATGTTTATGTCTTATCTGTAACCAGTGATAAGAATTATGACATCATAAACTTACACTAATGGTCCCCATACATGCACAGACATTAACGGCTGACCGATTTAAAACGATCAATTTTTAGATCGGTTGACTGAAAATTGGTGCATGCCCATATGGTCGGATCAACTAAATTTGATCGTAATTGTGAAAAAAATCGATCAAAACATGATCGGACATTTTGATCGGTTGAGTACAAATTGAGTACAAATTATTTTGTAACCGACGGATTTTGATCGTTTTTGATCATTTGCATACTAATACTTCATTGTCATCAAATGTCCATGCCCTCTGTACACAGCACTTCCGATTGAAAAAAAAATCGCCCGATTAGACAATCAATTTCATTTATGATTAAAATTTGAAAATCGATCAAAAATTGGTTATTCCATGTGGAGTTTATTTAATTACAATGACATTTTTATGCTACTTTTACAGATGACTAGCAGAGATATAATCAAGGAAAAGTAAAAAATGAATGTGCAGCTAATCCAATCAAACTTTGCAGCAATTTGATTGGCTCAGATTCAAGTTACTGTAATCTCACCACTATTGCAAGGATGGATCTTGTGAGGGTCGCGGGGATCACTAGTAGAGATGGTCAAATTTTTTTTCATAAATTTGACGATTTTGAGTTAATTGCAAAGCCCCTGAACATGGTATCAACACCAAACTTGCTGGAGATGTAGAGAAGTGTCGGGGGTATACTACAACAAAAAAGTATGTCTCTAACACAAATAGTTTTTGCACAAATTAAGTTCAAAATCAAGTAAAATTTTCAAATATCGGAATTTTGACTTTGTTTTTTAACTTAATTTATGCAAAAACTACAATTGCTAAAGTGATTTAAAATGTTCCCACAGCCCTTCTCTACATCTCCAGCAATTTTGGTGATGATACCATTTTCAGAGGCTTTGTAATCAGCTCACAAAGTTAGCAAGTTGAAAAATGTAACCATCTCTAATCACTAGTCTTCATGTAGTATACCCCAATATCTACTACGATCTCACCTTAAGCCTAGCCCTTGCTTGAATGAGAGACACGATACATCTTCCTGACATTCCCAGGACTTAAGCGCACAAAGTGTCCCACCTGATGACTGATGAAACCCTGCAGGGATCCCTAGATTGCAGAGCCAAAGGGTTTAAGCAGAAGATTAATCCAGGTACACAGCAGCGGTCATACATATCAATCCTCTCCAACAAACACAATATCCAAAGGGTTAAACGGAAATGTAGTCCAGGTACATAGCGGGGGTCATACACATCAATTCAGTCTAAACCGGGGTACAGACGGCTCGATATTCGAGCCATCCGATGTACCCTGCAGCAGCTGCTGTCAGATATCGGAGAAGCTGGGGAGAGCGGAACTCTCTCCCCAGCTCCTCCTCTGCCGAGCTTTGCCTGGAGACCCAGGCAAAGCATCGGACATCGCTGTATTAATGGTCATATCCGATAAGGCTCGAAAACAGCTCTAGAGGCAGATTATATGGGTCAGATAGACGGCCGTGAGTGCGCATGGCGCTCAAAACAGCCATCGATTTGACCCATATCTCCACCTCTGTACCCTGCTTAAGGCCCACCTTTTAATCTATCTGGACGATTTCCTTCAGATCTGCCAACAACAAGTCTACTGGCCTCTAGTGATGAGCAGCATAGGCAATATTCGGATTTGCAATATTTCATGAATAATTCTACTTATATTCTAATCCATATTTGCAATTTCAAATATTTAGGAATATATCATCGCGAATATTCACAATGCATGGTTGAATGTTAACATGCTATATTTATTTTAGCATTGCAAATATATATTCGCAATGCGAAAATAAATATATCATGTTACCATTGAACCATGGCCGTAAAGCTTAATCATTGGCCGGTGCAAAATATTGTGAATATTTGAGATCCGCCACCATATTCGCGAATTCTCGAATAGCCTATACCCATCCAATATATTCGCAATTTGAACATTCAAGCTCAACACTACTGGCCACCATGATAAAATACATAGTGACTGGAAGGTTTAGAAGTGTTCTTATATTACATGGTTTTGGTAGAAGAAAAAGTGATTGTACAGAAATTGTATGGTAAGATTGTAAGGTGTATGGGGGGCTTTACAAACACAGTATCCAAAGGATTAAATGGATACACAGTGGGGGCATACACAGCAATTCAATTCATCACTAACAAGTGCCTGGTTTGGTGAGTAGCTATTTTTGGAGCTTCGAAAAAAATTGGAGGGAACAAAAGAAAAGAGGTTAGAGCAGTCAGAGTCAATAAATTGAGGAATGGTTTATCTTATGACTAGAAAGTGAGTGGCAAATATGACTTACTTTATGGCTGATAGGGAAAAAAAACATTGTTGGGTATCTCTTTGCTAGCAACTTTTAAAAGAGTAAGAGAAGAGTACACAAGAGTACACCCCCCCCCCACCTATTGTATACCTTGTTCCCCAACCTTAGAGTGTAAGCACGTCCGGGCAGGGTCCTCTACTCCTCCTATGTCATACCTGTACCTGTGTGTTATGCCTGCCATACACCCACAGACGGGTGCAGACAGACCAGCTCCGATGAGCTGTGGAATGCAAACGTGATGACGTCATCACGTTGCATTCTGGTGCATTGTGGGGCTGCTTTAATCGGCCAGGCACCCTTTGTGTGCCGGCCATTAGCTTCAATGAAGACGCTGGTCTTCATTGAAGTTAATGGCATCGACTTGTATCGGCCAGAGAACATCCGACATGTCCGCTCTCTGGCCGGCCGAGCTGTGGGGCGACAGGGATCTGTCGCCCCATGTGGGCACACGCCGATAAGCGGCCCATTTTTCCGCTGACCGACACACGAGCGCGCACGCCCACCAGTCAGCGGAAAAATCGGCCGCTTATCGGTGTGTGTATGCCAGGCATTATTGTGTGTTAACATCTCCACTCTAATCTATTGTACAGCGCTGCGTAATATGTTGGTGCTATATAAAGAAATGATAATAATAATAATACATGGAGTGGGCTCAAACACTGTCTCCACTCTGTGTGGTTGGGTCTGCTTGCACTCAAGTCACCTGTCAGATAGCTTGGTCCTTCCCACTGCGTTTGGTATGACTTAAGGTTGAGGTTTCCTAGGCGTTGATGGATCAGACGAGGTGTCTGTATTCAGAAACATCTATTGGCAAAAAAACTAAAGCTAGCCACACATGGTTCAATTAATCGTTCAATTGAGGTTCGATTAGATTTTGTAGTTTGATCAAAAAAATCGAAAATCTATTTTAATTTAATCGATGTACACCACATGGGGAGTACGATTATTGTTCAATTTCGACTAAAAAGTTAATCGAAGTAATTCAAAATCGTCGATTGAATTCCTCTTACGATTTTAGTTTCAATCGGAAATTAAAGGGAACTAGCCACACAAATCAACCAAAAAAAATCGAGCCAAAAAAATGTAGCCCAAAAATCAACCAAAAGAAAGCTGCAAGGAATGCAGTTAGATGATTGTACAATCGAGCAAAATTTGTCAACCTGTCTGATCACTTTTCAATCGACGATTTGGCAAAAATCGATCCATGATCGTCGATTGTACTATGTGTGCAGCATAACAGTTTAATATATGATAAGGTGCCTGGAAAACATTTGCTTAAGCCAGACTTCATTATAAATCATCTTATATTAAATGTAATCTTTGCAAGTAGCATTACACTTACATGCAGAAATATAGAAATGTTCAATTATTAACATTTTACAATATCTTCAAAACATTATAAAAGCTATCAGTTATCTAATTATAATTTAAACAAGATATTTATTAAATACAATAATTACATTAAAAAAAATATTAAATCAACGCATTTCACGACTTTTCAGTTCCTCAGGGTGCAAAAATAAGGTGGTTTGTGAAGAAGTGGACAGAATAGGTGTCCATCCACAGAATGATACCTCGGCGTCACCAAGCTGCGCTAGATCGCTGGTCAATCGAACTGGAATCTGATGTGCACGACTATGCACAATGATTTCCTTTTGATGGTCCGGTGTTGTGAGATATTAATACCTCACATCACTGGCTGAGAGCTGCAGGCAGCAGGGAAAGCCTGACACAGGATGGCTGCAGAGGCTAGGTGCCCTACTAGGCTCCGCCCCATTTCCCTTGCTGGGAGCTGGTCAGCTGTGTGTCTTCCAAGCAGTGTTCCTTGCGTGGAAGACTGTTAAAACTTTTTTCAAGTTTTTACCAGACCAAGAAATGAGAGAATATTCTCCATTGAAGAAATCCATTGTGTTCCTCAGCTGCAGCTCTAAATTGCTCTTCCTTACTTTGTAACAAACTGTCCAGCAGACATACCCAAAAAAAGCTTCATAAGCTTGTTGCCTTTTGCTTTTGGCTTTGTTAGGATAATCTTATTAGTTCACAGTATCAGTCCAAGTTTTTGAGTCATTGGGAAATTGGCCAACTGGGTTTCGTTGGAAACAAAGGTAGAGGTAAATGTCATTGCTCCTTGCTGCTTTACTGGCAGCACTTTCATGCCCTTGAGTTTAATAGCCCAAATATCCTGCTGAACTTGTTTGGTAATATGTCACAATGAGTTAATGTTTAAGCTTTAAACAGTTGACTCAGCCTAGTCCAATAATTACTGTAGAGAGAGATTCTCACAAGGCAGAAACATGAGCGTCAGAAGACGCTTCACTTATCTAGGTCATGAAGACATGATTAGTCACTGTCTGCTCTGGTACATGACGTGTTAGACATCCACGTCATACAACATCGATGTTATTCAAGGCTGTTTTCACATCTATTCACTGCATTTCCTTGTGTTCCTCATCCCTGTGTTCATGACTTTATGCTTATAGTAACATGATGTTTATGTAATTTGCATACATTGTACATTGGGTCATGTATCCCAGGTAATGAAACAAGAGAAAGGGGGATAGGGGAAATGATAGGTGTCATGTGCTAAACATTGTCACAGAACACTACCCCAAAGCTTTTGTGGTTTGTCCACATGACTTTTGGCATACTGCAGTCGACTCTTCTTATTCTTTGGAGACAGCAAGGGGGTGCGCCTGGGAGTTCTGGCATGGAGGCGTTCATTACGCAGTGTGCGCCTTATTGTCTGACCTGAAACTTCAGTACCTGCATCTGACAAATCTTTTTCCAGTTCCTCAGCAGTCACACAGGGACTTTTCTCCACTTTGCGCTTCAGGTAGCGCACAGCAGTGGAAGTCAGCATGTTCTTTCTGCCACGACCAGGTAGCGTTTCAACAGTGCCCTTTGCCTCGAATTTGCGAATGATGCTTCCTATGGTGTCTCTTGGTATGTTTAACATCTTTGCAATCTTCTTATAGCCATTGCCCTTCCTGTGAAAAGAAATCACCTCTTCTCTTGTCTTCCTGGACCATTCTCTTGACTTCACCATGTTTGTAAACACACCAGTTAGGCTAAGTTTACACTGGCGGTTTTTTATCGCCAGGTAAACGACCATTTAGCGTGACCGACCGGCGGACGCCACATTAGGCGTCGGCCGGTCGGTTTTCGGGCTGCCATCCCATAGAAACTCTATGGGGTCCTTAATTAGATGCCCTGTAATCGCCTGCACTGTTTTGCAGACAACCACAGGGAGTCGTTTATCCCGCGGCTGCTGAAAGCATCTCGAGAACCGCCAGTGTAAACTTAGCCTAAATGTCTAGAAGAAGCTGAGTATCACAGTCATTTTAAATCTGCCTAATTGGTGCTTATTATGCTTTATGCTGCTCGTTGACATCCACAGGTGTTTTCAATACCTGATCGAAAACACTTGAATGAACCTCTTTTCTTAAGCTAGCCATACACGTGTCGGATTCCATGTTGAATCATGGAATCATGGAATGAGAACATGTTGGTTCTCTGTCGGATCCAATTCTGAGCCCCCGATCAATTGGACGCGATCACTCGGACAAGGTGGTATGCAGCGATCGGATCCTCTTAAGTGGCTGATTGACTGCAGCTCCCATTCCCACTGAGATCGCCGGAATCAATTGGGTGAGTGATCAATTGGCCATGGAATCCGACACGTGTATGGCTAGCTTTAAGCGTGGTAGTCTTTAAGGGGTTGAATAATTGTGTCAATGAAGAAATCACAACAAAAGCATTTTATACTGTATTACAAAAACAATTGATGCCATTTTAGTTGCATTTGGCTCTTTAACAAGTCTTGCATTGGGGGTTGAATAATTTTGAACACAACTGTATTTCGTTCAATGTTTTCATCAGTATTGGACAATTTTCGCCAATCCAACCATGTGTGCAGTATACAATTTAAGTGTGATAAATGTCAATTTTGATCATTTTAGGTCGATCGAACACTAAAATCGAACCATGTATGCCTAGCTTTACTCCCTCTCAGGCATTGATTGGAACTCCAGGTGCTGGATTAATTCATGCCATGTCTCCATGGTTCAGTCCAAGCAAAAAGTCTGCACACCAGAGATAAAATTCCAAATGCTTTATTGTTAATTGTTATTCATGATAAGATTTACTTTCTTATATATATATAAATATTTCCTGTTTGTTTTGTGCCAATATGGTAAATCATATTTTATGCAGAAAATCAACTAAATATTCAGGTCTAAGACGGAAGCATGACAAAGCGTTAAGTTCTATTTATCTTTATATGTTTGCATACTGACAAATATCAATTTTATAGACTTATTTTTTTGTTATTATATATCCACAAAAAGTCATAGAATTGCTATGCTCTAAAGAATTGACAATTAAAAAACCCTTTTCCAGTACTGTATACATGAGTATACAAATGAAGTTGTGTGGAGCTGTAATCTCAACTCAATCTGCAATATCAGCTTCAGCCCCCGGGTGTCACTAGAGCACTTGCTGGCAAAGCACAACACAAGCAGTGCTTCTCACACAGCAGGAAAGAGGGGAGAGGAAGCTCCGTGCATCTCTCCTTTGTGTAGTAGGCGGATGCGCTTGGAAAGGATAATGATAATGAAGGATGACACAGAGCTAGTTTTAAGACCATGTTGAGCACCAGCATTACTACCTATTGTCACCCCTGCCGATAAGAAGTGCCAAATTGTACCAAAATTACACAAAGGTACACTCAGTAGACACCTAAAGGCCCCCCACCCACACGTACCGAGTGGGGGCTGACAGAGCAGGACAGATCAGCTCTGAAATACAGCGTGATGACATCATCACGCTGCTTTCCAGAGCTGACAGCATCGGCCGGCACCCTTTGTGTGCTGGCTGTTAGCTTCAATGAAGATGCCGGTCTCCATTGAAGTAACCGCGCGCGCACAAGCCCATCGGTCGGCGGCAAAATTGCCCACCGCTCGGTGCGTGTATGGCTGGCTTAAATCTACTCCAAATAGTGGATAATTTCCCCTTTATGGTTTAAACCAACTGGGTACCTAGTACCAAGATGGTATATCCAGGAAATTTCTTTACAAGCCAACTTGGCAAATGTATCCCCTTTGCTGGGTTCTAATCAAATCTGTTCGATTGCCTGGATTTTTATTATTATTTATTATTTTGGTTGGCCTCCTTTTGGTTGGCCTCCTTTTGGTTGGCCTCCTGAACACTATGCTTTTGAGATTTGGGTGCAGTCCTTTTATAGGATGTTTCCCATAATCATCCGGGGCATACCAATTTATAAATCTTGATGAGTCATCTCAGAGTGGACCAACCTGATTAGACAGAAGTAATTGGGCTTATGACATGTATCTAGGCTTTGGGCCCTCAACCAGCATTTGGGCACCAAAAAAACACAATAGTATGAGAGATTCTATACTCCAATTTTCTGTCCCTGTACTACTTTCCCAGTGCCTGTGGATCCCTCCATATTACCTGAGTGTAACCTGTGGCAGTCCATGTACTAAAGACTGTAAACTTTCCAGAGGCGGACATGCAAGTACAAGTTTCCTCTTACCAAGTTATCCCTGGCCCTCGTTTTGACTTTTACAATGAGCTTCTGGATTTATAAATCTCTAATGTTTGTCTGTCCTATTTAAGTTAAATAAACTTCCAAAGGTTAAACAGCATGCCCCTTGTAAGCTGGCTGATCCTCAATCCTGTACACCAGAACAAACAATTTTTTAGAGACTATCAGGGAAATGTTTGATGCCATCCCCTGCAGAATGAAAAGTGTCACATGAAAAGTTACTTTATAAAAAGGGATCAAAGTTTAAGCAAACAAACTTTTTTAAACATTTATACACATTTTTTTTGATATGAGCAAATGAAGATATGTTTGGAAAGGTACTGACCTGGAAAGCTTAAGAAGTTGTATGCACTCAATGCATAATTATAACTCTATAAATAAATCCTACAACATATACAAAATGTCATAGAAAAGCTGCACTGCCACCAAGTGTTAAAGCATTCCAACTGCAATTAATAAGTGAACCTAACCTAACCGATCACGTAGCTGACATTACTGACCTAGTTCACAGACCCAGAATGAATACTGCATGTACTTCAAATGTCTAGCTAAATAAGGTACAGATTGTATTACATTTCCAGGCATGCAGTTGGAACTACAGACGCCCGTTATTCTGTGCATACAAACTATTGTTATTCTTTAGCACTGTGTTTCACATTTGAATTGCCATCAAATTGGCTAGGAAATGTGGGAACATGAAATGTTGTGTCCATTTCTGCTCTTCTTGATACCCCACAACTTAAGACCCTTGTCTAACAATATTCATAAGTGGTAATCTTCTATATCCCCTCAAGGCGGTGTCTGCTTACCCATTCTCCGACCCCTCTACCACATTCTTGTCTACCCCCATTTTTCCCCCCATAGGATGCAGCCATCCCATTGCAATCTGCTATATGGACCCCTTTCTGGTCTCTGTATGTGTTTGGCCTTTCATCATCCCTATTTTTTCTCTTACACGTAAATTTATGCTGTAAAATGTATTCCCCACCTATCTGATGAATACTATGCAAGGAACCATTCACACCAGAGTCTGGAAATTCCACTCTTCAAGTGGCTGGACGCATGAAAACTGGATGAAAGCCAGGAAAATGAGACATAAGAGGTCTCTTTTGAGTGCATGTCCGATAGGGATTACATGGGGACATTATGAACACTCCCAGAACACTTTACCACAGTGAGCAGGCGGCCAAACTGTTGGAATACAGGTTTGTATTGTATTAACAACAACTATTTGTGTGAATATTTTTCTGTAATGTCACTAGATGGCAGTGTTGTGAGGCACAGTCATGTGACCTACAAGTTTCCTGTGTTTGCTATGTTCTGTTATAATAAAGTTTGTTTAAGAGCTGTGTGAGCCACACTACGAGACTGTCTGTCTGCCATTTGCTACATCCATAAAGGTTTTTCTATCAGGTTATGTGGCCAGGATACGCAACAGAATCCCAGATACCTCCAAGTAATACAGATATCCTGGATACAACCAGATACAGCTAAGCTACAGCTCTTGAGTGCAGGAGACAGCAACAGATACGAAGACAAACAGCAGTAATGGCTGCCAGCATCCCCTCAGCAAAGTTCTCCCATCGTCAAACCTGACAATCAGACTACCAGTCCTGGAAATTCAAGATGAAAATGCTGCTCATAAGAGAAGGTACGTGGAAATGTATAAATGAACCCCTACGCTGCACAGCCCACAGATGATTGGCTAGACGAGATCAGAAGCCAGGCACAATCTCCCTGTGCTAGATGATGATCAATCATACATACTTTAACTGTCAGACGGCTAAAGAACATGTGGGAAGAGCTGCAGAAAGTGCTGAGAAGCTAATCTCAGCAATAAACTGTATTTAATCAAAAGCTCTATCAGACAAGCTACAGAAGAGCAGGACCTGCGGACTATATACAGACAGCCCTTAGATATGGTGGAGAGACTGAGAGGGATTGGAGAAGTTATAAAAACTTTCATATTGCAGCACTCTTACTGAGTGGCCTTCCTGAAAGTTTGTGAGACACTTGTCACAGCACTAGATGCACGTCGGATGATGAACTGACACTGGAAACGTAAAAGCAAGCTTGTGATGAATACAAGCGCAAGACAGAGAGCTGAGGAGTGTCAGTGTTTCCAGTGCAGAGACACATTAAGATGAAAAATAAAGCCAGTAAAGTGCAGCTAGAAAAGCGGGGAATGCTTTGTGTCAGAAAGCCAGGACACCTAAAGGCAGATTGCAGATCTGAAAGCTAGAATGCAAAAGCATGTGGATTGCACAAGCTAAGAATGTCCACTGAACACAAGTATGCATTTAATTCCAGAAATAATGTCACCTTGTGCAAGCATGGTGTGGTGACTCTGGTGCTACAAGTCACATGACTAATGACAGACTTTCTTCACTCAGCTTGAGAAAAGCAATCAGAAAGATAACTACAGTAATGGACAATTGATGAAATCAGAGGGAATAGGTGATGTGTTCTTACGTCCTATCTCTCCAGATTCACCGGAAGATCCATATGAGATGTCTGTATGTGCCAGATCTTGAAAGCCCTTTTGTCAGTGAAGAAACTCACACCAGGCAACATAGTCACATTTGGGTGATTTTGTGTCATCACAAAGGGGAGCTTACTTGCAAAGGCCAAAATCACAGATGAACTATACCAGCTCATTGCAGTGATGTTAATATTGCCAAAGAAGAATAAATTCAAACTGCATCCACACCTGGCACAGACGCTTGGGCACAGAAGTCGATTCAATAAAGAAAAGTTGAAACAACTATGCAAGTGGTATCAGACTAATCCATGTGATCAACAATGACTGTACCAGCTGCATTAAGGGGAAATGACAAGGAAACCCTTTCCAAGCGAGCACAACAAAGCTCATCAACCTCTGGACTTAATCATTCAGATCTTTGTGGTCCAAATGAAAAACATACTCCAGGAAGAAAAGGTACTTCTTACTTTTCATTGTATTTACTCCAGACATAGACCACTGTGTTCCACTTCACAGTAAGATGAAGTTCCAGAGAAATTAGAAAGTATCTTGCTCAAGTCAGTAATAAATTTGTAAGAATGCCCACAGTACTAAACAGATACAATGGCTCAGAATCAAGTGGTAAACACCAGCCATTCTCAGAAACATGGATTATGTCCCAGACAACTGTTCCATATAACCCAGAGCAAAATGGAGTTGCAGAGAGAATGAACCGCACATTGTGTGAAAGTGGGAGGAGCATGCTATTGATGCTGATATGCCAACCACATACTGGGAAAGTCTATCATGGACTGCATGTTATCTTCAAAATCGTTTGCCAGAAAAGCAACAACAAAACTCCATACGAGCTGTGGAACAAAAGAAACCAGATTTAAGACACATCAAAATTTTTGGAAGTAAAGCCTAGTACACATTCCAAAAGAGAAGCGAACAAAATGGGATGCATGTGCAAAAGAAGAGTTTCTTGTGGGTTACAGTGAACTCAGAAGGATACAGAATTCTGCATCAAGACACCAACAAGGTCACAGAACAGAAGTGTGATCATAGACGAAATTCTGTTGGTTTAAGTTTGACCAAACCAACACAATCTGCTCAACTGAAGAATCCACTCGTCACTCAAGAAAACAAAGTGACACGAAATAGAATTACTGCAGAAAATCAGAAAATGAACAGAGCCTCAGCCAGAAGGTCAACTCAGAAGCAATAAGGATTCCAGCTGAACGTTTGTCCTACATGGCTTCCAGGGCTGTACAACGGAACCTATTCATGAAAGAAGCAGTCACACTGCCACCAATAGAGCAAAAGTGGATGAGCCTCTGATGAAAGATGACATCACTTCATGACCTCCAGACATGGACACTTCAATCTGCCTTCAAGGTAAACTGCCAAGGTGTAAATGGTTTTTAAAGCCAAATGCAACTCTGGAGGAAAGATCTGTCGGTACAGGGCAAGGTTGGTTGCTAAGGTTATTCACAAAAGTTGGTGAGGACTATGATGCTACCTTTGCTCCATTTGCTAACAAAGTACCTTTAGAACACTATGGCGGTGGCTGCCATGCGAAGATGATTGTGAACATCTTAACGTTATAAGAAGCATTTTTAATGTGTTATAAAGAAAGTAAGTTGCTCAGCCAGAAGATATGTTACAAAGGGACAAGAGCATCTTGTGGCAATTGCAAAAATCTCTTTATGGCCTTAAACAATCAGCCCGAGCATGGAACTTAAAGATAAACCAAGTTCTACTAACAGGGATTTACAAAAGCAAAGCTGATCCATGTCTTTACTCTAAACAGATAGACCAGAAATGGATGTATCGCTAGTTTATGTAGATGACTTGATTATTGCTCATAAAGCAACGATAACATTGCAATTAACAGGAGTACTCAACGGCCTTTGAAACCAAATGATCTTGGTGAAGTACATACTCTTGGAATAGACATCAGCGGACGAAGATGAAGTTTCCTGTTAACCAGAGTGTAAAAATTGAATCAATTCTTCAGCAATTCAATATGGCAAGGCCAAAGGAGCACACGCCTATGGATACGCGCCTACCCAAGTTAGAAGAGAAGATATCTTCTCACATCCAATGAACAGTACAGACAGCAGTGGGGGCACTTCTCTAATTGCACCCACTACACGTCCAGACATTCACCGCCATGTCTCTTCTTTGCAGACGATTGATAAACCACGTCAAGAGACTGGAATGCAATTAAAAGAGTTATGCGATACCTGAAACAGACAAAGGACTAAGTTTGAAACTTTCGCAAGTGGTGACTTAACCTCGCGGATATCGGACTCTGATTGGGCTGGTGACCACAGTACCGCAAATCTACAAGTGGTTACTATTGAAATTGGGGAACATCATATCCTGGTCAGCAAGAGACAGATGTCAGTGGCATTGTCTTCACAGTAGCTGAATACATATCTCACTTCTGCCGCAAGAAGTGGTATGGTTACAGCAATTGCTCAAGATCTTGGGAGCCGACATCAAACCTACTGTGTTATTTGAGGACAATCGGCATGCATTAACTTGCAACAAGTGAGAAGATGAATGCAGGGACCAATCACATCGACGTCAGACCATCATTAACATTCATGACTTATTGATCAGAAAGTGATTGTATTGATATATTGTGAGTCGAAAAAATGATTGCTGATGCTAGACCAGCCACTCGCTAGAAATAGATTTGTGGATCTTATCAGACATGGGACTGACTTAGATATAGTTGTTGAGTGGGGGTGGTTGGAATACAGTTTGTATTGTATTAACACAACTATATCAGTGCAGTGTAAATGTTTTTCTGTAATGTCACTAGATGGCAGTGTTGTGAGGCAGACCCGTCATGTGACCTACAGTTTCCTGTGTTTTGCTATGTTTCTGTTATAATAAAGTTTGTTTTAAGAGCTGTGTGAAGGCCACACTACATAGACTGTCTGTCTGCCATTTGCTTAGCATCCATAAAGGTTTTTCTATCACAAACACAGGGGGATGTAGGCACTTTCAGGGCTGCAGCCTGGATCATGCGTGTAAATGCTGCCTTACTCTCTTTTTAGGGTTTTAGACTTTTTGTTTATGCTTTGTATTTTTGTTTTTGTTTTTACAAAGTCACAACATATTACACAACACTGTATATTAAAAAGACAAACAAACTTACATACTAGTCATTAGGCCTATCTTTCCTATTGTGTTCATAAAAAAGCATTGGCACAGGGACGAACAGTAAGACCACAGAGAGAGACCAATGTTTTTAAAAGTAGGAGTAAGTAACTGGACCAGACCATGTTTAGGAGCTTTTGGGTCTTAACACATTGAAAATCCAATGCACTCTTAATGGGTGCATTAATGTGCCTATACTGCTTCCAATGTCAACTTGGGGCTCTATAATCATACCAAAACCCAGCTTACAAGCTACCAGCATGATCTTGGGGCACAGTCAGAGGGAGGGCAGGACTGACCAGAGAAAGTTCAGCCCATCAGTTCTTACTACAATAAGTAGGGTGCTAGTGCAATGATAAACCACTTGATGTTGCTTACATTTATCCAGTATACCTCCCCAACTCCATATTTTCCATGCTTCCCTGCAGTTGCCTGATTAGCCAACCCCAAGGTACATTTCTGCAAATTACAATTCAATTAGTAGATACACTTTGTGACAGACTATTCATCTGTCACTGTGTCAATGGACCATATTCTGATGTAAAAAGGTCTCTAGGATGTGTCCTGGAAACAATATTGGACAGTAACTGCAGGTTGGTGTGTTCTTATAGTGTTTGGTTACAGGGTCTTGGACTATAGAATGGGTGGGAAAAAATTGGGTGGGCCTTCCCATTCCACCCAGGTACACACCATTTTTAAGAAAGATAATAAATAGTTGAGCACAACCTTCAGCAGTGATTACACAGCTATAGTGATATCAGTGGCCAGAAAGGCCCTCAGTGGGTGTATGGGGCCTGAGCAAAGTAAAATGGAGTCAGTATGAGGGGTGGGTGTTTAAGTTGTGTAAGGTGTGCAGCTTCTCAAAATGGAGGAGTGTGGCCCCCTGTGACAGACAAATATGAATAAGGACAGAGGCGCACAACCTAGTACAACAAATGGTTAAATAATGTGGAATTGGATAAGATAAAACAAAATGAAACCACAGACAAGATACTCACATTAAAAGAGGTTTACAAGGATGGATCTCTCAGGGCTGTGTGCTTTCCAGGAAAACCTCACCATTTTTACCTAATGGTCAACAAGGTAGCTGGATGTTTCTTCACAAAAAGGGACTGAGACCACTTATTCTGACCAGATGGGAGACAGTGTTCTGGAGCAACAGGACACTAAGGGACACACCAGGCCTGTGACTACTGAGACTCAGACCATATAGACCTAAGCTAAAGGAAAACCAACTTTATTGATGTCTGCAAGCCAGAAGTCTTGGCATTTTCTGTGAACCTTGTTTCTGCTAATAACCTTTGTAAGGATAATGTTGTACAATAAATACAGGCAAGAGCCCTAAAGAAATATGTGATGTGTGGGTTGACGTCAAGAGCCCTCTTTGATGCTAAAGACCCACTACTTAAAAAGTACAGTATTGTATTTTTTTTCACAAATCAATATAAAGTCAGATATTTGACTGATATTAAAGCAGCATTTTCATGAACTGACAATGTAAAGATAGCATTTGCTTTTACAGTGGTGTGGTTTTATGTGACACTAAAAGTTACTAAGCGTTGAAAACTCCTAGACAGAGAATAAAAATCAGCAATTCTTTATTCAGAAGCAAAATAAAAATTTTCCAGAATTTTTCCTTAATGAGGTAATATTTACAGAAGTAGAAAAGCGTGTTGTTCCTAAGCAATGCTGAAGATATCAGGTACAATGTAGTCGGTATAATTGCCATCAATCAGCCCTTCTGCATTGGAATGTACAAACCAACAAGGGATCCTTATGCCATTCTGATGATCGCTACTGTAATCTTTTTGTGAACCCCTAAAATGAAAAAACATGTATCAGAAACATTTATATCTGCCACAGCCCTATATATAACAATATTTATACATTAAAATATTTGTATATAAATAATATTTTTTTATATTTTATTTTAGTGTATTAGAATATATATTAGACAAAGAAACTAATCACTAAAGCCACCCATACACCTTTAGATCACTCCATACAATTTCCTTTAGATCTACCAACAACTATGTAGTGCCGGGTCCTCCCTGATAGAAAACATAGTGATTGGAAGGTATGTATCACTGCTATGTAGTGCCGAGTCCTACCTGATAGAATACATAGTGTTTGGAAAGTATATATCCCTGCTATGTAGTGCCGGGTCCTCCCTGATAGAATACATAGTGA
>CM070037.1:107690783-107703330 GCA_036250615.1 Ptychadena robeensis | reverse complement strand
CTTAGATTCCCTGTCCCTGGTGCCCCTGCGCTAATCCAGGAGCTGTTGGCACAACACCCAACAGCTGCGAAGGCTATGGGTGAGAAGCCTCCTGATATTTGGGGAAATATGTATATGCCCCCTAAATGCGGGGGATGTAAACATTCATCCAAGGGAACCATCCTGGTGGATTCATGAATGACCTCACTCTAAAGATATTAACCAGAGATGGTGACTGTGATCTAGCTTTTGTACACAAATGATTTATTTTAAATAATATAATAATAATTCTTATTTTAAATAAGTGTTCCCACCCTGGCCTCATTCATGAATATTTCAATTTCTTCTCACTGAATCTATATGAAGCAATAGTGGACTCTTTGCAATGAAAAAATGGTAGTGCCTGTTTCAAAGGTATTTGTACAGAATTCATCTTCTGAGTATGGGCAAACTAAAGGGACAGTATGGGTAGAGGAACACAATGATTTAACAAGACTGTTGGGTTTTTGTAATCCATCAAATTTAGACTCATTTATAATTTAAACAGGTAACAAGAATATAAAATTCCTTACGTGGATATGACTGTTGAAAGTAATGTCCTGAATCTGTATGTAGAAGGTAAATAACAAACATGTTAAATACTTTTAGCAATCACAAAAAAATCCCATTAATTAATAAATCTGGACTTAACCACTTGTTATGAAAATGAAAATAGAATACTTTCTCTTTCAAATGTGTGAAGCCAACATCCCAATTTAAACTAACAACAGAGAATCTAAAGGGTGTGGAGCGAAATGATTTATGTATAGAATTTCACAGGGTAAAAACAAGTAACAGCAATGCCGACAGGAAGTTCCTTGTAGAACGGAGAGTCCGTAAAATTTAGGCCGACCAAGCAACTAGAGCCTAGGTGCCCAACCTGCGGCCCTTTGGGCATTGTTCGGCGGCCCCCCTTTGGTCCTCCACATGGGGCCCCCAAAACCTAACTGTTAATACATAGGGCATAGCAACTCACCTGTGAAGTGATCACACGCTGACCCAGCTTTCCAAATCTACTTTGGTGGTCCTACATCAGTAAAATTGGGAGGGGGGCTGGAGTGGGGGTGGGTGCTGTCACATTTTGACTTCTTGTCTGGATCCAGTCTCCCGCCTGCTGAGATATGTCGACGGGGGGAGGGTCTGGATCGATGTCATGTGCGGCCCTTTAGTGATGCAGAGGGCCGCACTTGTGGCCCTCCATATAAACTCAGTTGCCCACCGCTGAACTAGACGGTAAACATATATGTGTAGATTGATCAATTGATCAGGGAGTATGGGTGCTAGAAATTACTTCCAGGATAGGGATTTAAAGTATCCAGTCCAAATGCCAGTCTGGGGAGCCTATGTAACCCTGTCTATCCAGGTCAGCTGCAAAAGATGTTTATTCAGGGGAATAGTCTCCTAAGGTGGGAGTGTCACTCCACACCCTTAAGATTCTCTGTTGTTAACTTGTTATGAAAAGCCAATGCTTTTAATGTTAAGTCACTTTGATACTTTGATTAGGTGAACAACAATGAATGAAAATCCTTACACTGATATGAAGACTGTGGGATACTTTGGTCTGGAGCTAAATGTAGAAGGTAAATTACAAACACTGGTAAAATCTTTGGCAACAAACAATTAAAAAATAATTTTACCGATCAAAAATACTGAGCATCCCTAAATAAACTGGACTTGTTGAACTTGTAAACAGCCAGTGCTTTGGTATATACAATTTGTACTATGGGTAGAGTTCACAAAGCTGTCACCTAAGGATCTAATCTAATACAATCTGAAAACAACTGTTACTTATAGAAAATAAAGCCCAATATTTTAATGTGTTTGTTGACAATGGGTGTAATATTTTTTTCAATTATATTGTATAAGAGATCCTTGGTTCTTTTTTTGTCTTGCATTTAACAAAAATATGTAAATATGAGTAGTTTTTTTTCTAATTCTTAACCATAAGACACGTATCAGCTTTTACTCGATCAAGGAAATACTGACATGTCAGATTCCTGTTTGACCGGTTTTCCCTTGGAGCGTGATCAATCGATCAAGGTGGACTGCTTTTGATTTCCAAATGATCCCAAAACACGAACGGCATTGGATCGTTCGGGAGTCAACCTAAAAAAATGACTTGTGTATGGCCGGCTTAAGACTGCAGCTAAAACCACTATGAAACAAGCACTACTTTAAAACACATGACATACTTACATTCTCCTAGTAAATGAAAACATGGAAAGGCAGAGAGTTGTCAAAAAAGAGGAAAAAAGAAATAAAAACATTAAAAAAATATATATATATTTGTTATTAAGAGTTACAGTATTAATGACACATAGCATCATCATAATCATAATTGTATTACTAATGAAAACACATCTATTAGTCCAGGTGTGAATAGATAAAGTTCTCATGGATTACTATATGATCATTTAAATCAGCTGATGAAGTAATAGTAATTATATAGGTATAAAGGCTATTCCAATCCAGGACAGCTGTGTGCAGTTTCTTTGATAAATATATATACTGGGGCGTAGCTAGAAATAACGGGTCCCCATTGCCAAATTTTATGCCTCCCTTGACCATCCCTCCTGGACCTCCCTCCCCTGAACCCCCTTTCTCAACACTGCTCTGTTCCCGACCAGTCATAATTAGGAATATCTCTCTGGTCTGGTTTAATTTAGATTTCTTTTTTTTAACAATATTCATACGTTTTTTTCACGATTTTACAAAATAGCATCAGAAATATTTTTCATTATCATATACAAATACAAAAAAACAAAATAGAGGTAAGTAAAATAATGCCATCAGTCTGGTTTTCTGGGCAGAAGGCTATACAAAACATTTAACCACCTTAGTGAACCACTGAGATACCAAAAGATGTACATAGTTCAAATAACTCACAAAGTCAGATAGTGTAATTTTTAGAATGAAATTCCACTATCTCAATTAAAATGTTGTAAAATGGCCACAAGATGGTCCTAGGTTTGTTTACATTTCACCAACTCAAATCCAGCTTGGCACAGAGAGTGAAAAAAACACCAAAAAACAGGCAGCCAGTAGGTCCCCTTGTGGCAACGGTCCCCAATTGCGGAGGCTATGGTGGTTCTTACGCCACTGAATATATATATCATAGTTTTTATTAATGCATGTGGTGATGTATTACAACAGAAAGTTGTGTTCTCTTTCTTTTTTAAAACAATTCAAAAAGTTTAGGAAATACCGTTTATTGTCTCTTGAACTCCAAACTTTCTGTATGCATCAATGGCTAACAGCATACAACACGTTCTCTCTTGTTTTAATACATTTATATATTATAATTTTTTTTATTAAAAGTAAGAAAAAACATTTGAAGAGAAGAACTACCATAATTTCCATACACATTTACCATTGAATTAACTTTTTTCATGTACAGGCAAAATGTTATTACCTTCAACAAATTTATCAGCAACAAGTGTTTCTTCCTCCTTCTCTTTCTCCTCAGGTTTTGTAACCACCATAGAGGTTAAAGGGGTCACAAACCTGAACTTTAGAGAGAGATCCAAAGCCTTCTGTGTCAGATTCGCTTTCTCTGATGGGTTTGCAGAAACTCTTCATTCAAATAAGATTTTATATAAACAGATATAATTCATAAACGTATTATTTATATTTATACAATATCTTTTTGGTATATATATATACACAGTTTATGTCTAGTTTAGCATGCTTTGTTATACTACCCAACCCATTTAAGAAGAACTTCCGGTCGGATGCCCCCTCCCTCACTTTCATGCTCTTCCATTGCGTAAGAACTGTGATGACCAGGCATTGATGAGATGTCCTCCTTTCCTCGCTAAAAAAAGCCACCATTCTTTCTGAACAACCAATATACCTCTTTTAGGGTAAGTAACCCGCTGGCTTTTGTAACTCTTAAGGCACATTTTTGATTTTAGGGAGGCAAACTTTTTGGTTCTCCTTTTTTGTATAGATATGCCCATATATCAATCCTCACCTACTTATTGAAAGCAACGGAACAACTCATGCATGCTCTGCTTTAAATAATAAATTTACATCTGCATTACATTTCACCAAGGAACATTATACTGTGTGCATTTGCTTAGGTTTTTCATCACCTGTTATTTTACTTGGTAGGATAATTATAATATATGCTTTCTGTGGTTACTTATACTAACATACACATTATACAGTCCATGACAAAAGTCTTGTCGTTTCTCTTTTTTGTAGAAACTACTGCTATTAACCTGACTTTTAACTAACCCTCTGGGCGTTACGGGCTTTTCGCGCCATTTTTATGTGTTTATGGCACGAAAAGCTGTTTCTCCCGTAATCACGGCGGAGTACAATGATTGCCGTCCCTCTACACACCGCCGGTGTCAAATAGACGCTGGCGGTGAGTGGGGAGGAGAGCGGCGCCCCCTCCATTAACATGGAGGTCTATGGCGCCGCCTCCTTCGGCTCCGCGTGTCTGTGGCTCTTCTACAGAGCCGCAGGCACACGGAGAGGCGCCTTTTGTGCCCAATCCCGGCTCAGGATCAGCAATCAAACTGCGCCCGAACTCAGTTCGGGCATAGCGCCCAGGAGGTAAATCAATTGTTGTTAGAAATAGCTCATATGAAAAGCTGAAGCCCTCCCAAATGATGTTTAATGCACTGAAATAAAGATTTATCATTTAATCAAGACAGAAAGGTTAAATATTGGCAAGACAAAAGTTTTGTCGCCTGTACAGAAAATGAAAAACTTTACTGCAAATACAAAAATATGTCAGCAATTATGTAGTGGTGCTGTGAGATCCAGATTTGTATGACAGACTTGTATGACTTCCATGAGCTTAAAGGACAGCATCCATGTGGTTTGGCACAGATTCATACAATTTATTGATGAAGTCATCAGGAATAGCAAAGAAAAAAGTCTTGCATGCCTCACAGAGTTCATCAATATTCTTTGGTTTCGTTTTCCATGCTTCCTCTTTCATCCTACCCCACATATGCTCAATGATCATGGCTGGTGACTGGGCTGGCCAATCCTGGAGCATCTTGATCTTCCTCGCCTTAAAGCGGACCTACCACCTGGGAGGTCACTCAGCATTATCAACTGCAGCTAAGCCGATAATGCGGAGATCCTTGATTGTAGTAAACAAATCTTCTTCTGACAGCTGAAGAGAAGATTGTCAGGAGTGCTCCCCCTCCCACTGCCTTACGTCGCACCTAGGCAGCCGAAGTGGTGTCTGGGAGATCTCTGCCAGGCAGGAAATCGTCAGCAGACGATTCCCCCTCTTCCTCTGAGGGGCGGTCAGTGTGGGCGGAAGTGTGCAGATGCCAGGAGCCAAGATGCTAGCATGCCTTCTGCAAGCAAATGAAGGCAGTTTAGTGTGGGCTTTTTTTTTGTGTAGCAGTTTCTCAGCATCTGAACTGCTGACAGGTGAGTATTGTGTCTGTTTAATGTATGTCTGTTTTTTTTATTTTGAGTGTAAAACCGCTTTAAGTAACTCTGATGTGGAGATGGAAGTATGCGATGGAGCACCATTCTGCTGCAGAATCTGGCAAAAGAGGTAGTGAAGATTTCTTGATATTATTTTAGATATTTGCCTTCCACCCTGCAGATCTCTTGAACACCCCCATAACCCATGTAACCCCAGACCATGATTTTTCCTCCACCAAACTTCACTGTTTTTTGGGTAAATCTTGTCTCCATGCAGGTTCAAGTAGGTCTCCTGCAATATTTGCGGCGACTGTGGTGTAATCATACATGTGGTGTAATCATAAATGTCAAGTTTCGTCATCGGAGACCCGGGGGGCGTACAGGAAATGACGTCAGTGACGTCACTTCCGGTACATGGATCGTGGTTCTTCCGCGTTCCACATACCGGAAGTGACGTCATTGGCAAAAATAGGCTTTACTAAGCTGTGAATATGAGAATACTTTTTGTCAGTTTTGTTTTGCACTGAAGCATTATTACAAAAACTGTTGGGATTAAAATGACCTATTTCTTGTAACAAAATCTTGATTAGAAATATATTTTAGTGGCACTTGGTGGCAGTGGTTTGTACACAAGTGACAAGACTTTTATCAGGAACTGTAGATTATTTTTTTCAGAGCCTTCTTACTAACCTTATTACCCTGTTGTTTTGATCCTTGTGTTGATCCAGTTGAGCTTTTGATCAACTGCTACCAATATAAATATACTTAACTTTTTTTTATGTATTGATATTACAATTAATATATGCTTTTTTAATTGTTGTAAATCAATCAAATGAATCAATGTTTAGCATACATGATAGATTTGGTGATGATTTAAATGTTCAAGTGTTTTCCAGGCATGTCCTGTTAGTAGATCCAAGAAACTGAACAATAAATCTAAATAATTTGACCAAAAATGCAAGAGATATCAGATTGCAATTCTAAAAATGCAAATATCATTAGAAACAATGTAATTTTTGAGGATTACACTATGCACTTGGATGGGCTGACATCATCGCATCCAACAAACGCAAAAGCCCCCCTCCTGTTCACTCCATTAGGGCCACATTATTGGCCGCACTAAATAGTACAGCCAATAACATGGCCCCTTTAAATCAATAGGCTGACAAAAGTCATATGTCAGTATGACGCATCCATTGACAGATGTTATGGCCATACGTCAAGCCTCTGTTGCGTTCATGTCAACGCTGAGCTTGGACAGATCAAAGGCTATGACAGGCAGCGTAGACAGCCCCGTCATAGCCTCATTGACATCAATGGTGGGCTTGTGCACTGTTCTAGAATCCCACACAGATCAACACAGGGATTTTAGAGCAAGTGTAGCCTAAGCCTTAGGCTTTGTTAGGTACTCATGTAAAGTGACTATTGCTACACAATACTAAAGCCAAATTTAGATAATTCCTTCACAACAAACAAGATGAATCAAATATAATTAGAAAACGAGTTTGTGTTGTGTACAACAATATAACTGTTCTTACATATTCCATACTGTTGACACAAGATGTCAGTGTTTTATTAAACAGCTGTATCATTATATCATTATACTACTTCCTGTGTTTGCTAGTGTTTTGTAAAATAAAGTTTGTTCAGATCTTAACCTAGTTTAGTAATGCCCCACTACAGAAATTGGTTGCTGATTTGCTTATCATGATAAAGATCATTTATGAAATCTTGAAATAAAGATTTTTATAATTAATTTTGAAATCCATAGAAGAAAAAAATATGTAATATGTAGTTCCCTATGATCTGAATATTCTTATTATTAACATACCGTTTCTCCAGAAGTTGCTGAATGGTGAGGTAAGCCCAAAGTCTCTCGGTGAAGTCACCAAAAATGTACTCCTGCTGTTTGTCTACCCCATCCTTATCTTGGAGATTCACATTTTCACTGTAATTAAGTGTATCATTTGCCTGTTTAAGGAATGTAAATATGACTCAATATCTGTAAAAATGTAGACATAATTACATGTTTTAAAAAAAATCATTGTATAGTCCTTGCTGAAAGGCAGTAGCAGTCATTTCTAATTTACTACAGGAGGAGAACCAGGAGCGGACCTTATTCTAAAGTCCCAATATAGAGAGTGGTAGAAAGTATTTATCATATATTCATCTGGCCAAGCCAAAGCCAAGCCAAAAGACTAGTATCTGGGAAGCAGGGTTTTGTCCCACTCACTCCAGCCAAACCAAAAAGGCCAGTGGCAGGGCTTAGTTCTACTCCTTTTCAGTCAAGCCAAAAGTGCATTGTCAGGAGGCAAGGAACAATGATATATATCTCTACACTAGCAGTAGATCTCTAAACCCAATCCTGAACTCACCTGGCTATTACGCAGCCATTTACATTTGGGAGGAGATCACATAATATATTCACTGTAGTAGACATTTGGTTTGCTCGTTCTTGTGCAGTGGATACATTATATGATAGAGACTACACCCGTATTTAAAACGCCCTGCAATAGCCAAGTGAGCTATTTAAGAAGCATGAGTTGCAGCTCTTTAGATTTACAGTCCTCTTTGCAATACACATATTATGTGACACTTAAGGCAGCCCCAATATTGGCAGGCAGCCCAGTTGATACTTTGGATGGGGACCCGCGGTTAACCCTAGCTTTACTCCTCTTTCCATATGTAAATAGATGTCCTTGTGTAATTTCCCAGTGGCAGCTTGAAAACTGTGACTTTTACATTGACATATGCAAAAGCCAAAGATCCTGACATTGGACAATAAAAAAAAGAACCATTTTCGAAGAGATGATTTCAACAGTGCCAACAATCTTGTACAACAGGGAGCATGTCCTTATCTTAAAATATGTATATCTTTAACATACATGTTCAAATAATTATAATTTATAATCAAATAATTGTTTTTGGCAGCATTGATTGTTAGAAACAATATATTTTCTTTGTTATGATACTTTTTTGACAGGACGGTGTTTATACATACCCCTTCTGCCTTTACATCTACAGAGAAGGAATTCAGATCATTATCAATTATTCTTCCAGCAACCACAATTTCACTGCCATCAAAAAAATGATTGAAGCTGTTGAGGTCTGGATGGCATTCTCAGGGTATTGCATTTCATCAACAAAATATTAACCAAAACCAACGTGGGTTAGCAATTTCATATAGAATCCCTTAAAATGAAATAGGTAATTTTGAAATACGGTGGACCTTAGTTTCAACTGGCTTGACCAATCATTTATTTTTAGAACTTGTTGTTGTTCATGTTACCTGTCTCACTAATAAGTTTCACCATACTGTCATAAATGGACCTCTAACCTATTTGCCGAAAGTCTACAGAATCTTCCAGGAAAAAAGGAGACCAAGAGCGGTATTTCTGTGTTCTAATGAAAAGGGAATCTTCGCCAAACAACAACCACCTCCTCTCATCCTCTCTTCCTGAAAGCCAAGGGTCACCTTGAAGGTGATTACACTAACCTTCCTCTGCACCAAGGCTGCATCTGAGTCTTCCATAAATACGGCGAGGCAATTCCCCATTTTCCAGAGCCATTTTTCTCAAGAAATTTATATCAACACCATATCCAAAGCCAAGAAATACAATGTGTATTTTCGGCTTCATTACCTCTCCGTACATTTCCTGGATTTTGTCTGGTCGTGATTCACCTTGTAGAAAATAAAAATACAATATCCATGCTTTTGTCATAGAACATTATTGTGGCACTGAACAATGTGATTCAAAACACATTGTTTCCGTTATATGCAGTAATACGGTATAGGCGGGCAGATTTGCGAGCTTTGGGGGGGGCGGGGGGGGGCAAATACGCAGGTCACCCAGAAACCTCGGATATTGACAATTGATTAACTTTAAACTTTTGAAATGAATACTTGCAGGAATTGCTAATAACTCATACTTCCTTTAAATGGTAGATGCTTGTAACTCCAAGTGATTCTGTATAGTAATATGGTCCTTGTGCACTAGTGTCAGGACCTGGGAGCATATTCCAATGAGCAGATTTTAATTTTGCAGGTTGGCATACAATAATGCACCCATGTTTGGTATTTCTCTTCTCAGTGGGCTCCTGAGATGGAAAAATGTAAGCGGGTTTAATTTCCCATTATTTCCAGATAGATAGCTATCAACCTTCGGTTCATGTAAGTGTTTCAAGCTTCTAATTTAGATGAAGAGGGTGGGGCAGACTCTGGGTTTCTACCCCTACCTATTGAGTCAGGCAAACGATTAAAACACCTTTCGTGATGGCTTTAATTTGGTGGTCCTACAACTTCGGTACCTTCATGTATTTTCTTACAACTTTGTCGTGGCAACTGTGGCTAGACCTACACCTCGCCTGTGTCAACCAGCACTGGACCACTGGATACAATATAACCGTTGGAATTCTTTTCAAGGACATCTTCTTGCCACGTTGTAACTCTCTACAACGTAAAACAGACACACAATATACAACAGCCCCAGGCCTTATCCCCCTTTAATTCGCTCTTCCGTATATTGTTTGGAAGAAAGGAAAACTTTGTAAATTAACGTAATTTTATTAGTCTCCAAATTTAAGAAAAAACAACAAACAATAATACCAATCCGTTGGGTACTCTATAATAAAAATATACTGTGTTTAATGACAAGTTCTCCTCACACATGCCAAATTGGCTCATCCTGGAGCCCTGTTTAAGTGTCGTAAAGCCCCCCATAGACGGGCCCGATTCCCGCCATAGTTGTAGCAGACCAGACCCTGCGTGCTCGCTCCCCTCGAGCACATAAAGGTTGGTCTCCGCAACTATGCGGGAGCCCATCTTGATTTTTGGTAGAACGAAAATGAAAAAAGAAAAGCCGGGCAGGGGGAGCGATCCGGATCGCAACATGGATGGTCCTGCTGTTTTTTTTCTGAATAGATCCGTCTGTCCTGCACTGCAGGCTGCATTCCTCCTCCCCCTCTGATTAATTGTCTTCCATCGTCCTGTCTATAGAGAAGTTGGACAGTATCGCGAAAGGAGAACGAAAGGTGTATTGGGCTTTTTATTAGATCGTGCCTCAACGTCTGTTTGACTACATACGGTACCTTATGTACATGGCGTAGGGAAGTGGTTGAGGTTATGATCTGGAGGATGTAAGAGACATGTATGGAGACGAGTAGAGCGTAGATGAGTAAATTGTCCTTATATTGAGAAAGGGAAGACGGAAACTAGGGGGGGGAAAAAGCGCGGAGGAACTTTCTTTCTCGGACTGTGAACAGGATATATGAGGAAGAAAGAGAGATAAAAAAAAGAGAGGAGGTGGGTGTCGCGGTTTACGTGCTTTACCCGTTACCTCCCCTCCGCCCGCCCGAGGGGGTTGTCAGAATCCCGCGCCCCCAGAGACCTCGTTTTGTCCCTGAGTTGTCCCATAGTAAAGGAAGTCCGTCACATGAATCCTAAGACAAGAACTTTCTGCAAATGTCCCCAAAGGGGAGGAGTTTCAGGTCAGGGGCAGAGTCCATTCATTTCAAAAGATTGGCGTTCAAATTCAGTCATTCATCCATAGATTCTTCACACCATTCCACACCACAGCATAGTTTGTGCTTTTGCCCATCTTATCTTTTATGTTGCCCATCCTCATTTGTTCTTTTTTGGGCTTTTTTTTGGTGTGTTGGCCCATCTTTGGCCCATCTTTTGTGCCCATTTCCGAAAGCCACTTGTTTGAGCCCCTTGCGGGAACAAGCGGGAGGAGGTGCGTGCATGTAAGGGGACAGTACCTACTACTCTCTAACCCCCGGTAACTTGACGAGCTTAAGCCCTCCCTCACCCTAGAATCAGTCTCGAATGATCAAGTTTTGTTTATATATGGCGGGAGGAGACGAATTGGGGTTTTCCACCCACGCCCCCCAAGGGACCATGTGCAGACCCTCTGGGCCTCCAGTTTGTCCTATTGGTTGCCCAAGGTGGGTTGTCATTAAAGCCAAGTCCCTGCCATGGGCGGAACCACACGCCAGGTTGTAAAGCCGCACATTGGGGAGAATTCACTCCAATATCAACCGTAAGAAGTTTTGCAGCCTGGCCAAAGCGATGTCTCGGTCCCTCCTCCGTCCCCTCCAATGAAGAGGTGAAGGCCGAGGATAGACTGCTGGACATCATCTCTTGCGCTTCAGTAGTAGCGGTTATGCTGGAGGGGCCCCAAATCTCTATTTTAAAGAGCTAAGATAAATGTGTGGATATGGGGACAACCGTTGGGGCAAAATTGCAACCATTTCTAAAGGGTTAAGTTCTATCAATTGAAATTATCAAAATAAAAGTAGTAACAACTCTCATAAGGGTCATACCACTTATATAATGTGCCTAGCTTTAACGCCCCATTTTCCAACAAACAATGTTTAGGCAATAAGTTTGTTTTTTTGGACCAAAGCGGTAAACA
The DNA here is from genome assembly GCA_036250615.1 of Ptychadena robeensis. Lineage (NCBI taxonomy): Eukaryota > Metazoa > Chordata > Amphibia > Anura > Ptychadenidae > Ptychadena > Ptychadena robeensis. The sequence goes on along the minus strand of CM070037.1, from coordinate 107,691,496 downwards.
ACTTTATAGAGGTGACCACTCACTACAATTTGATTACCAAAATTAAAAAGTACCAAAGTAACAATATATAAGGGACCATCATTATGTCTTGAGTTTAAAAAAAAAACGTTTAAAAGCCTTTGCCCAAATAACCACTCTTTCATAAAGGTAAATCACTCACCAAATTGATACCACAAATAAAAAGTAGTAGCAACTATGATATAAGGGCACACCACTAATGTATGTGCTCCAATTTAAAAGCCCCATTTCCAAACATAACAATGTTTGTGAATGTGGTTTTTTTTTTTTTGCCCAAATAAATACGTCACTTTCATAGAGGTAAACTAAAAATTTTTTGGAAAGGGGGCCTAATGGTAAACAACTTTAATGTCTTGTGCTCAACTTTTAAACAAGTGCCATTTCCAAAAATACAAAGGTATACAAAGGTACCACAGGCAGCATCCTCATCAGGACGGGTGGTAACCCAGTAGCAACAGTGCAGGATCTGAAGGATGAGGCAGAGGCGTAGTCAGACAGCATGGATCAGGCAGATGGCACAGGTACAGGTCCAATGCAGTGTGGGTTGGCAACAGGGTAGTCAAGGCAAGGCAGACAAGTGTTGAACAGGTACAAGTCTCAGAACAAGGCATAATTCAGAACAGTAACACTGGTGGAATCAGGATCTTAGAAGGACACACAGGGACACTCAGGGCAACTATAGAAAGGGCTGAGCC
>CM070037.1:107671658-107682094 GCA_036250615.1 Ptychadena robeensis | reverse complement strand
ACCATACTGGGGACCCTGACGGCGCCGCACTCCCCCCAGGGCTAGGTGGAGGCTGACAAAGATAACTGTTCACCCCCCTAAACTCAATACTACTTAAAGCCCCCTTTTTGTGGCAATTACAGCTGCAAGTTGCTTTGGATATGTCTTGGATATTAATTTGCTACTGGGATTTTTGCCCATTCTTCAAGACAGAACCTCTCTTTAGCAATGTGCTTCAGATCATTGTCCTGCTGCAACGTGAACCTTCATCCCAGTCACAAATCACAGGCAGACATAAATCACAGGCAGACTCACAGGTTTTGCGCAATAATATTCCTATATTTAGGACCATTAATTTTTTTTCTCAACTCCAACTAGTTTCCTAGTCCCTGCTTTTGTAAAACTTCCCAGCAACATGATGCCCCCATCACCATATTTCCCTGAGAAACTCAGAAATATCATTTTACTTTGAGGCTGAAAAGTTCATTTTTAAGGTCCCCATACACGGGTTGATGACCCCATTGAGCAAGGAATTACCAGCATGTTGATACCCTGTTTGTGCTGTCTTCAAATGGGATCAATTGATCCAGTTTAGAGACAGGGTGGACGCAATTGATGACCTGCACGATCATCAATTGAATGGGTATTCACCTGTGTATGGGGTCCCTTAGGGCTTGTTTCCACTTGTGCAGATTGGTGCGGATGACCTGCGGTGCTATACGTGCGGCTGCAGCCACTATCCACCGAACCCCATGCGGATGAACGTGGACGTTTTTTTTTTTTGGATGCAGACTTTGGGCAGGCCCCTTGTCCAGGGTGTGGCATCCACACGAAAACGCGGTAGGTGGGCGTTCAGAACTGCACCGCGAACGCGCCCGACCATATCCGAGTGCATCCGCACATTGCTGCACAAGTGGAGCCTGGCAGATGTTTTGCCTATGGGTGCGGTCGGGAGCAACTGCAGCCGTGCGGATAGCACCGCAGCCATCAGCACAGATCCCCACAAGTGGAAACAAGTCTCCTGACCAGAGCACCTTCCTCTATACATTTAGGGAGTCAGCCATATGCCTTTTGGCATACTGAAATCATGCCCTTCTTTTTACGTTAAATGATGACTTTTTTCTGTCTGTCAGTGGTGTTGTATGGCAAGTTTGGTTGTGGTACCATGTGCTTTTCATTTTAAGACTTGTACTTGTCCTTCAAGTCAGCGTGATGTGTCCATGGTGCCCTCCTGCAGTTTGCCCACTATTAGGATGCTATTTCTTTCAGTTATCATGCAGTATTTACCATGTTGGCAGTACCTTCATCTATACTTTCCATGAGCAAACTGTGCACGTAAGACCATGTTTTGCTCGGCCTTAGTTGTCAAGTGTTAAAAGGATATTCAAAGCCAGGATTCCATTGGTGTTAACTTCTACACTACAAGCAGCTGACTAAAAAAGGATATCTCTTCGGATATTATGAAGATTGTAACCAAATAACATAAATAAGAAAAAATGTATATTTATATATCTTACCTGTTTTATCTTATTACCCCACATTGATCCACTTCTGTCTATTACATAAACAACGATTTTTGGCACCTTTGACAATTTTTGAGGGGCAAAAAAGTGAACAAAATATCCATTGACAACCTAAAATAGATATAGAATAATATATTAGCTTATATAAATCAACCAGGGCATAGAAGTGGTAGACACAGAAGAGACAATGCTTTTGTATGCCCCCTTCCCCTTATTACCACTAAGCATGGTATGTTTTCCAAGGAAAAGTTCTTCAGTGCGGCAACTCAAAGGGAAGCACCTGATCAATTTGATCAACTGATTAGGGTCATAATCTCTGATTCTCTGATCATTTGTTCCTTTCTCTCTCCTGCTTTCTGTGTAGGCTAAACAATATCAGCCAGAGCCATTAATCAGCTGATCAAATGAATCATGTGGTTTTCCATGAGTTCTCTTTCCGGAGAACAGTTTATAGGAGAACTTGCCATCCCTAGTACCAGCTTTCCTTCATAGGAATAGCTTTTCAGTAAACATTGCGGTGGAAAGGGAACTGTCTACAGGCTGCCCAGTGAAGTGAGTCCTTTACCACTCATTATGGTGCAGAATTCCTTTGTTAGGGAGGGGCATGGGAATTCCAGGTTCAGATATGTTTGATAAAAAGGAGAAGAAAAGTAAATCTAGCCATACACGTATTGATTCTGCGGTTGATTCCCAAACGAGCAGCAGTCGGTGTGCGCTTTTCAGCATTCGCCAAATGATCGTTCGAGAATCAAATGCACCCACCTTGAACGATTGACCTAAAGGTCCAAATCGAACAAAAAACAGATTGAACAGGGATCTGATAAGTTGGTATTTTCCTGTTCAATCCCCATTATTTTGGATGTGGACCCTCAATCCTTATCCAAAGTATAGCCCAGGGATCTATATCCCAAGGTGGTGCGCATGGATTTGTAGTTTTCATTATCCATGCCAATCATATAAACCAATGTCATATAGACATACAACTACAGCATGCGGATGTGTACACTCCTTAATAAATTACTTTATAACTTTTATATTTGGTTGTAATCAATGTTCTATGTCTTAAGAGTAAGTGTGACATAATACAATATATCTTACTTGTATGTTTCCTGCGGATTCTCTATTAACGTCATATGTCACAGTAAAATCTCCATCCAGTAAGGTGGTTGTACAGTTTGAACATGAACGTTGCTGATCCAGAGTGGGTTTAAAAGAAATATGTCCCTGAAAATGATGCCCATCTTATGGTCAGTACAATGAGGACCAACAAAAATAACATTGAGAGCATTATTAAAGCGGATGTATACTCACAATAAAAAAAGTTACATTGAAACAGGGGGGGGGGGGTAGAAGTCAAAAGAATGTTCAGATATCTGATATGTAGGGTGCATCCTATAAAATGGAGCGTCTCAGGGCCCTCTCTGATATGCAATGTATACTTCAAGACCCTGAATGCACATTTGTTAGCACCCCCCCCCTTTTTCCGGTAGCAGACACCCCCACACAGCTCAACAACTTGGGGGCCCCAGGCAAAAATGCTAGAGACAGCACTGGCCATTTCACACTACACACGCTGCATGGCGGTTTTGTAAACATGCAAATTTTTATAGTACTGTGTTTTCTCCTAGAAACCTATGTCAACATTTACATTCCATGCATAGTGTTTTTAAAAATGAAGCATTAGCGCATGTGTGTATTATAACGCCCTGCTGCATGCATTTTTGATGCTTGGTCAAAAACACAGATGTGCAAAGTGCAAAAGGGCCATTATGGTACGGAAAAAAACAGAACCTGAATCATATGAGAGATTCCATATTTATCTGCCAGGCTTCCGGAAGTTCATTCAGTGACAAATTGTGAGGGTCCACTGGGGGTGCCATATATAATCAGTATGAGGATCAATAGGAAAAACATGTAGCATTTAAAAGTATTTTATTAGTTTTGGGGTGTCGATACCGCCTCTGCACTGCTGCAGCACTATATCATCACAGAGAACTAGAAAGGAGGGGCTACAAAGAATAATCAAAGTTTACTCTTTAAATTTTTTTTTTTTGCTGCATTTTGTTCTATTTTCGACACTTATAGTAAAATATAAAGTGTACACCCATATTACAAAATTGTGACATGAATATTTGCAGCCTGTGTTCAAATGACCTCAATGATCCACTTTCTTGTGTATTGTGTCCTAGTGTTACCCACCTGCAATATATATCTTGTAAAAAGTATAATTTTGGCTGAATTTACAAAAAGGGGGGGGGGGCTGGCTGCTAACACCCCTGTGGGTGGCTCCACACTGTGTGCAGGCATTTTGAAATGTTCAAAGTAATTCTATTGGACAGGCACCCAAAAATCTCCTAGGGAACACCTTATTATTCTAGGGTAGCTGCTTTTTTGGGGGTGGCGAATTCACCTTTGAGACACAATATATAAAACTTTAAAATAAAAAACAAATACCTTTTCATCAGAGAAGGTTTTATGGACAGCCGGTAGTAAATCATTTGTAATAAATGTAGCTTCAGCATCTAGAAAGCTGATACCTTGAGGTTCATGAATTTCGACTTCAATCTGAAAAAATAAATATTACCATGAAATTCACATTTCCTGAAAATGTTTAAACTTTTTTTTAATAAAGCAACATTTAGAAACATAAAATTGTAGAATTGTAGAGAAACCTTTCTATGACAGATATGCAATAATGTCCAATGTTTCCCCCACCCTCCCATGCCTCTATTGATCTAAGGAGAAAGGTTACTTTACATTTGTTAACCTCTTGTGTAATCTTCTAAAACTTGAACATTGATTGATGCAAAAAGTTCAGTAAATGTATAGATGCATGATTACATTGTGTGTTTTTGAACATGCTTTCCTACCTTCCTATCTATCATATCTGCAGTAACAAGTCAAAGGAACTAGACTAAAGCGATATCTGATATCTGAGAGCAGCGTGATGAAGTCATCGGACGGCTCGAGCCGTCTGTACCATGTTTTAAGCTGGCCATACATGGTTCAATATTTCCGTTCAATCTACTTAAAGTGATTGATTTTAAAATTGATCAAATGGAAAGTGTTTCCCACACAACCGGTATGATCAACCAAAAGTGATGGAACTTGAACAAAAAATCTTTCCAAAAGTGGATAGTCGGCCATGCTGGTAAATTTTGCTAGATCATACAAACATCTGACGTTTTTTCTAGGTGTCTAGATCGATTTGTTTACAATCATAACTACAATTGCGTTTAGAAATGTAATAATGATCAAATTTACAATCATAATTATGAGGGTATACCATTTTTTAAGACAATTCATAGTTATGGCAATAGCTTTCTTTGGTCAGAATTCTCTTCTTCTTCCGAGAAACATCTTCAAGAAAACTTGAAGTTGCATTGACTTGCACTTTGCTGCAGATAAACTATGACCTGGATGAATAGGAACTTTCACAGATGACTTGACAGATTTTCACCAAATGTAAAAAAAAGAGTTGCTGCCTCTATTAAGGAGTTTGATGATTTAGACAAGAGTGACCAACTCAAACAGGGAGGGCCAAAACAAAATCTTGGACAAAGCCACAGACCGACCTTGAAATTTCTACATTTGAGGACATTTTCTCTTCTCTTTAGATATAACAATGAACCTTTTATCTGGAACAAGCAAAATTCCATTTATTCTTAAATTTAAAAAATATATAAATACACATTGTGCAGGATTTGAATCTGGGACCAGAGTTTAAGATCCCTTATTTAGACCTTAACAACCAAAACCTTCTGCTTTGAGCTAATCATACAGGGCAACTTTCTTGTGCAAAAATAGACAAGCAATTGCACATCAATCGTTTGGGGAATCGATGCACTCCACTTCAATCTCTGGATGGTGTCCTGATCCAAAGTAATTAAAATTGAACATGGAAATACTGACATCTTGGATCCCTGTTTTAATGATATACAGTTTGTGCGGGATCGATCGTATAAGGTGGGCTGCATTCGATTCCCAAACGATTGATCATTGAAAACGCACACATTGATTGATCGTTCTGGATTTGAACACAAAATCCCTGTGTATGGCCAGCTTTACTCATGCAAATGTATTAGATCTTCTATCTGAACTTGTTATTTTGTATTATCTGGATTCTAATTGGAAACATTTTAACTTACTTGTTCTTGGAAGAGATAAAGGTTATTTTTTTTCACCAGGGCAAAAAAATACTGTATTTTCTGGCATATAAGACTACTTTTAAACCCAGAAAAATCTTCTCAAAAGTCGGGGGTCGTCTTATACGCCGAGTGCTGAAACCTCTGAGTCTGAGTTACATTTTTGATTGCCAAAATTCTGTGATTTAAATGTATACAATTTATGTCACTTGGTTACCACAGGTAAACATATGAGAGGTTGCAGTTAGGGGTGTGAAATCAGGAATGCAAATTACGGCACATTTGCTGGTGGTTTTCCCATGACTTGCAGGCAGTTTGCCCATGTCATAAGAATAAAAATTACCATATTGAAAGCAAATCTGATGTTTTTTAAATTTTTATTTGCTGTGCGTTGGAAGAGGGGTAGTCTTATACAGCGAGTATACCCCAAACTTTTTATTTTAACTGGAAAAGTTGAGGGTCGTCTTATACGCCCAGTCGTCTTATACACCGGAAAATACGTAATTGCATGTATAGAATGGGTATAAAAACTTTGGTCAGTGTTTTTTAGTGTCTTTCTGCAAAAATGCGTGCTGCAGGGCATTTTGAGTAACGCGTGGCATTGCACATTACCAGAAATGCAAGTGCAGATCTAGTGTGTAAGTAAACCCTCCATAGGAAAATCTGTGTACCTTGCATTGACCCTAGCTGCACTGGGCTACTATACTGCACCGCAGCTGTGTAATCGAGCCCTTATGGGTTATATCAATAATAATTCATTTGTTGTATTTCTTATATCTGAGTTATTTGCAAGGGATGTCTTTTATTCTCATGCAAAGTTTAGTGGATTTGTATAGAGGATTTGTAAAACTAAACAGTAAACCTTTACAACCATTAGAGATGGTGAAAATATTCATTTCCACCACAGAATTTTGACTATCTCTGAAATTTCAACTTTACAAAAATACCCCAAAACCAAAACATGTTTATATGTCATAATTAAAAAAATTACTGTATATACTTGATTATAAGCCAACTCGAATATTAGCCAATGTAACAAAAATGTGGAAAACTGAATGACTAGAGTATAAGCCTGGGGGACAAATGCAGCCGCTAGGGCTCAGAAACACACAGATGTGATTTTGTTTTTAATGTTATTATTTAATTCAGTAGATTTGTAAATGAATTACAAAGCCCCTGAACATGATATCATTACTAAAAAGATGTAGAGAAGGGATGTGACAAATACTGTAAGGAAAACAGTATTGCTCTAGCAAAGGAGTGGGCAAACTTTTTGACTCATTGGCTATATTGGTTTTTTAAATTTGATAGAAGGGCCGGACTAAGAGCCTTAGATGTCCTTAGTTCTCGTAGCCCAACAGTAAATAAAAAAATATTATATATAAAACACTATTAATCAAATAGAGGCTTTGATAGTAAACATAAACATTCTATTGCCGGCAAACTATGGCCATTAGGAGACCTGAACAATCATCCTCTAGGCATTATCTCCACTTATTCCAGGGAATGAGCGGAGGGGACATAGAGCACCTGTACCCCAAGGTGACAAAGGGCCAAATTAAAAGGCTAAAGTCCGTGCTTTAGTTTGCCCTTGGATGCTCTAGCATATCAAATTTTTTCACAAAATAAGTTCAAATTTGACTTGACTTTGAACCTAATTCATGCAAAAACTAAATATGCTAGAGCAATAACTTGTTTTTCAAATGTTCCCACAACCCTTCTCTACATCTCCTGCAAATTTGGTAATAGCATCTTCAGGGGCTTTGCAATTCACTCACAATGTCCACCTACAAAATGCCGGGATTTTAATTTCTTGACCCGAATATAAGGCCAAATTTTATTTTTTAAGCACATTTCAGGTGCTGAAAGGTTTGTCTTATATTCGAGTATATACGGTATTACATAAAAAAAATGCAATAGAATGACTATAGAGGTCTCCTGGAGCTCTTACCCATTCCTAAAGTCTTCACAAATGTTGGAAAAAACACAACTATTAACACTGCTATTAAAGATTACACATTTAAGAAAAAAAAACAAACGTCTTTTTTAAACTTATGAAATTATGACATATAAAATATTTTTTTGGTATATTTTCAAATAGCAGTTGTTAAGCCTGTAGGAATAGGTAAGAGATCCGTGAGCCCTCTATACTCATTTCAAAGGTGGCAAACTGTAAATTAAGGTTATATTCGTTTTTATATTTAATCATTCAATGAATAATTAATAAAAATGTCAATGAATAATCATGAAATTAATATTTAATTAAACATTTTAATTTGAACTTAGATTTTTTACCAAAAAGTCTCAATCATGCCGTGGGGGGGAGGGGACAATGCAGGCACTGCAGGCAATCTGCCTTGCCTTGTAAAGCTGGCCTTACACAGTCATATAATTGCAAGATCGATCACAGAGCTGATTGACCTGTGCATATTAATTGCAGATCAATGTGAGACCCTATTACATATTACATACACACTGTATGTCACTGAATGAATGGGACATATGCCATCCTGGTTTTTGTAATTAATAAAAGTGGTAAAACGTTAACAAAAAATATATTAATTTGTGATTTTTTTGTTAGGTACAATAAAGATCTAACAAAATATCACAAATTAATATTTTTTGTTTACTTGCTTTTTTAAAAAAAATTATTATTATGAAAAATGCAAGCAGGCTTGCGGCAGTCGGCTTGCATCTTTCATTTATAAAATACCTGTCCAATCGACTGAAATTTACGGACATTGCTAGATCGATTTTATGATTTCCACCACTAAAAATATTGATCTGATGGAAAAAAACAGCCAGCTTTAATCCCATTGACTTTTTCATAGTGCAGTCTCTAATTATTGGTGAAACCAGCACTATACTTCTAAAGATAAATATTGAACACACTTTCCTTGCAATGACATTATATTGTTTGTGAAGTACCTGGAAGTTTTTGACAAGGGCCTTTGGTTGCACTTTGATGAACATTTCATATTTGCCATTGTTACGCTTCAGCATTTCTTCATATACCAGCTCAAATGTAACTTTACTTTGTGCGGCAATGTTTACCGACACAGTGAATTTCTCTGTCTTTCTGCCCGATGCCCTAGAAATTGAAAAATATTGTTAGTGTTATCATTAAATAAAAAACTAATGTTTTTTTAATTTGCTGAGGTCCTCTAAACACCACGAGTAATGTTAAAAGAGCCTTCTTCTTATGAATAGTCCTTTCACCTTCATACATTTAGTTTCCTGTTCGATTTTACTTGACATATCCAAATACATTCTCTATTTCTCTATTTTCTCCATTTACTGCCAATAAAAGATTAGAATTGAGAGTAGAATCTGTGGAACATTGAAATTTTTATATAACGCACAGGTTGCTGAGATCTTTCAAGCTATTTTTGTTTGTATTTTGCAAGATTCATACATCTGAACTGTCTGAATTCCAAATGAAGGTCCTGATCACACCCTTGCCTACTAGCACCTTAATATTTAGCTGATCATTAAGATCTAAGACCTTTTTGCATATTTCTGGTAAATTTTTTAATTCACATCGGTCAAATCGGAAATGGACATGTCTGTCGATCTGACAAGCAGCAGGGAGAGCTGGACCCACCCCTTCCCACCACATAGCCTGTGATCAGCTACCGGCAGGGGAAAGGGTGGAGCCTAGCACAGCTGTGTAAACTACACAGGCAAGGCCCCCCTCCTCAGTCTTGGTCTCCCCACAGCACCCAGCCAGTGTTGTGACACCGGATCAGGGACCCCATCATACGGGAATCGATGTGCAGAGTGGTGCACATCGATTCCCATTTTATTGACCAAGCGCAGCATAGTGACGTCAATTGCACAGGTATCCACCCATGTTCGGGTACCTTAAGTCTCCCATATAAGTGTATAGGAGATGCCAGTACTGTACTGCAAACACAGCTAGTATGAAAGGGGCCTGGTGCTAACAGAGGCTTCAGCAATTTTAATACTATTTGAAACAAACTCATTACCGGTGTATATTACCAACTTTTACTTGTATCCAAATGCTTAAGAGTTGAATGTTGTGTTTCTAGGCAGATATATAGTATTACCCTTTCACACATTTAGTTCATTTGCCTTCAACTAGTCGAATGTTTGCTCCTCTCAAACTGTTTTAGTCAGGAGGTTACTATTTATTGGTTTAAGTTGCATCGTTCAGTTCAGGGACAGTTCCTTACTGTTTGCTTAATGTTTTTTTTTAGAAAGATAAAAGACAGATGAGAGGGGGTAGAGGACGTAAAGGCTTTCAACCTACAAAATAAATATTTACTTTTTGAAAGTGACACTTGTTTTTTCATAAATTGTTAAGGCCCCCATACACGTGTCGGATTCCCACGGGATTCCGGCCCGATCAATTCCGGGCGCGTGCATGCGAAACGATCGTGCCGGAATTGCGTGCAGCCCACCTTGTCCGATCGATCACGTCCGATCGTTCAGGGGCCCAGAATCGGATCGGACAGAGAACCAACATGTTGGTTCCATCAGATTGATTCAGGGCCGATTCAGGGCCAATCGGGCACGTTGGTGGTGGACATCAGATGAATCACCAGCAGATCTGCACAGAGGACCACATCATGTCCTGGCAGCCCTTGGCACATTCCTGCACTGTGGAAGGAAACACACCCTCCACCATTCCCACCCCTGCGCAGCAATAAACACAACACACAAGAGAATGCAGGGCAAGGGTTTTTAATTAAAAACATTTTGAAACAACCATGGTTGGCCCTCGCTCCAATAAAATCCCACATTAAAACCAGGTAACAAAACAGGG
>CM070037.1:107654207-107664462 GCA_036250615.1 Ptychadena robeensis | reverse complement strand
CTTTACGTGTCTTTTTCTAATGACAAGAAGAATCTGATGTTAAATCTGATCCCTTCATGGCAGTGATAATCTCAAATATTCGTCATTACAAGATATAGCACTATATTTGAGATCAGATTATCAACACTAGTGGTAATTAAGCAAGATATTTGTTAGCCATTTGAGACTTATGCAAATAACGTAATAAAAAATTTCTCTGACCTGAATGTTTCTAAGTCCTTCAATCAGAAAATCCCCCTGAACTGAGAAAACATGGAATAGCAAAGTGCAGACCAACACAAGACGACCCATCTTGGACATTTCTTCTTTCTCCTGTGTGGCAGACTGGTATTCTTTATATGAGTAGGTTGACGTTAATAAATAACAGAAGGTCAGTATATTCTACATTTGCAAATGCACAGTCAACTACAGTGTTTATATGAACCTCCTCCTAAATAGGAGGGGGACAGGAAAGTGTTCTCTGGCTTCCAGCAAAACTTGGCAGCTGCTATGAGAAATTCAGAGGCTTATAAAAAAACAAAAAAAAAATACCCAATACTCAGTGCTTAATGATTTCCCTCATCATTACAACGACTCTCAATGACATTTTGTTTGCCATAACAATGTTCATCATTAACAGTTAAAAAAAAAAAAGAAGTAAACTTTTTCTATCATTTTTCGGAAATCACTTGCAACATCAGAGCTAAAGTCCTGTTTACCAGTTCTTTCCTTGTACTGGAACTGTATTGCATCACAAATTGGTTAAGTACAGAATTCCCATTTACATTGGAGGTTTCCTGTATGGGGAGATATTTATAATGTTCACAGTAATTAAAGTGTGTGGTTTATATACTGTACAAAGTACTCTGCTTGAATTTCCCACCCAGACTCCACCCATCCCTGTACTCATCGTTGGCATCATCAATGACACCAGAGACATGGGCTAGGAACCAGTAGTGTTTGAGACTAACCCAAACTTTGGATGAACTGTGTTCGCCTCAGTCGCTAGGGAGCTTAATGAACATATAGAGCATATGACTATATTATATCACTACATATAGAGCATATGACTATATTATATACTAGTGGTGGTCACTGTTTATAACAAACAACTGCCTTTACTCCCTCTGTCCTGGACAACATTTCTCAGTGCCTATCGACCGTCTCTTCATGGATGGCTGACAGATTCCTTAAACTTAATCTGAGCAAAACAGAACTCATCATCTTTCCCCCATCACCTTCCAAGCCTCCACCCAACATCTCACTTACAGTAAATAACGTAATCTCCCCCATTTCTCAAGCAGCTGACTTGGTGTCCTCTTCGACTCTGCACTGTCCTTTACTTCCCACATACAGAACATTGCTAAATCCTGCCACTTCCATCCTGGCAACATCTCCAAAATCCACCCCTTGCTCTCCCCAGAGACCACCAAAGTCCTCGTACACACTCTCATCAATTCTCGCCTGTAACATCATCCTCTCTGGTTTTCCTTTATCTAAACTGTCACCATACATGGTGCTGGTAGACTCATTTACTCCTCATCTACCACTCCTCTCTGCAAATCTCTACACTGGCTTCTAAGGGTAGCCATACACCACCCGACCCGGGTGGCCCCACATGGTGAGATAGACCAGGAATCTCCTGCATGTCAGAACGCACGGTTATCCATCATGCTGGTAAATTACCAGGCGGATCCCATTACCTTGAATGGGGATGGCAGTACCATTAAAAGAAATGACCGGCACACAAACGGTGCCTGCCGTTCAGCTGAGAGGACAGCTGTAGCGAGATGACATCATCCTATCATCTATAGAGGCAGAATCGCCAAGGCAACACTTGGACACCTCTTGGCATTATGAGAATGCCTAGAGAGGAACATCTTTTCAACAAGGGGACAAAGGGCCGGAAAAGAAAGCTAAACAGGCCGGATCCAGCCCCCGTGCCGTAGTTTGCCCACCCCCCCCTCCCACCGTTCCATACTCTGCCTGCAGCTGGTTGATGCATATGTCACAGCTCTCACATTACTGAAGTCCTTAATGCCTGAAGTCAATGAAGTTGATGAAAAATATAGATTCTGCCTAAGAACACAGCATACTGGTAAATATACTATCTAATATTTAGCAGAATTGAGAGGGCTGGTTGTTTCTTGTGAGTTTTGTATAGTGATGAGCGGCATAGGCAACATTCGTATTCGTGGCATGCCGCAAATTTTATGGAAAACATTCGGAAAATATTCGCATTCGGCAATATTCAGGGTTTTTTTTTTATTGCGAATATCGGCAGTTTATTGTGAATTTTGCACATGCAATATATGTTTAACATGGAACGAATTTTTATACGAATTTTTAAAGTGACGATTTTCGCAATATTCGCATCACCCCAATATTCATAAAAAAAAACAGTTGATGGTGTTGCTAAGCTCTTGTTGCAGCCTTCCCATTCGTCCACTTGCATTGAGAGGCATGTGTAATGGATAAAAAATACCGAATATACGGAATTGCGAATATTCGGCAATATATTCACCATCTTCGCGAATTTCCGAATTGCCGATATTCGCGATTAATATTCGGAATCCGAATATTCGCGATCATCACTAGTTTTGTACTCTAATTTGGGGGTATAACCAACTGCAGTATGATTGATCAATCATTCTCAGATCGGAAAACATAGATTGTTGTACATCGATCGGACAGAAAATCTAAGCGTGTATGGGGGCCTTAACTGATAAAATAATCAGAGACCAGTTTAAGGAAATGACAAATCTAGGCGCATTCGAGTAAGACTGTTTCTAGAACAGAATCTGACTTTGGCATACTGGGCAGTGACTGGGCTCGGATATTTGCAATGGCGAATATTCGACATATTATGCTTTAACTTAGTTTACCGGCATATATTGCGCATGTTTGTGTGCATTGCGAATGGATACGTGCAATACGCACATCGCTTGTACTGGCTATTAGAGATGGTCGAATTTTTTTTTTAATTCGACCATTGCAAAGCCCCTGAACATGGTATCATCACCAAACTTGCTGGAGATGTAGAGAAGGGGTGCACTACACTACAAAACAAAAAGTATGTCTCTAACAGAAATAGTTTTTGCACAAATTAAGTTCAAAGTCAGGTCAAAATTTCAAAATCGGAATTTCGACTTTAATTTTGAATTTAATTTATGCAGAAACTACATGTGATAGAGCAAAACTTTTTTTTTCAAATATTCCCCCAACCCTTCTCTACATTTACAGCAATTTTGGTGATGATACCTTTTTCAGAGGCTTTGCAATAAGCTCACAAAGTTAGCAAGTCGAAAAATTCGACCATCTCTAGTGGCTATGAACAAAGATTGAAAAGGAGAAGCTGTAAATCTTTGCGAATAATTGCGTACAGCTACACGCGATGTAAGGCAATAGAATACAGTTGAATACAATTTTTCTAATGTTCCTTTATATATTTGCAAAATTACGCAAGCACGAATATACCATATAAAGCTCAACACTAGTGGTGACCATGAAGAAAACAGGTGGCATAAGGTTGTGTGTTGACCTCCGTAATAAAGCTGTTGTTACTGAAAGTCAGCCCTTGCCACATACTGAGGAGGTATTTTCAGAGCAAATTTATTTTCTACTCTGGATCTTTAACCTTCCTGGTGGTCAATTTTCTTCACTTTTCTGTTGTATCGTACAAAAATATATCCCAACATGGGTCTAGTAGATATTTAGAATAAATAAAAGGTTCAAATGATGTAAAAAAATTATTACATTTAATGATAAAATATAAAGTTACAGGCCTACAAAATTTCATGAAAAACTGTACCGCTTTTTGGCAGCAGCATCACAAGGTTGGGTGTCAGCCCACAGAAAAGTATGTGGTGCATTACGGCAAAATAGGGGTGTGACTAAATTGTCCTATCAATGAGATGTTCTTAGATTGCTATGTTAAATAAAACTAATATGACTACAATGTTCTGCGTTATTGTATAATGCCCTGCTGCTCACATTTAATTACTGCAGCATGTCTCCCATTCACAAGTATGAGAGGCAATACTGCAGCGCATTGCGATAAGGTGTTGCTCCGTGTATTCGCACTAGTGCTAACTACCGCTAACTAACACAGCTAGTGTGAAATGGCCCTTCTAACCACTCCCCTCCATTCCCCTTCTAACCACTAACCTGTGATCCTTTTTGCTCAAAACCTTTAACGAAGTAGGTAAATGAGTGCTGCAGGGGTAACTCAGAGGTAACACAACACACTCAAGTATGAAAGGTCCAACAGGTTTCCTATGGCAGTCAAATGTTTTCTTGCTGCATTTGTGAGTTAATTGCAAAGGCCCTAAATATGATACATCACTAATGTTGCAGCTGTAACAGGATAAAGTGGGGTGGATCTCCCCTACCGTAGAGAAGAGTTTAATCAGCAACGGCTGGTGCCGGTGATATACCGGAGGGCCCCTGTGAATGCCTATGGGGACTGCAAGCTGAACTTGCAGATAAGACCAAACAGTATTAATTGCTGTTCTGTGACTAAATATTGGACAAGTTGCACTATACTTGTTCTCTGCATGGTTCTGAGTTCACTACCCGACACCTGCCATTACATATCTAATTTGCAATCTGATTCATTTCTATCTGTGGGCAGGCATATTTTATACAGGTATTGTAATACAATATGGGATTAGGAGAACTCTCTTACAGGGGTTGTTCCTTTTTTAGACTTGTAACAAGAATAAAGTGAAGACAAATGGGAACCTGAAATATTGCTGGTTGGTACTTGGTAGGGGATCAAATAGTTATTTCTCACAGCAATCTCTGACTTAAGTGCATTGAGTATGAGAGGGATTTTTTTGTTGTTGTTCGGTCTCTCACAACTACAATAAACATACCATTATAAAATTTGACAGGTCAGGGCATCAAATACTGTACTTCTTATCCACACTGTATTTACCAGCTAGGCTGCCCACTGGAGAGAGGGAAGCCTATTTTATTGTGGCTATTTTAACTTTTGGGACTTTTTGAATCCCTGTATGTAGCTGCTGCTGTGTATACACCCCAAATAAGTAATTTACACATGCAGGAGCATCAAGTGCGTCCAGGGATGGAGTCCTTGTATAGACAGGAGGGTGTGTTTCCCAACTAGGAAATTTGGAGCAGTGCTAGGGAAGGAACAAAGGAAGGAATATAGAATAAAAAAGTAAAGGGGTAAAACATTGTTGTTTGTACAAAGAAATGTCCTATTCCATCTATTAATAACTATTGACCTCCTGGGCATTCAGATTGTTTCACTTTAAATAAACCCATTACAGTGTATTCTGCTCAGATTCCCCGCCCTCTTCCACCCCCCCTTTACATCCCTGTAAAGGTTCATGTGTATGCTTGTTATTGGTCAGTAACTATGACGGTATTGATTTTTTTGTGTGATGAGCACACACAAACCATGCAACGTGCATCAAGTGCACAAAAGTAAACCTCACAATAACACACATGGATGCTCTTGAATGTCCCTGCTCCTAAGTAGCAAGTGCTCGGTACCCTGGTAGGGATGACCAATGGACCATGTAGTTGAAGTTACCCTCAAATTCCCATTCCCTAGGTGTCTCCCGTCTTGAAGGGACCGCAAGCAGTCTCTGCCCACCACTTTCCAGGGCTCAAGTCCCGAAGGACAAAAACACCTGTTCTTGTAAAAAAAAGAGAAATGTTCATGAGGTGTGGGGGAAACAGACTACATGAAAAAATAAATTAAAAAAATAGGGCCATGTGCTTAACGCATGGGGCAAGCCTAGCATGTATCTATAAAAATTCATCCAGTCATGGCCATAAGGCCACTCCCGGGAGGTAGGTACTAAAGTGTATCATAATTAGTATCATATGTATCATAATTAGTGTTTACTCAACTATGAACTATTTATGACACCCATTGGTCCTTACTAGGGACACTAAACACTTAGGGCTCCCTCTCAACCTCCTGACCATTTACAACAGTGGTTCTCAACCTGTGGGTCAAATGACTATTTTAGTGTGTTTACTGAAAGCATGAGTTGCGGCTTACAAGCAGCAGCATAATAGCAGGGTGGAAAGTTAGGAAGAAGAGTTACTAACTTAGGGGGGATGGGGCATTACTCTCCCTTCTAACTACCCACCTTGCACATCATTTGCCCAAGTGAGGTGGGAAAATATAAGGGAGGGGACATTAAACTTAATTAACCCTCTTGCCGTTCCTGACGGCTCCATCTCGTCCAGAGCTGACTTGTCAGTATAGCAATGGACGAGGTGGAGCCGTCAGTGATAACTGTATCCAATACAATTCAAAGTAAAAAAAAAAACAAAACACATAACACTTTTCCAATTGAATAAAAATGTTATTATGAATATAAAAAAATAAAAAATATGAATACATACTGTTTTGAAATCTATCATACAACATAAGTATTTTAGAGATTTTATCATTCAGATGATATCTTTCATTATATATATAATTTTTAACATAATTGTTTGTTTGTTTGTTTGTTTGTTTGTTTGTTTGTTTGTTTGTTTCAAACATTATAATATTCAGTATATCTACTAGACCCTTGTACGGACAGATTTTAGAAAGTTACAGGCCTACAACATAATTTATATTCCATTTAAGTCTATGGTGCGCTTTTGGTACAGAAATCTGGACCTCAGCAGTGCGCTAGGGATGTTAAGTGATGTGGCGAAATTTCACTTTCGGTTCCAGATACAGAAAGTTACAGGCCTGATGACTGGTAGGTTTTCCCTGTTACCTATCCAGGACAATGGATGCCTCGACCGTGCGCCTTTAACTCCCAAGCTGGAAATGGAAATGCAGGAGTTACCCTTACCGCATGAGACATCTTAGTTCTCCCCAGGCCATAGGGCAAACAGACAAACATGGCTCATAGGGAACTGATAAGAACTGAATCTATACTTGATAGTAGACAAAAGCTATGGCAGTAAAAATATATATATCACAAATGACCATGACTTGGCAGCAAGCATTTTTAAAAAGATTAGCTAACCTGGAAACCTTTAAACAGGACCCCTAAAATAAAGAGCTATGTAATCATAAGTTACGTTTACATCCGGCATTGTGTTAGATTTTGTCCCCAACATTTTATGTTCCAGTAATTTTTATTAAAAAAGTAAAAATAAAAAAAAACTGTAAAGGGAGTATGCCTAGAAACAAACTGTAAGTACAATAAAAACTGGTACATACAGTGGCTTGCAAAAGTATTTGAACTTTTCCACATTTTGTCACATTACAGCAAACATGAATCAATTTTATTGGAATTCCACGTGAAAGACCAATACAAAGTGGTGTACACATGAGAAGTGGAACGAAAATCATACATGATTCCAAACATTTTTTACAAATAAATAACTGCAAAGTGGGGTGTGCATAATTATTCAGCCCCCTGAGTCAATACTTTGTAGAATCACCTTTTGCTGCAATTCCAGCTGCCAGTCTTTTAGGGTATGTCTCCACCAGCTTTGCACATCTAGAGACTGAAATCCTCGCCCATTCTTCTTTGCAAAACAGCTCCAGCTCAGTCAGATTAGATGGACAGCGCTTGTGAACAGCAGTTTTCAGATCTTGCCACAGATTATCGATTAGATTTAGATCTGGACTTTGACTGGGCTATTCTAACACATTATTATGTTTTGTTTTAAACCATTCCATTGTTGTCCTGGCTTTATGTTTAGGGTCGTTGTCCTGCTGGAAGGTGAACCTCCGGCCCAGTCTCAAGTCTTTTGCAGACTCCAAGAGGTTTTCTTCCAAGAATGCCCTGTATTTGGCTCCATCCATCTTCCCATGAACTCTGACCAGCTTCCCTATCCCTGCTGAAGAGAAGCCCCCCCAGAGCATGATGCTGCCACCACCATATTTCACAGTGGGGATGGTGTGTTCAGAGTAATGTGCAGTGTTAGTTTTCCGCCACACATAGCGTTTAGCATTTTGGCCATAAATTTTCATTTTGGTCTCATCTGACCTTCTTCCACATGTTTGCTGTGTCCCCACATGGTTTGTGGCAAACTGCAAAAGGGACTTCTTATGCTTTTCTGTTAACAATGGCTTTCTTCTTGCTTGCCACTCTTCCTAGCCAGGCCAACTTTTGCAGTGCCGTGCTATAGTTTGTCCTATGGACCGATTCCCAACCTGAGCTGTAGATCTCCTGCAGCTCGTCCATGAGTCACCATGGGCCTCTTGACTGGCATTTCTGATCCGCGCTCTCCTTGTTCGGCCTGGTGAGTTTGGTGTACGGCCTTGTCTTGGTAGGTTTTACAATTGTGCCATACGTCCTTCCATTTCTGTCAATATCGCTGTAACAGTGCCTCCGTGAGATGTTCAAGACTTTGGACATCTTTTTGTAGCCTAGCCTACTTTACATGTCTCATAACTTTATTCCTGACCGTGTCCTGGTTTGTGTTCTTTGGACTTCATGGTTGTTTGTTGCTCCCAATAGTTCTCTTGACAACCTCTGAGGCCGTCACAGAGCGCTGTTATTTGTACTGACTTAGATTACACCACAGGTGCACTTATTTAGGTCTTACACTCATCAGGCAATGTTCTATGGTGTCACTGTGCACTTCCGACCAAGGGGGCCTGATAATTACGCTGCACACCCCCCCACTTTGCATTTTTTTTTTTACAAAATGTTTGAATCATGTTTGATTTTTTCGTTCCGTTCTCACATGTACACACTTTGTATTGGTCTTTCACATGGAATTCCGTAAATGTATTCCTTTTGTGGTGTATGCGACAAAATGAGGAAAAGTTCAGGGGGCCGAATTTCTTTTTCTTTTTGCAAGTCCCTGTTGAGAAAAAGGGATCCCGAATGATTTCAATCAATGGAATTGGGTGCCTGTGGCTTAGACCTCTTCTAAGCTCCTCCAAACGTTCTTGGATGCGGGGAATAATGATTTTTTAAAAAAAAAAAAAAACATGTGAACCATGTGAACTCATCTTTACAATAAAAAGTGAGGGAACACTAGTGTATAACATTGTTCCCTTTTATAGTTTAATAAAACAAGCCATGAGATTGTATAGGAAGTCCTGTTAGGTCATATTGCACCATCTATTGCAAGAAAACATCACTGCCACAAAGTGGCTGCAGCAAAGCTGCCCTTAAATATCTTCTGCCTAAGGTTGCCCATAACTTTTACTAAGTAGGTTAATAGGAACGCATATAATATATAATATAAGGGATGTATAGAGTAGCTGCTTGAAACTGGTGATCTTCCACTTTTATGAACATTGCATCTTGTTTACCATCTGTCCTGGGCCTTCTGCTCCTCAGGCCCATGAAGCATTACTCTTGGTTTTGGTATTATCACCTCTACATATACATTAATCCGTGGGAATTAATAACTCTGTGAGATAGGGTGCTTGGGCCTGGATGGTCCGACCTCGTTTGGGTTTCCCTCCATCGCCCCTCCTTCCCTTTAGGCACTACACTGCTGGTTGGTTTTTCTTATGGGAGGGACCACCAAAAGGGCTATAGGAAAGGGGGCTGGTTATACTAAATGGGTTCATTCCACATGAGTTTGATCAATCATTGTCTCCACCAACGTACTACTTCGAACCAACAAATTTTGATATAGAGAAGGTTGTGAATAATGAACCTGTACTTATCTATTTATCAAGGCTTTCCCTCCACTCTAAAGTCGAGAATGAAAAGAAACAAGTTTCCCCTCGGGTGGGACTTTAATTTGGAATGCCCTGATTTCAATTCATCAAAGATCAAAGTCCCAATGATATAACAAAGTAAATTTTTAATGGAATCCCAGGTTTTAACCATTACAGTACCTATATTACCCAAAATTTGGATTCCAATAAAATTTAACTTTTGTTTACTATCAGTGGCTGACTTTGATTGAAATCAGGGCATTCCAATTAAGTCCCACCAGAGGGGAACTTCTTTCCTTTCATTCTCAAACAAATTATTGATTTCTATTTTGGGGTCAATCTTTCAAGGTGGGCAGCAGTATATTCATGGTCGAATCAATTGACGCGAACGTGCAATGTCAACTCATTCCAAAAATCGACATTGAAAAAATTTGATCTTTAAAAAATATGATTTTCCATTGAGACCGCAGAGTTTCTTTCTGCTTTGATGATACAAAACGGGCTTATGCCTGTGCTAAAAATGAAAAAAAAAAAGGATGTAAAAATCGAAGAACCGGTAGCCCACCTTTACACTGTCTGTTGTGGATCGGTCCCACCGTCCATAAAGGAAACCTTAGCTATTGGAGAGACCGGTGTACTGTCTGTATTATATTATAT
>CM070037.1:107623485-107639315 GCA_036250615.1 Ptychadena robeensis | reverse complement strand
CAGTTTTTATTCACGATTTGTATAGTGTCCCAACTTTTTTGGAATCCGGTTTGTAGTTTGAAAGAGCCCCTATGCTTAGGCTTTACCATTGTCCCGCTTTTGAATCTTTTCAGGTCACACACTTAAGGCTGCCATACATGGGTCGATGCCAGTGAGATGGATCAGCCTTCGAGCTCAATGCGATTACGTCATCACACTGTGCCCGATATCAAAAGAGGCTGGAGGCACAGCACTGCTGCATCATCAAGGTAATCCAAAGCAATGGACATTGACCGTGATTGACGTTCATGTCCGATGACCCTGTCTTCGAGCGGGATTGATACATTAGATATACGCTAGATAGATGGCCGTGATTGTGCAGTGGTTGTCCTACAAGCGACAACCACTGGGCTATTTAGGGCTTTCATACCCCTTTGGGATCAGTATCAGTACCCTAAACATAGAAAAAACAGACACAGGGGTAACCTTTTAAAACATTTTTACAACACTACTCAATTATATGCAAGAACCTTACAGTTCAATCAGTGTCCTTTTAGGCAACCACAGTGGATATTTAATGATTATGGACTCTGTTTTCAATCAATATGAAAAGTACATTCATGTACTTACCCCAGTCAGAAACTCTCTGACCTGTAAGAATGAATGAATTAGTTTTAATAACAGCATTCTCATTACATTTGTAGATTATAAAGCACTGGGTCTTCACACTACAGAAATAATGTGAAATATAGTACGATATATCCTGAAGAAGTAGTATACTCTAGAATTCACTTTTTTGTGCACCTCCTGCATTAACAGGTGGATCTTTTTTTGGGGGGATATGGGATTTAAGCATAGTACAGCTCTGCATAATATGTTGGGGCTATGTAAATACAGTAAAATATTTTGAAAAAAGATTGGATGATATGCCCATTTACAAAAAGTACTTTGTAAAAGGTGTCAGTGTCAGTTTCATCTTCTTGATGAGTGTATGTCAGCTAATGCTAGACTGTGTTAGACTAAGTGGTTTTCTATGTTTTCTTGATATAAAACAAGAATCAATTAATCATTCATACTTTAAGTTCTAAAAAGTGTAACTTAAAGTGAACCTGAACTCTAACTCATTCACACCTTTCAATTATAAAGGCTTTGAGCAGGGAACCATATTCATATATAATTGTAGACACATTTTAAGGGTTTACAAACTTTCCTTCACCATTGGTATATCCCAGCTGAGAATATTATCCCTGTTTAGAATTGAAAAAAAAACATATATTTACCGTAGCTGTATGATGGATATGGTTGAAGTGGCACTGTTAGAAAAAAAATTATATGAATTATATGAAGCACTCTAAATAAACATTGGGAAACTATAGTTTTTTCAAAACTGTTTTTTTACAGCTCATGAAAAATCTAAATTTGCCAAATACAAATATGTGCTAAGTACAAGAAATATGCTAGAAAATTAGTAGAGAAATGTAAGAAAAGTTAAACAAACGTTTTAATGAAAACCATATATCTAGATGAGACATACAGAATGATCTTTGCTTTTGAGGAACACATATTGCTGATCAAAGCTACACAACCCTTTCTTATACCCAGTGGTGCCATTTCTAATATTTCGTTAATAATATTCACTACATTTCTGATCATGAACACCTTGGAAAGGGAATGCAGTCTCAAGGAGTAGCTTCCTTGTGATGTTCTAAATGTGGGGATGATCGCCTTAGCTAGCTTGTTTTATAAACATATTTCTGTTGTTTTGTACGCCTTGTAGGTTCCTAGTTATGTCTTCCAGTGTGGGCTATTTTTGTTGCTTCAACTTTATCTCCTTAAGGCTTAGGCTCCAGTGTACACTGGTATCTACTGGTGTGCGCTCAAGCTTCTGTTGCGTTCCCATAGACACAGCTTGCTGTGTCGATTTCAACGCAACGGAGGCTCAGATCAGCGGATTCGGGGCTCTGATGGGCTGTGGAGAAAGCCCTGTCAAAGCCCCATTGCCTTCAATGGGTGGCTTGTGCCCTCCGTTAAAATACCTCCATTCAACACAGGGGTTTTAACAGATAGTGGAGACCTTGCTTAAAGCCCCCCATACACATTCCGATTTTTCGTACGAATTGTGCCTGACCGACCAACGTGGTCGGGAGATTAATCGATCGGGAGAATAATCGGATGCGGAATTATGTATCCGACCGATCCAGATTTCTCAAAATCGGCCGAAAAATCGGTCGGGATCGCTTCGGACCTGTTCGTAAATTTTGGTCGATCTGCTGTTAATAAATAGTGTCAGGCCAATCGATCGGTGATAATTCGCATTCCGATTTTTTTGTGCCAGCCGACCGACCAACCATAACATTTTAGGTGAAAATCGGGTGACACGATTGGACGAAAAATCGGTAGGGAGAATAATCGGAAAGTGTATGGGGGGCTTAGGACTTGGAAAACAGTTGTTGTGTTCTAGGTAAAGGGGTGGGGGACAAGTGAGGGTAACCCTGCTGGGTCCTCCCCATTAGGATATAGCTGGGTGTTGTGTTGGGTGTTGGGAAGGACA
This sequence comes from Ptychadena robeensis, assembly GCA_036250615.1. NCBI lineage: Eukaryota > Metazoa > Chordata > Amphibia > Anura > Ptychadenidae > Ptychadena > Ptychadena robeensis. The sequence continues at coordinate 107,636,785 of CM070037.1, read as the reverse complement.
GATGTTTAGGGAACCATCCTGATGGATGAATAAATTCGCTCACCCTACAGATAGTGACTATTATCTAGCATCTATATACAGCTTTAATTCCCTACACTGGAGCTCTGGAAGCAGGATTTACAATGTGTTTGTTTGTTTACTTTATTAATAGTTTCATGTGCACTGGAACTCAAGAGGCATCTTTTTAAATAAATGTTCCCATTCATGAATATTTCAATTTCTGCTTGTTGACTCCGTATGAAGCAATAGTTGACTTCTTGCATTGAAAAAATTATAGTGCACGTTTCATAGAATACGTTTTTTGCAGGATGCCTTACTGGACAGTCTTGTAAAAAGTTCAATGTTAGGTGAATATTAGTGATGAGCAGCATTGGCAATATTTGTATTACCAAATATCACAAATTACCTAATATTCGCAATAAATTTGTTAATTTCAAGAATTCATGATCTCCAGTCATTATTTCCTTCATTGCACAAATTTCCATTTGCAATATTTGCAAATTTGCACATATTGCAAACGCAAAGAATGGTACTTTCCACTAATGAATAAATCAATTAAAAAAATATTGAATATTCGCAATTACAAAGATTTAGCACTATGTTCTAGATCTTCGCAAGTGCCGATATCCACAATAAATAACATTAAATAAATATTTGTGATAATATTCGCAATCAACACTAGTGAGTATAAGTGTTGATCGCAAAATATTCAAATTGCTATAATTTTTTTATTGAGAATATTGGCACTTTGAGAATTAGCGAAGATCTCAATATAGTGTTATATATAGTGTTATATCTTTGTACTCATGAATATTTGAGAGTTTTTATTATTGTGCATTGCGTTCACAATATGGGCATGTATGTATTAAGGTCCCCATACACGGGTCCGATTCCCAACGGATTCCGGGACGATCGATTCCAGGCGCGTGCACGCTAATCGATCGTCCCGGAATCGCGTGAAGCCCACCTTGCTCGATCGATCACGCCGATCGATCGGGGGCCCAGAATCGGATCTGCCAGAGAACCAACATGTTGGTCTTTCTGATCCGATTCAGCACACATCAGGGGGAGTTGCCATTTGTGAAGTAATCGATCAGACACGGAATCGTCCAGGAATCCGTGGGCCAAGGTGGTATGGCGCGATCGGACGGACTTAATTGGCTGATCGATCGGACATACGATTCCCTCTGACATCTCCGGAATCGATCGGATGGGTGATCGATCGGCCATGGAATCGGAACATGTATGGCTAGCTTTACAAGTACCGATTTGGGCAATGAAGGCAATAATGACTGGATAACATAAATTGTCAAATGTATCTTGAACATTAGGGGAATATTGCCTATACTGCTCATCACTAGGGAGTATGGGCAAACTAATTGGATGGGATAGAAACACAATGATTTAACAAGACTGTTGGGTTTTTGTATTCCTTCAAATTTATACACATTTATAATTTAAACAGGTAAACAAGAATGTTAAAGTCCTTACATGGATTTGACTGTGGAATGCTTTGTCTTTGAGCTGTATGTAGAAAGTATAACAAATACAATTAAAACATATTAAATACTTTTAGCATTCACAAACAAATACCAATAATAAATCTGGACTTAAGCTTGCCATACGCATATCGATTCCCTTGTTCCCCAAAGTATAGGCCAGGGATCCACTCCCCAAGGTGGTGCGCATTGATTCCCCGAATGAAAAGTGAACGTTCAGTAAGCGGTCGTTCGCCATGGTGATGTAACCACGTTACAATCATTCGTTCAATGATCGAAGGTGAATCTATAAGTGTATGGCTAGCTTTACAACTTGTTAAATTTGCTATTACTTTGATTGGGTTAAGAAGAATTCATCAAAATCCTTACACTGATATGAAGACTGTGGGATACTTTGGTCTGTAGCTAAATGTAGAAGGTAAAGAACAAAAACTGTTAAAATCTTTGACAACAATTTTACCAATCAAAAATACTGAGCATCCCTAAATAAACTGAACTTGTTGAACTTGTAAACAGCCAATGCTTTGGTGTCTAAAATTTTCACTATAGGTAGAGTTCACAAAGCTGTAACCTAAAGCCGGGCATAGGTGCTGTGATGCACGCCTGATTGTTCAAATGTTGTCCCCATCCAAAATAATGTGACTGGGCCAAAGAAAAACAGACATGTCTGCTCATGGTGGGCAGCTTTGACCCACGGACGAATTCCACCTGTTCAATTGCCGTAAACCTGCACAGTGGTCGAACAAGCGTTTTTTAAATCTCCTCATTAGGACCATGCGAATATGTTAAGCTAGCTACACACAACTTTTGCTCAATCGATTTCCGATTTAATGCCCTTAAAAAGATAGCAATACACGGGTTGATTTTTCTGTGAGATCGACTCAAAAATCTTTACTTTTAAGTTGATCTCACAGAACATTAATACCTGCCCACCTTGTTCAATCGACAGAAAGTATTTGGAATTGGACATAAAATACATCCAGTCTAAAGCCCCCCATACACCTTAAGATCGATCCATACAATTTCCATTAGATCTACCAACAACTGTGTAGTATAGTGGCCTCTCTGATAGAATGCATAGTGATTGAAAGGTTTAGAAAGGTCCTTATATTACATTGTTTTGGTAGAACAAAATTTGATTGTACAGAAATTGTATGGAAAGATTGTAAGGTGTATGGAGGGCTTTAATTGGTCATGTCCGTAAATTTCAATTGGACAGCTATTTGAATTTTATTATTTTGAAATGCAATGGGGCTGCCGCAATACTAACAAGTCCTCTCATATTTTTCATTAGCAATATGAGGAAAAATATTTATTTACGATATTTTGTTAGATGTTCATTGTACCTAATGAAATATCACAAATTAATCATTTCTGTTTTGCATGTTAGAACTTTCATTTACTAAAATCAGAGCACACTTTTATACTAACAAAGCTACCCGTGTAGGGCCAGCTTTAGACTGCAGATAACACCCCTATGAAGCTAACACAACTTTAAAATGCATGAAATACTTACATTCTCCTTGTGATTTGAAACACGGAAAGACAGAAAGTTGTAAAAAAAAGAGGTAAAAAAGAAATAAAATCAGTAAAAATATGAATCTACAAAGATTTATTATTAATTGTTCCAGTAGTAAAGACACATAGCATCATTATAATCAACATTTAAATTACTACATCTAGTAGTCCAGGTGTGAATAGATAAAGTTCTCCTGCATGAGAACTAATGTATTAGCATAAGATCAGTTAAAATCATCTGATGAAGTAACAGTTATTATATAGGTAAATAGGCTATTCCTATGAAAGTCAGCTGTAAAAGTATATCCAAGACATTTGTTATTTGGGCTCTGCGCATAGTTTCCTGGGCCCCCAATTTTTGATGCCCCTGCTCTTGGACCTGCCACTCCAATCCCCTCCTCTTCTTCCTAGACCTTCATCCCCTAAACCCCGATCCTAAACCTCAAGCCTCAACACTGCTCCTGACCTAACTTAGAATTAACCTCTCTGGTGGACCAATTGAGTTCGGTTTACTGTGCCAAAAGCCATACAAAAAATTTAACCACCATGGCGGTCCACTGAGATAAAAAAATTTCTGTACCAAAAAAGACATTGGTTAATCAACTTGCAAAGTTAAGGTACCCATACATGTTGCGATTTTTCGTGCGATTTTTGCCCTTCCGACCGATCCGGTCGGTCGGGTAGGTCGATCGTTCGGGATTCCTAACATGCAAATGTAGTCCGACCGATGCTGTTTTTAGAAAAATTTGCAGAAAAGTCGGTCGGGTCCCATAATTTTCGGTCATTCGGCCACTTTTAAAAGATTCCCAATCCAACCAGTCGATCAGTCAGTCGGGCGGCAACTAATCGGAGGCCGAAAAATGGGGCATCTGACCGACTTTTAAAAATAGCACTAAAGCAAAAATCTGGTGTCGAAATCCAATATCGCATCGGTCCCCGAAAAATCGCAACGTGTATGGGTACCTTAAGATTGTGGATTTTTTTTTTTTATTATTCCACCATCTCTAGTAAATATTGGTAAAATGGCCACAAGATGACGCTGCCACCTAAGTTTGTTTACATTTCACCAGCCTGAGCTGATTTTTCACCCTGAGGAAGTTTCTGTACTACCGTCCAGAAGATCAGGTTCAGAAAAAAAAAAAAGAAAGAAAGTTCAGGCAGCCAATAGAGGTAAGCCCCCTTGTGGCTACGTGCCCCATTGCGGCCACTATGGTGGTTCCTATGCCATTGAATATATATATCATAGTTTTTATTATAATGTGGTGATGTTTTACAGCAGGAAGTGGTATTCTCTTTCTCTTTTGCTATTTAAAAAATACAAAACAGTTTGGAGTTTAACTAATAACCTTTTTTGTCTTTTAACTCTCTCTTTTTTATTTTTTTAAAAACATTTATACATAATGATTTTGTTATCAAGAGTAAGAAGAAGATTAAACTTTACTTTTCAGTTAATGTATGGAAACCCAGGTTCAAAGTCCATGCAATTAGTAAGTAAAGTAAGTGAAAAATTTTATAGAAGAACTACCATAATTTCCATGTAATAACTACACTTAACATTGAAATACCTTTTTTTTATATACATGCATGCAAAATGTTCCTACCTTCAACAAATTTATCAGCAACAAGTGTTTCTTTCTCCTTCTCTTTCTTCTCAGGTTTTGTAACCACCATAGAGGTTAAAGGGGTCACAAACCTGAACTTTAGAGAGAGATCCAAAGCCTTCTGCGTCAGGTTTGCTTTTTCTGACGGGTCTGCAGAAACTCTTCAAACAAATAAGATTTTATATAAACAGATATAATTGATAAATTATTATTTACATTTATATCATATCTTCATTTATATCAAATATATATACACACAGTTTATGTCTAGTTTAGTATGCTTCCTAATCCATTTGAAGACGAACTTCCGGTCGGATACCCCCTCTCTAACTTCAGTGCTATTCCAGTCTGTGGTCCACACGTGAATGATTGATGGGGCATTCTCAACTGGAGATGTATCTGGATGCTTATAAGAGAATCAGTCAGGGTTTTACTTACCAAATACCCTTTTTTTTGGAAATCTAGTGTTCACCTTCTCGTGTGGTAGGTTTTAATGTTTGACAGCATTTTATATGTATTCCTGTACATTTTAGTTTATATGATAAGATGCATTGATGTCATCACGTGTGGTCTCTCCTGCCGAGAATCGGTTGGGCACCCTTTGTTTAAACGCCCTAGTGGTCAGGACGGCAGCATCTTGTCCAGCGCTGCTACTGCTTCTATCGCACTGGACGAGATGCTGCCGTCCAGTACACATCGCAGCTCCAGGCAGCGCATACTCACAGTTCTGCGCTGTCCTGGTGTCCCCGATGTGACATGCAGGCAGCCAGCTCCGTCTCTTCTCTCCCTCATTTCATCACACCAGGTTAGAGAGGGTTAACTGCAAATGGGCACATCTGGGGCACCAGAGACTTTATTTGGGCGATGTTTAGTACATAGCAGCATAGCTTTGTTCCCAAGTTTTTGTGTTTTTTTATTAATTTTATTTAAAAAAAAAAATATTTTACATAATTGGTTGTTTCAAACATTATTATACTCAGGATGTCTATTAGACCCTTGTACGGACAGATTTTGGGAAGTTACAGGCCTACAACATAAAGAAAAATTTACCATTGAAGTCTATGGTGCACTTTTGGTACAGAAATCTGGACCTCAGCAGTGCGCTAGGGAGGTTAACGGCAATCACTTTGGACGGGGAATATTTCTTCCTGTGTTTGCTAGTGTTTTATTGAATAAAGTTTGTTCAGATCTCAACCTCGTTGAGAGTTCAGTGAAGTCCCGCTACAACTGGTTGCTGATTTGCTAAGCCTTAGAACATTATTATTATATCATGATATAGAACATTAATGTTTTATGAAATCTTGAAGTTTTTAGGTGAAGAAAATATGTAATATGTAGTTCCCTATGATCTGAATATTCATATTATAAACTTACCGTTTCTCCAGAAGTTGCTGAATGGTGAGGTAAGCCCAAAGCCTCTCGGTAAAGTCTCCAAAAATGTACTCCTGCTGTTTGCCTACCCCATCCTTATCTTGGAGGTTCACATTTTCACTGTAATTAAGTGAATTGTTTGCCTGTTTAAGAAATGTAAATATGGCTCAATATCTAAAAAATCTAGTCATAATTAAATGTAAAAAAAATCAGTGCATGGTTCTTGCTGAAAGGCAGAAGCAGTCATTTCTAATTTACTAGGAGGAGAACCAGGAGCGGACCTTATTCTAAAGTCCCAATATACAGAGTGCCAGACAATTGTAGCAGGGCATTCTAACTCCTGAGAATCTACTTTAGTTGGCAATAGAGAACAAAGTAATTTTTTATGTTAGGGGCCAAATGGCTTTGAAGGTGCTCTATTGGATTGAGATCTGGTGACTGTGAAGGCCATTTGAGTACATTGAACTCATTGTCATGTTCAAGAAACCAGTCTGAGATGATTCAAGCTTTATGACATGGTGCATTATCCTGCTGGAAGAAGCCATCAGAAGATGGGTACACTGTGGTCATAAAGGGATGGACATGGTCAGCAACAATATTTAGGTAGGCTCTGGCGTTGCACGATGATCAATTACTACTAAGGGGCCCAAAGTGTGCCAAGAAAATGTACCCCACACCATGAAACCACCACCATGAAACCACCACCACCAGCTTGAACAGGATGGATCCATGCTTTCATGTTGTTGACGCCAAATTCTGACCCCACCATCTGAATGTTGCAGCAGAAATCGAGGCTCAGGCAACATTTTTCCAATCCTCTATTGTCCAATTTCAGCCAGCCTGTATGAATTGTGGCATCTGTTTCCTGTTCTTAGCTGACAGGAGTGGCACCCGGTGTGGTCTTCTGCTGCTGTAGCTCATCTGCCTCAAGGCTGAAAGTGCTGTGCGTTCACAGATGCTCTTCTGCATACCATGGTTGTAACGAGTGGTTATTTGACTTACTGTTGCCTTTCAGCTCAAACCAGTCTGGCCATTCTCTTCTTACCTCTGGCATCAACAAGGCATTTGCGCCCACAGAACTGCAGCTCACTGCATGCTTTCCCTTTTTTGGACGATTCTCTGTAAACCCTAGAGATGGTTGTGTGTGACAATTCCAGAAGATCAGCAGTTACTGAAATACTCAGGCCAGCCCCTCTGGCACCAACAACTATGCCACGTTCAAAGTCACTTACATCACCTTTCTTCCCCATTCTAAAGCTCGGTTTGAACTGCAGCGGTTCGTCTTAGCAGTTGGACAGGTGTGTAAAGATATATATATATCATATATATGTGTCATATTTTGTCCTTTGTCCACCCCAGCACCTCCCCGACCTGAAACAACGTGGGGCACAGGAGACCTTCCAACAAAAAACCCTGGGGGGACCCCACCCTTGCATTTTCTCTGGGACTCTTTATCTTCAATTGACTTCCTATACTCTAAATCTCACATTTCCCTGACCCAAAGCTGGCCCGCTAACATTTAATCTCCAACCCCTTTCAAAAAATCTGTCCTTAAAAAACACTGCTCCTTGCCAAACCCTCCGTCTCCCGGCATTCCCCCCAACCAAAAACCCCGTTCACTGGTCACAGTACGCACACGCGCTCCCCATTAAGAGATGTTCGCAAGTCAGAGTGGTAAGTGGAGAAAGTTCTGGTCAGAGCAATGACTTTCTCCTCTACAGACTAAAAGTCCAGCAATTCAATTGATTGAGATTTTGCTGTTTACAAAAGAATTCACGGACATTCTGACTGTAAATTCCCTAATTGACCCCCTCAAATCGGCTTCCGACCTTTTCATTCCACTGAAACTGCATCAATAATTACTTGCCTAACGACTTGATCAATGCAAGGCCCAAGCAACTTTTTCCCTAATTCTTCTGTGTTTGGATTCTCTCCATCTTGCCATTGGACAGTGTTGACCACCCTTTCTTCTTACCGACCTTGAGCTCTTTCTAAGGTATTCGTTGACTCTGCTCTTTTCCTGCTTCTCCGCTCTACATGGAATGACCGCCTCTTTCCAAACACTCCTTCAATGGGCTGACTATTCTTCTCACAAAACCCCTCCCTTCTGATGTTGGGACATCTTCCACAAGCTCCTCAGTCTCACTTGGCCCAAGTTCTGTTCTCCTCTTATATACCTTTCCTCCCTTGGCAAACTTCTTCTATTCAGTTGGTCTGCAATACCATTGTATTATTGATGACGATATTCAAATCTACCTATGCCACCCCGGCCTTTTTTTTACTTTCCTTCCTGTCCTGGAAAAAACATTCTCTCAGTGCTATCGGCCAATTTTCTCATGGAATGCTTGGACAGAGTCCTTTTAAAACTTGAAAACTCTCCACATCTTTCCTTCCCATCCACTCCAAAGCCTCCTTCCCCCCAAAAACAACATGTTTCTTTTCACTTACAAGTGAGTAAAGTATAACACCATCATCTCCCCCATATTTCCCAAAGCTTGCGCCTTGGTGTACCCTTCGGACTCTGGCGCTTTCTCCTTAATCATCCACATACCGAACATTTGCTATTCACAATCCTGCCACTTCCATCTCCGCAACTCTTTCCAAAATACTCCTCCACCCCTTTCCTATCCTCCAGAGGACCAACCACAAGTTCCTGGTTACACGCTCTCATCATCTCTCGTATTGGACTTACTGTTAAGAGCTCATTTCCTCTCTTGGTTCTTCCTCTCACTTAGACTTTTGCCTCTTCAGTCCATCATGATATGGCACTGCTAGGACTCATCTACTCCTCTAACCGCCTCCTCATCTGGCTTGCTCCTCTGGCAATTCCTATACATGGCTTCCAGGTTGTTCCAGAGAATTCAAATTCTAAGTTCTGTGCCTTTGCCTTTTTAAATCACTGCACACCTATTGTCCTCCTTACATCTCCAACATGGTACACAAAATTACACCCTAACTGCCCTCTCCGCTATATTCAGTGACCTACTAATGTATTTCCACTCATAACCTCATTCACATTGCACGCGCTCAAGACTTCTCTAGGGGCCGCCTCCTATTCTCTGGAAACTTTCTTCCTCGTCATATTAGACTTGCTCCTACTTTTTTGGACCTTTAAAAAGCCCTAAAAAAACCCACCTCTTCAGTTTTCTGGCCTATCCATCTTATCTTTCATACATTCACCACCATTACAAGTCAAATTCCCCCAACCTATTAGATGTATAGCCCCTAAACTTGGGCAGGGTCCTCTGCTTTCTTCCTTCCTATGTTCATTACCTGTTTAACTGTCGTGGTTATTGTGTGTTTGTATCTCCACTCTTAATGTATTGTACAGCGCCGCGTTAATATGTGTTGTGCTATATAAATTTTTAAATTTGATTAATCATTAATAATCATATAATTTTTACAAGCTAGCACTGGCTATTTACATTGGATTGAGTGATTTCACTTGCAAATGCGTTTTAATGTAAATGTATAAAAGCTGATCAAATCTTTTGCTCTATCCTAATAAGCCCTAAACTGACCTAGCTATTATTTGTTGTCATGTTACGTTATGGGAGATTTTCATTATAATATATTTCACTTGCAGTAGGACATTTGGTTGTGTGCATTCTTTTGCAGTGAATTTAATGATGACATTTCCATCCATATTTAAAGTGTTAGCCCTGTAATAGCAAAGTTTGTGTTAAGTAGAATATAATGTAGAGTTGCAGCTCATTAGAGTATTTTACAGTCCTTATTTGCAGTAAACAAGTTATTGTGACCCAGAGACTTACTTCCTCTTTCCATGTGTAAATAACTGTTTCATGTTGTAATTTTTCATGGCCAGTTTAAACTGTGAATTCTTACATTGACAGTACCACAAAGCCAAAAATTTCCTGACATTGGAGATTATATTTAAGAAACACTTCAGAACCACTTTGTACAATTTTGTACAATCCTGTAAAATAGATTGCATGTTCCTTATGTAAAATATTTATTAGCTATACATACTATTATCCAAAATAATTTGTTGTTTGGCAGCATTGATTGTTAGCTACAATTATTTTTCTTAGTAATAATGTCTTTTTTTTGACAGGACGGTGTTTTTTTAATATCATACCCCTTCTTTGCGGCTTTATCTACAGAGAAGATTTCAGGTATCACTATTCAATTATTCTTCAGCAACCACCAATTTCTACTGCCATCAATAAAATTATTGATTGAAGATTGTTTTTTGGGTTGAGTGGTCTGCGATTTGGCATTCTTTCATGGTGTTATTGCACCCTTTCAACATTAACCAACGTTGGGTTAGCAATTTCATTATAACAATTCCCTGTAAGAATTGAAAGTAAAAGAAAAGCGTAATTCTGAGGCATATTTTACTTTAAATGTATACTATGAAATACAGTGGGCCCTTAAGTTATAACCGGATTGACTTAAGACAATTTTGAGCTACAACAGGCAGTTTAGTTTTTTTAACTTACAACCAAACTTGTGCGTTGTTTCATGTGACTGATCTTCTACTTAAAATAGTCCAACATGCCATAATGTAAAGGGACTCCTCCATCCCAGAATAACACCTTCCATTTCATTTTTCCTCTCTTCCTAAAAGCCAAAACATGTTTTGAATGGTGATTACACAAACCGTGCATATGCAAGGCTGAATCTGAGTCTTCATAAATAGGGAGCAATTCCTCCCATTTTCCAGGAAGCCCAGTTTCTCACAAAGAAATTATAATCAACACCATAGCCAAAGCCAAGACAATACAATGTGTATTTTCCTTCATTAGCTCTCCTTACATTTTCCTGGATTTTGTCTGGTTGTGATTCACCTTGCAGAAAATAAAAATACAATATCAGTGCTTTTCCTTGGAAACAACTTATGTGGACTCAAATGCAATTCAAAAACACATTGTTTCAGTCATATGCAGAATTATAGAACTAAGAAGTAATAAAAGACCTTAAAGTGCACCAAAACTCAGAACCCCCCCCCCCCCCCCCATGAAATAAATAAGTGAAATAAATATGAACACTCAGATATATCTCCTTACAGGGAAGGATTGTTGATCTATTTGTTTACAGATCAAGGGTTTGCAACCTAGGGACACCAAATATATTAGGTGCACTGTAATAACATTTTGTGAATTTAGTAGGGGATAAGATGAATAGCATACCCATAAGACGCACCCAGTTTGGAAAACCAGAAAAAGAAGATTTAATAAGTTTTCACATCAATTGGGATAATGCAATGAATTTAGTGGATGCAATGTTTATTTCAGCCAGAAGGTGTCACTAGCAGCAGTACACTCTCAGCAGAACGTCATATTTCACACTGATCTGCAGGAGGAAGGGTAGGGGGGGGGGGCTGTCTTCTGCTCTCCTCTGCTCTCCCTCTCCCGATATTACTGTTTCTGTGTCCGTGGGGGCAGCAGAGTGATTGCTGTTCCCACAGACAGGAGAGAGGTATAGATGCAAGTTCATCTATACTTCTCTCTTCATTGCCTATGCCAGTTCACGGCTGGCATAGGCAATTACACAGTTTAGATGAAAGAGCCGGACACCGGCCGGCATCTCACATCTAACAGCTCCTCCATTTGGTGTATAAGAAGCAGGCACTTTTTGCCCCCAATTTCGGGGGTGAAAAAGTGCGTCTTATACGGCAAAAAGTACGATATATACAGTGTATCTCTATCTGGAAAGTATTTACAGCACATCACTTTTTTAGCTTAACTGTAGTACATCTGTAAAGTTCAGGGATCAACCAGACGACAAGAGGCAGCTGTTAATGCTCAAACTAAAACTTTATTCAACTACGAGGATTGTGCTGAGGCACACATTTTGGAAAGCTTACAGAACAATTTCTGCTGCTTTGAAGGTCCCAATGAGCACAGTGGCCTCCATCATCTGTAAGTTTAAAACCTCCAAGACTTTTCCTAGTCTGGCACGCGATTATAAACTAAACAACGCCAAACATGAGTCGGATCTCATTTTATTCTTGGAAACGGCAAAGGCCTGCATCAGGGGTCATATTATTGCCCTTTTGTCCCGTAGACACAAGGAAACTAATAACAAATTTAGAGAGGTTTTAACGTGGGTTACAGCTGCTCATCTGGAGCTCTCAATCCACCCTGACACTCAGAACAAAAACATTTATAATGAGTCCAAGGCAAATTTTGATCACTGGTTGGAGCAGAGGGAACTCATGAAACAATCTTACAAAGATTTATTGTACTATAAACAGGGGAACAAGGCACGTAAACTCCTGGCATGAGTAATTAAAACCTCCCTCCCTAATACTGCAATCTCTGCTTTGGTTAATGAAGGGGGAACTATTGAAACAAACCCTGCAGATATCAATGCGATCTTAGCCAAGTAATATGCCAACCTATACTTGTCTGGCCCTAATAGTGTGGACCAGACGGAGTATTTGAAAAACACCCCTTTACCATTTCTGACAGTGGCCCAACTGGAGCAACTTAATGCCCCTATTGATGCTGTGGAAGTACTAGAGGTAATAAAAACACTGCCAACTGGTAATACCCCTGGCCCTGACGGTTTCACTTAGGAGTTTTACAAAACTTTCCTAACCCATCTCATTCACCTCTTACATAAACTATATTCACATATTTGGAAAAAGGGGACTACTTCCTGACAGCAAATGAATCCCAAGTTAATTCATAATTCATAAAAAGACCCGACACAGTCGGGTTCATATCATCCTAATCAATGTGGTCGCCAAGATCTTTTGGTGGGTTGGCGAGTATATTGCCTGACATCATCCATCCCTCTCAGGTGGGATTTTTGCAGAGGCGAAATGCTGTTGCAAATATATGAAAAACCATGTTGGCGATGGAATATGCCAAGTCTAACCCGGACAAGCTGGTTGGGCTCCTGGCGGTCGATGCCGAAAAAGCTTTCTACATGAAATGCAATGAAGTAGTTGGGCTTTACTGGGCCATTCCTGTCTATGTTCAAAGCTTGGGGTCGCTGATTGTGCCTTCGCTGCGACTTACAAGGTTTGTCACCTCTTCAAAAGGACGCATGAGCCTACAGGCATTGCGCATGAGCGTCCAGTAACGTGGCAAAAAAATACCCAGCTCCGCAGAGGCTGTCCTAGCACCCCGGTGATACAAATACTCATTGACAGCTTTTTCTTGTTGGAGCAGGCGGTCGAACATATGGAGTGTTGAATTCCAACGCGTCGGACTGTCGCAAATCAAGTGCCTCACTGGCATGTTGTTTCGCCGCTGAATTTCCGAAAACAGCGAAAACACATAGCCGTGTAGGAACGCCTGAAATGGGCACACACCTTCCTAGCCTGCTTGAGGACGT
>CM070037.1:107587127-107597478 GCA_036250615.1 Ptychadena robeensis | reverse complement strand
GCAGAGATGCAGAGAAACCGCTTCACATTCCAATTGTATGGTATCCTTAGGACCAAATGTGCAGTTAGCTGGTGTTCAGCTTCACAGAAAATGCCCTTCAGTGAATACCCTTCTTATCCCATTTGCTACCTTGTACACTGTGGCCAGCCAATGAATATGATACAGCCTCAATAAAGGGGACCCAGTCTTCATGCGTTCTTGATTTACAATAAAATGTCTCATTTTTCTTACAGAACTTGGTGGCTTTAAATCTGCTGTGGTTGCCTGTAAGTAGTGAAAGGTTCATACAGAAAACAGATTTTCACCTCCATCATAGATGTACTTTCACATATTGAAACTGTTTTTTAATGAACATATAGAGCATATATTCATTCCATATTACCAGTTGACAGATTAAGCTTTTCTCCACTTGCCTGATGCCCTCAGACACATTCTACCACAATTGTTTCTGCACTGACTGAACTATTCAACCTCTCAATTGGTATTATCCCATCATTCTACAAAAATGCAATAATTCTCCCAATACTGCAGAAGCCATCTCTTGACCTCACTCTTCCTTCTCGCTACAGAACGATCTCTCTTCTTCCATTTGCCTGAGTGCCTGGTTTACAAAAGTCTTTTAGTGAAGGTATTTTCCAATTCTAGGCATATATAGCCTATGTATATATGGTGTATTATAGTTTGGCCATGGCATGCTGGGTTAACATTATAAATGTGTATATACCCATATTTTACGGCGTATAAGACGACTTTTGAACACAGGAACATGTGTTCAAAAGTCGGGGGTCGTCTTATACGCCGGGTGTGGCTGGCAGGGGGGTGCAGGGGATAATCTATGGGAGCCGGTAACTGCTCCCTGGGCTGCGCGCTGCTCACACAAGCAGATGAGAGACACAGATCGAAATGAAGGAGCAGTGTTACCATGGCTACAGGATGCTTCTTCACATAGAACACACGCTCCCCCGTAGAAACAAAACTTATAACTTTGAACATTCATAGCATGAAAACCATTCATAGTATAATCATGAAACTTTCAGGGTCAGTAATGCTCACCTACTACTACTTACACCCCGAGTTTCACCCCTCTATCTACAACACTTAACAGTTACATTTCAGATAAAGTCCAGGTATCAGACAATGCTTCTTCATCACCAGAGTGATACTCCTATATGCAACATTTAACTTGCCTACATTGAACACATATATCTTGAAATACCTGCATGGTAGAACCTTGAAATTTTGTGGTTTACTAAGACTATATCCATGCAGATTTTCAGGTCCCTGAGCACAATCCCTTCTACTAAAAGCCCCCTATAAAATATTGCTTCCCTATTAGCATAAAGCACTACTCTGCTGCATACATGCTTTCACTTATCCTATCCTTACTAATACAAAAAAAGATCGGACTTCTAAGGGTGTTGGAGATCTGTGAGTTGAAAGTCAGAGTAGACATAACATTTTTTATTTGGTGTGCGTTGGAAGAGAGGTAGTCTTATACGGCGAGAATATACCAAACTCTATATTTTAACTGGAAAAGTTGGGGGTCGTCTTATACGCCCAGTCGTTTTATACGCCGGAAAATACGATATCTTAAAATATTTTATCTTGTCTGGTAGCAGCTGCAAGGAGGTGAGGTAAGGACTCTCTTCCCACTGTTTTGACTTCTGACACACACTAAAGAGCTTAGAGTAACAATTTATGTACCTTGCATCATTTTGAATTTCATTTTTTGAGATAATAAACTTATCTCTACTTTAACCTCCTGGGTGTTTGGCCGGAGTTAACTCGGACTGAGTTTAATGCATCATCCAGCCCAAGTTAAGAAGTGACATACTCACCTGTCCAACGGATTCCCCTGGCGGTCGGGAGCATCGGCATGTATGCTGATGATTCCGGGTCTACCCCCGATCGCATCACCGCATGACACGAAGGGGTAGGCGGCGCCATAGACCTCCATGTAACTGGAGGGGCGTTGCCTTTTTTCTGCATTTATTTCAGCATTTTTTCAGTATTTATGTACTGAACCTTCGGCTGGGCAGGCAATCACTGCAGACCATGTCGTGCTCAGCCGCGTTTGCCCATGGAGCGGTTATATAAAAAACTGTGCCATGTGCGCAACACCCAGAAGGTTAGGCAACATTTTTTTGTTCTTGAAATAGAATGGTGATCCTTATGAAAAACACTCTTTTACAGCCATCATAGGAATAGGAAAAGCACTGCAGAATTTTCCTATGATTTTAATCTTGTTTCTCTTCACATACAGACAGATATCTTCAGAAACATATGGAATCCTGTGTGGAACTGGACTAACCACAGTTTAAGCAATGATTCATGGGATGGAGAAAACTTACACAGGACTTGATACTTAGGACTGCAGATGGCGAAAAGTACCAGGAATCTAAAGCTAGCCATACACACAATGATTCCTGAATGATTGTTACACAATCAATCGACGAATGATCGTTCAACTTATCGATGGGCACCACTTTGGGCGCTTGATCCCTTGCCAATAAGTCCCCGTCCAAAGTAATGGTGATCGAACAGGGATTTACTTACATGTTGGATCCCTGTTCGATTAACATTTTATTTGAGCGGGATCGAATGCTGAAGGTGGGCAGCTTTCAATTCCCGAACACACGGTGATCAATATTGTTCAGGAATCGAACACAAAGTTGACCCGTGCATTGGTACCTTTAGGGTAAGTTCAGAGCAATTGAGCTATAAAAACAACCTAAACATGCAAAGTGCCAAGTTTAATTTTAAAGATATCCAATGGCAAAAAAAATTAAATGTTTAGCCTATATCATAATCAGACTGATTAACATTATTGCTGAAATAATTTGCTTATTTTCCTGATGTTCATATGTAAACCTTTCTCCCACAGTAGGGTCAGCAATACTTTGCCACACTCAAAGAAAGCCCCTGTTGTGTGACATCATAATACATATTGATGTACTCTGGAAAGAAAATCACAAAAAAACTCACCTGAAACCAGTCAACAGTGCAGCAATTGAAAAGAGAGAGGAACTGCCGCAGACGATTGCGAAATGCATCTCCTATGGGGCCGAAGACAGCTACAAAGAAAACAAATAAGGACAGAGGGCTAAGCTCAACCTCCACAGAAAACGCCCACAGTGGAAATGCCTCTTTAAAATGTTTCTTGCTGACGTCACCCAAAACAATGTGCATGAAACTGACATGAGCAACAGGGTTAAGCTAGCCATACACGCACCGAGCGGCGGACGATTTTGCCGCCGACGGATGGACGTGCGCGCTCGCAGCCGTCGGCAAAATCGGTTGCCTATTGGGGGTGCCCACATGGGGCGACAGATCCCTGTCACCCCACAGCTTGGCTGGCCAGAGAATGGACATGTCCGATATTCTCTGTCCGATGCCGTTAGTTTCAATGGAGACGGCGTCTTCATTGAAGCTAACGGCCGGCACCCTTTGTGATGCTGTCAGCTCTGAAGAGCAGCGTGATGACGTCATCACGCTGCATTTCAGAGCTTATCTGTCCAGCTTTGTCGGCCCCCACTCTGTACGTGAGTGGGGGCCTTAAAGCTAAGCACACACGGGTAGATTTGTAAAAAGATTTGCGTACAATCAATCAACGTGCGCGGGTCATGGTGATTGATTGTACTCTAATCTGCTTACAATCCTACCTGTGTGTGCTGTCCTTCGAGCGGGTTCAATAGAGCCCGCTCCAAGAACCTCGATTGAACGGGTTTCCAACATGTGGAGGTCCTGGAGGTGCCCATTGAACGGGAATCGATGTGCCCATGTGGTGCACATTGATTTCCGTTCAATTGATCCCCGATCGATCACAGCTGTGATTGATCAGGGGTCGATTGCACGGGAATTTACACGTGTATGGCTAGCTTAAGAATTGTACTCTGTGCCCACCTAGACCAACTGCTGTCCACATCTTTCCTTACACTTAAGCCCCCCATACACGTCTTGATTTTCTGTTCAATTTACTTAAAAAGATAAAATTTTTGGGGGTCAGGGAAATTGGTGATTGATTGTATGTTTGCCAACTGTAGTAACAGATATTTGATCAACTTTTTTGGGGATCGACTGAAAGTGTAATGCATTTCAATACAACCAATTACAATTTACCAACAGGTCCAATCCTTTTTCAATAAAAATTTTTCCCAATTGAATTGTTTTAGGTTGATCTAACCATGTGGGCTGCCATAGATTTTCAATCAATCAAACAAAAAAATCGATTGAATTAAGTTGATTGGATGAAAAAATCTAGACGTATATGGGGGCCTTTAGACTAGCTAACCTTATAATGAAAATGTGATATCAGTATAAGATAAACGGGACACACATTTAAGGCCCCCATACACGTCTAGATTTTTTAATCCAATCAACTTAATTCAATTAATTTTTGGGTTGATTGATTGAAAATCTATGGCAGCCCACATGGTTAGATCAACCTAAAACAATTAAAATTGGGAAAAAATTTTATTGAAAAAGGATTGGACGTGCTGGTAAATTTTAATTGGTTGTATTGAAATTCATTAGACTTTCAGGTGGTCCCAAAAAGTTGATCAAATATATCTGTTACTACAGTTGGCAAACAAACAAACAATCAATCACCAATTTCCCAAATGAATCTTTTTAAGTTGATTGAACAGAAAATCTAGACGTGTATGGGGGCATTACTTGCCAAAAAGTGACACATAAAAGTTAAGAGCAAATTCTGCCTCTATTTTGCAGATGTTTTAAATATAAGTAAACAGAATATTTAAAAAAATACCAAAAAACATGGTTACCCTCTAACATTTACATTGGAGCCAAGTTATAGGAAAGAATTAAGTTGTCACAAATTACATATATATAATCCAAATTTTTTTTTCACAAAATGAAAATTTACTTCATACATATATCCTAAATTACAGACATGATTTAAAGAGAGCATTCAGATTACACATATTTGGAACGCATGATTGAAGGAGCTATGTCAACATGTTTCGCCCTTTTACCAGGGCTTCCTCAGGACATTTCTATCAAGCAGAGTTCCTGATCATTTCAGGAGACGGGTCCTTTTGATCTACAAGACAAGAAGTTCAGCCAATAGCAGATCATCTCAGGATTAGAAAAGTCTCAAAGGAGGACAACATTTCAAACAGTGTTGCAGGTGTTTATTCCCCACCAAAATGGGGCGTCCCTCAGTTGGGAGTGTGTGGTACAAACCATGGTTCACTAGCGGTTACCATGGACCGGTTCTGTATGTTTCAAAGATTTTGGGGGTCTTGAGGAAGTTGTTTTTATATGGCTAGGCTAATATAACTGATTTTAGTTTAGTGCATCAGGTTGTGATGTTTGAGTTGTTGTTACAAAGTTTGCCCATGAGTAAGAACTTCTTGAACTGTGCCGCATACACCTCCTCTGCCAGCTACCTGATTTGGTATTGCTTATACAGTCTTGTACATCAATCGGACCCTTCTCCTAAAATGATCAGGAACTCTGCTTGATATGAATGTCCAGATGAAGCTCTGTATAGTAAAAGGGAAAAACGCGTTGAAAAGTCCTTACAATTGTGTATTCCAAATATGTTGTGTAGAGGGAAGGGCTAGGCCCCCATCCCCCTAACATATTCACTCTCCTGCAGGTGAATGCCGAGTTGCCCGCGGGAGGGGGGCGGCGAAGGTGACGCATAAAGACCCTCCATCCTTTGTTCTAGTAAATGCGCTCACCTCCAGAGGCATGTACGCACTCAACGTCGCCACCAACAATAGTTAACCCCTGCCTTATCCCTGTGTTATTGTGTTGTAATCTGTAGGGTCAGGCTAGTGTTAATGGGAGGCTACCGTTTATTGTGTGTGTATGTGAGTGTTTGATTTTAGGAAGATTTGGGGAGGATTTATTGTATTACTGTGTTAGTGTAGTGTAGTTGTGTATTTTAGAGTATCTTAATGTGCGCCTATGTGTATATATATCCCCATTACCATTGATGCTGATGTATATGCTGTGACAGACTGGTGGTCACTTTGTGAATAGATCGGTGGTGGCCTGGAAGGAATCCGGGAATGATTATTTGCACAGCACCATTAGGGTGCTTTGTGTTTTAGTTTTGTTTTCTTAAAGGGCTCCCGGACTCTGGGATAGAGAGGATGGAATTATGTGGGCCTCACTATTCCCCCAGGGTCCACTAAATGGTTAAACCCTTTTTGCAGGTGAGTGGAGCCAGGTGTGTCTCCACAAAAGGAGCAGAGACCAGTGTGTCAGGGGGGTCCTGATAGAAGCTTAGGACACAGCTCCTGATTGAAGTTGGAGGCACGGCTTCTGAGTATAGACAGGGGGGCACACAAGGAGTGTGGGGCCCAGGCCTGTGGTTACTGGAGCAGCTGGTACAGGGGGGCCTCACAGGGAGTGTGATACCCAGGCCTGTTGCTGCTGGGAAGCCGAACCAAGGAAGGGCGATTTATGTTGAACATTTGAAATGCCAGAAGGATTGGTATTTTCAAGAGACTTTTTCTTTATTTATTATAGCCATTAACCCCTGCGAGGGCAAGTTTGATTTAAACTGTGCGCAAATAAACACGGGCAGGAGCCCTAAAAGGAAAACAATTGCGTGGATTGCTGTTTTTGGAGCACCTTTAGGAGCTGATCCCCCACAATGCACATAGAAAATAGTTATTGACTGTATATTGCTTATTGATGCTTAGTGTAACATACAGTCTGGTTATATTTTGTTGTTCATGCATCATTACGCTCAGGTGCGGAGAACAACAAGAGACCAACGCCCACCGGTGGATATTAACTAAGGACAGTAAAAAGGACAAATTTATATTTACTTTAACATTGCAAGCCAGGCCCACTGCTGGGAATGTTTCTGTGTTCAGACAGAGCTGAACACAAATCAAGGTCCATAGTGGAGAACCTAAATCTTTTGTGTATCCTAACGATTTTCTTCAGCGGCCCCCCTCAGTCCTCCACTTGTGGCCACCAAAACCTAACTGTTAATGCATAGGGCATAGCAACTCACCTGCAGAATCAAAGGTTATGTACCCCATCAATATAATCAATGGCTTTGAGAGTCGGTGCGGATCAGAAGTAGTCTGGTTGGTCGGGAGAAGCGTTCCGGGTACAGGACCTCCTCCAAGCAGTCGGTGCTGTTCAGTCCAGTAGTCCAGTTGGTCGGGAGAAGTGTTTCGGGTCCTTCATTTTACAATACAAAGAACATACCAAAAAGTCATGAAACCAAATTAAGACCCAAATCAAAAATAGGCAAAAAATATGGTATGTAGTTTTGGGTTGAAGGTTCATCCTACAAAAGGTTTGCAATCCTGGTAAATACAAGACAATAATATTTATTGATACAGGAACAATTAGATCTACTGGTAAATGAAGTTATTAACTGAGCATAACATCTCGAGCAGTATTACCATATGAAAACAGCACGGTACGGGAAATCAAAGCAGAGTACTTGTTTTCCCTGCCCTTGCCTTCTCCCCTCTTCACATGGGCTAGGGAACCAACACCCCTCCATTAACACGCGGATCTATAATGCCGCCACACCCCCCGGCTTTTCGTGTCCTCAGCGATTCAGAATCCCAGCGGGCTAACCGAGCATAGGTAAGTATGCCCCATCTCAGCTTAGGCCTAATACAAAACAATGTTATTCATTTCTTTTGGGTAATGGAGCATTTCCTAATTAATTAATTAATTAATTCACTTGCCTTAATGTGTTGAAGCGCAGCTCTGCTGGATGACAAGTTATGTGTGTGAGAGTGAATGTACGTGTTCTGCAAAGCACATATTTAACGTAATGTTGTTATCACACAGAAAAAGAGGTGAGAAATATGGATACTGAAATATGGATACTGTGGATACTGTAACTGATTATCTGTGTAATAGCACATTTTACTCTGGTATTCCTGTTATGCCGTACACCAGGGGAGGTCAAACTCAAACACAGTCACAGAATTCTAACCTGTATAAAGTTATGGACCATCTTTGGAACAAGCAAAGCCTAATACTGTCAAATAAGAACAAGGACAGAGGCGCACAACCTAGTACAACAGATGGTTAAAAAAAAGTGGAAAAGGAACAAAATGAGACAAAACAACAGACAAGATACTCACATTGAGAGAGGTTTACAAGGCTGGCTCTCTCAGGGCCATGTGCTATCCAGGAGGACCTCACTTCCTGGTGGGGGAGAAGAGATCACTTCCTGCTTCCAGATACTGGGGGGCTCAATAGGAACAATGGGACGCGTTTCGAGAAGAACTCTTTTTCAACCATAGGGGAAGGGGTGCAGAGAGTCTCTCTCTCTCTCAGAGAGGCATGAGACTCAGAAACATCGGCATACATGCTGATGCTCCCGACCGCTGGGGGAATCAGGCGGACAGGTGAGTATGTCACTACTTACCTCGGGCTGAGTTTCATGCATCATAACTACATAACTCGGTCCAAACACCCAGGATGTTAAGAAGTCCCTCTATAACAGAAACGTTACTCAGAATCAGTGGCACATTCTTCATTCAGGGTTTTTAGAGGGGCACATTACTTTGGATGGGGATCAGGGTTCCCGGCCAATCCGAAGTATTGGCCAGAAAAAGGTACTTGGCCATCCAAGGATCATGCAGGGATCGATGCGTGCATGGCTAGATCATAGCTGTTGGATCTGTTATTTCTGATTAGTGAAAGTTAAGCCCCCCATACACCTTAAGATCGATCCATACAATCTCCATTAGATCTACCAACAACTGTGTAATATAGTGGCCTCCCTGATAGAATACACTGTGATTGGAAGGGTTAGAAAGGTCCTCATATTACATGGTTTTGGTAGAATAAAATTTGATTGTACAGAAATTGTATGGAAAGTTTGTAAGGTGTATGGGGGCCTTTATTATGTAGACTGTGGAAATGACAGTGTTAACCAACCTAAATTTGCTCTAGGCCTACTTCAGAGCAGGTCTCCTTGTCCTCGAGCTCAGTAGAAGACTTAAGCAGCCCATACACGGGTCAGATTTTCAATCAA
The DNA here is from genome assembly GCA_036250615.1 of Ptychadena robeensis. NCBI lineage: Eukaryota > Metazoa > Chordata > Amphibia > Anura > Ptychadenidae > Ptychadena > Ptychadena robeensis. The sequence continues at coordinate 107,588,480 of CM070037.1, read as the reverse complement.
TCGACTTAAAACGATCAATGTTTAAGTCTGTATAAAATTCTATGTCGATTGTATCATGGGCCATATGTAGTACAAGATTTTTGATCGATTTTTTTTTTCAATCGACATAACAATCGATCCAAAATATTCAGATTACAATTTCAATCAGAAGTAAGGTAGAATAGGTAGAAAAAATCGATCAAAAATTGGTTGACCACACTTGGTTCACAAAAATACCGAACCAATTTTCAATCAACCAATCAAAATTTACCATCCAGTCAATTTCACAAAATTTTGATCGGATTAAGTCAATTTAACCAGGTGGGCAAAACTCAATTTTCAATCAATCGACTAAAAAATTGATCGTTTTAAGTCGATTGATTGAAAATCTGACCCGTGTATGGGCTGCTTTACATGATTTCATTGAGGGCCTTTTGTTGCTCTCTGCTTGTAAGACTACACTACACTGTGTCTACACTACGGAAAACTGCACGGGTCTCCCGCACGTAGACTTCGTGGAAAACTGCAGTTGGGGGCAGCACGGTAGTGGATTCACAACGCCTGCCCGGAGACGTGTGCCGCACCCATTGGTAAACAATGGACGCAGTGTGTGACGCCCTAAACAGCGCCCAAACTGCAGGTGAGTGCAATGGCCACGCACATGCCCTGCGGTTGCTGGGGCGGTGTAGTGTAGACCCAGACTTACCATTCACACTGAATGCAATGTGTTTTTCTTTGCTAGGCAGGAGGTCTGGTATGCTCTGGAGTGGGAGGGGGGCTAGCTCTTCGTGCCCCTCCCCTTTTCAGGCATACCATATTTTATGCCAAAAGTGGGTTTTCTTAGTCCTTTGGGGGGGGGGGGTTCCACGCCATTTTTTTTATTTAATTAAAAAACAAATGTAATAAAGCAGCTGCATGTGCACAGGGGTTTAACACTTTAAACAGATGTCATGAGCTCTGTCTTCTCTTGGAAGACAGGTTCTCTTGACATCCAAACTGACAGCCTGGGCTGTTAAAATGTCTGGTGGAAAAAAAAAGCTGCATTTAACTGCAAAAGCGTAAAAAAGCTGCATGCAGTATTCATGGGCGTTTCTTGCAATATATAAAATACGCATGCCCACTTGGGGCGTCTGTAACAATGACAAAAATTCTAAACTGAAAAAAGCCTGTGTGAATTGGGAAAAAATGTCTCCAATGGCATTTTTTGAGTGTAAAACGCTGAGTGTAAAAAATCTAGCCTAAGGGTATGTCTCCACTGCGCTACGGGAAATCTTCCTAATGGGACATGAACTTTGAAAGGACACCCTACCATTTCATACCATAACTAAACAATTGTAAAATCTGCTCAGAGTTTTATTACATAGACTAGTGCCC
>CM070037.1:107555057-107570355 GCA_036250615.1 Ptychadena robeensis | reverse complement strand
CACAACCTCAGTAAATCTTCCAGGCAGAGGGCAGGCATGCTTGCGAGTGAAATACATTGATGGGTTGGGAGGGGTATAAATGCTAAGCGGGTATAACGGAACCCTACACAGTATTACTTCTTCCCCATAGAGTCCAACTAAATCAGAGTAGTGGCCATAGGCACAACCTAATCTGGTAGTAAATGAGCCAAATCGGTTATAGGAAATATATTTGTAAATAAATTCTACCTGACCGTCTTGCAGCCGCCTGTGTCCGTTGTCCACATCTACTTGTATCCATTGATGAAGCCGTCTATCATCTTCTGAAGCTCCTTAGTAGGCATTTTGCTAATGATGCCAGCACTGTAAGAACATACATGAACATATTGTAAACATAGGATACAATTTCTATGCTTAGACATCCTAAACAATCCAAAAGAACGGGAACAGTTCATAAAATATTGACATAGTTACCAATCAGATGATTGGCTGATATGCATAGCTACTGGCATACACTAGCTTGAGAGGTTTGCTTGCTATATGGCATTTCTACTGTTTAAAAAGTAATCTGCCACCATTCTGAACCCCAAGAAAACAGCATTGTCCCCAGATAACACTGCCTGTATTAGCAGTAAATGGGTTTATTTTCAGGGATTTACTGGAAGACATATGATGTCTGAAGCAAAAAAAAAATACTTTTGACCAATCACATCACAGCCACAGTACATTGTGGGCGGGGTTTTAGGTCCCAGGGATGTCACATTTAAACATACAGTGTCACTTTTAACATACAGTGATGTGTCTGGTTACCATGACAACACGCAACCAGAGCAGCAGTCAAAAATCATGGGGCCCGTAAAGCAAAAATGTCCGGGCCCCGGGGGTAGGTTTGGGGGGGGGGGGGGGGCGGCCCTGCGCGCAACCTGCGCTGCGGACCAAAACACAACCTAAACGATCCAACAGAAAGGGAAACAGTTCGTAAAACATAGCCAGACGTACCTTTTGGAAGAGCCGGGAGATGAAACACGTCTTCACTGAACAACCGGTAAAGCAGAAATGACTGTGTGTGTGGCTCCTTTTACAGTGCCCACAATGCAGCAATGTGATTGGTTGTTAGCTTAGCCACTGACACTCTGATGTGATTGGTTGTTTTACATACCAGCTCTTCTGCTGTGATCTGATTGGCTGCTTGGTGTAGTGACTGTCAAACACTGAGATCTGTTTGCTTGCTATATGACATTGCTTCGATTTTAAAAGTAATCTGCCACCATTGTGAAAATAGCGTTGTTCTTCAAATAATAATGCCCATTTTAGCCGTGATATATAACATACATGACCATATTAATTCAACATGATAATAATGATTAAACATACTGTGTTGTCTCCTCACGGCCGCACAACAAGAAGATGGGCGGGTCCAAAACATGGCCTAAGGTAACTATGGTAACGGTTCAACCTGCTCTCGGCTTCCATGGCAAACAGCTTGTATAATGGCAGAGAGGGATTGTGGGGAGCGCCCGGCTGCTGAACACGGGGACAAGGGGCAGAAGCCGGGACCCTAACATAACCTCATCCTAAACAATCCAGCAGAAACAGTTCATAAAACATAGCCAGACGTACCTTTTAAAAGAGCCGGGCGATCAAACACGTCTTCACCGAACAACCGGTAAAGCAGAAATGATAATGTGTGTGTGTGTGTGTGGCTCCTTTAATAGTGCCCACAATGCAGCAATCTGATTGGTTGTTAGCTTAGCCACTGACACTCCGATCTGATTGGTTGATTTGCATACCGGCTCTTGTGCTGTGACCTGATTGGCTGCTTGGTGTAGTAACTGTCAAACACTGAGATCTGTTTGCTTGCTATATGACATTGCTTAGGTTTTAAAAGTAATCTGCCACCATTGTGAAAATAGCGTTGTTCTGCTAATAATACTGCACATTTTAGCAGTGATATATAACATGCATGACAATATTAATTGAATATGATAAAAATTAATAAACATACTGTGTTGTACAGGTGTCCCGTAGCACAGAATGGCCAGCAGGGGGAGCACTTCCAGGGGGAGCTCATATCGACCGGGAGTCATCCATAGCAGTGCCCGTGAAGCTGTCACCTAGTGCGGCTGCTGTGTCCATGACCCCCCCCCCCCCCCCCCCCCCCCCCCCCCCGGTCTCCATCGAGCTGTGCTCCCCGGGACCCTTCAACAGCAGTGGCCGCAAAACTCTCACCCACGGCGGCTACTGTGTCTATGTTCCCCCGGTCTTCTTGCCCTCCGTGGACATCTGCTCCCCCTCCAGCGAATGACATTGTCTGCTACAGGGGCAGCAGATCTCGACAGAGAGCAAGAAGATATTGGCTGTAAAGCAGGTCTCTCTGCTCTAATTACTCCCCGCTCTCACTCCTTCTGGGTGGTGTCTATTGACAGGAGGGAGGAAAGAGAGCAGGGAGTGATCAGAGCAGAGAGGCAACAGATCTCCGGCTCTCAACATATATTTCAAGGGGTTGAAATGTTGCGATTTGGCTCGTATAAGTTTGCCTACCGCTGGCTTAACCTAAAAGGACTTTACACGTGCAACCTCCTGCATGGCTGCCTCTGTCGTGTTCCCCCCATGTAAATGTATAGATAAAAGCATGGCATTAAGTGTATATATACAAACACACAAACCGATAAAGGCCATGAGGTGCATGGTCCACTCTTTTCAAAGAGAGGCCTAGACATCCTCCCTGCCCATGCAACACTAGCAGGTTGGATTCCTTGTAAAGCACATGTAGCTCCACAACCCATAAGTTAGGGAGACCTTTTTGCTTTAATCGATTTGAGAGTTTTTTATTCAATAGTTGCCTTCCCCTGCTTGTACGCAACACTCAGAGCCATTCCTATGACATTTGGAAGTGGCTATTTTAGAGAGGAAATGGGGGCCAGACACTGCCATTAGAGGCTCATTTCACATGCAACCAATGGGTGTCTTACACTTGTTTGACCACCAGAGGGCGAACACACCATGTCACAACACCAATAGACAGCTTTCGGTTTCATATCACTTCACACAAAGCTTTGACAAAAGAAAACTTTATTAAACAATATTTTCCAGCTTACAAAATAACATAAAAGTGGTTTTTAAAATAACTTCGGCCATATAAAGTCATCTATTGTGATATCTACAAGTAAAGTATGTCGTGTGTACTGTATTTACAGTGTTTATATTCATCTGGTGTGATAATCAAAGAGCCTGATTATATACAGCCAAGAATTTCCTCTATAAGCACTGTGACGTAAAAAAAAATAGGCCCCGACTCTGTTCAGTAAAAATATGGTATTCTGAATTTGTTTTTTTAATCCTCTATTTTCTTAACATTTTTACATGTACTAAAAAGAATGGGTTTTCTCCACTGACAGAACTACAGGGCACATCGAACTGTCCATACACAGGCACATTGTAATAAAATAGATGGCACATCTAAGGCTGGTCATACACAGGTCAATACCCATTTAATTGATAAACTCTCGGAGCTCTGCAAGAAGCTCTAAAGCTTCCTCGATTGGCCCCCATCCAAAGTAACGGCAATCGAGCAGGGTTTACCAACATGTTGGTTCCCTGTTCCATCAAGCTTTCTTCTCAATCGATCCCACTCAAGAAAGGATGGCTGCAATCGGTTCAAGCACAATTGATCACCATGAACATGCACGGCCAATTGTGCTTCAATCGACCTGTGTATGACCACCTTACAACTGTTCTCTGGAATCAAACTTTTTCTTATTGGAAGCACAAGTTGTTTTTTTATTATTATGTTAGGTAAGCTGCACATACCAGCCTAATCTTTGAACCTCTACACCATTACTAACAGTTATTCGGAGTAAGGGCTTGTTTCCATTTAGTCGGGATCCTTTCCGGTAAGCGTATACACTTAGCAGGAGGTCCCGACGTAGCAGATAGACTTACCTGCTCAGCGGAGGATCTGCCTTCACGGCGCCCAAGCCGCTCCGCCAATGCAAGGCTGAACGTAGTCGAGTACATTCAGCCTCTGCACCGGCAGATGTGTAATTTGCCGTGCAGGCAATGTCTGTGTATACGCTTAGCGGAGGGGTCCCGACGTATAATGAAAACAACCCCTACGGCAGTGGTGGGCAACTGAGTTGATATGGATGGCCACAACTGCGGCCCTCTGCATCATCAAAGGGCACATAACATCTATCCAGACCCTCTCCCTGTCGATATATCTCAGCAGGCGGTGGACTAGATCCCTGGGTGCAGCGGTCATATGTAGACCTGGTGTAGACCTGGTTTCCCCAATCAACATTGACAATTTTACTGATGTAGGACCACCAAAGTTAATTAGGAAAGTTGGGTCAGTGTGTGACCACTTCACCCTATGCATTAACAGTTTGATTTTGGGGGCCGCATGTGGAGGACCAAGGGGGGCCGCCGAACAACACCCAAAGGGCCGCAGGTTGGGCATCTAGGCCCTATGGGCTTGCTTGATTAGATTAAAAAAAATTCTGTACTCTGTAAATCTGGTTGATGCATAAACACTTTGCTACTTGTTCTAGTTGGAATGCTGACCACCCAACAGATATACTTTGTGTACATCTAATTGGTTGGCATCTATAAACACATGAGAGGAAAATTTATCTTTGGTAAATTGTATAAATAATTGAAAAAAGGACTCTTACAGAGGAATCAAGGCACACTGATGGGTATATATGGCAGTAACTAGGCTGCATTTTGTATAGCATATTACATACAAGCTTATGTTATATTAGTTCCAATAATTCCAATGGTGAGATCATTTGTCTTTAATGTTGCATTGGAGCGGTCTGGCTCAGTGGCCTCAGAAAAGTACCTGCTACTCAAAAAGGGTAATATAAGGTGAGGAGGGGTTTTTAACCTTTCATAAAAAATACAAACCCTAACTTTAATATAAAAAATCCTTTCTTTAATATATAAAAAATACTTTCTCAAATACACTGTGTGAACTGATAATGTAGAAAAACATAAACTATCAGTAAAGAACAAAATAGAAAAACATAAAAAATAAGAAAATGGTAACAGCAGACAGGGAATTCATGGCAAATAAACACCCAAAATGTAATAATGGGCGATGGCCAGAATGTTATAGAGATTTACATTTTAAAATATTGCTATTCATTGAGTTATATTTTTGGCTTCTTTAAACGCTGCCTTTGCCAGTAAAATCATATGTGTGTGATGCCATGTATTCGCCTGCTGCTAGCAAGGCAACATATGGAAATATTTCATCAGCAGCTCCATATGCTAAGTTTGCCAGGTTGATGTAACTTTTTATGTAACTCCAGGAGAGCTGAGAAGGGCAAACTAGTCTTTCTATCTAGGAAAAGCTGACCTATTTAAGAGGACACTAGTCTGTGCAGAGAAGGGAACAAGACTAAAAATTGGTGTAGGGGTAAGGAGTTTCTAAAAGATGGTTAAAAACCATATAATTCCATGTGACCCGTCATGGTTGGGTCTGCTGCACAGTGAGATTTCAGCTCCTTTCAGAAAAAAAGACTTATGTCTGACTGCATAAGTAATTTTCCTTTAGTTCACTTTAACCTCCCTAGCGCACTGCCCGTATCACGCCGTTTTCGATGTTTTTTTCCCTCCCTCCGCCCCTCTCCACACAGCCGGTGTCATTATTGACGCCGGCTGTGTGGGCAGGAAAACCAGTGCTCCTCCATTAACATGGGGGTCTATGGCGCTGCCCCCTTCCGCATTACCGTGACGCGATCAGGGCGCTTCGGAAACCCCGGAAATGCTGCAGCGATGAAGACAATTGCTGCAGCTTTCCAGGGAGGCATCGGGTGTACCCGATGCCGGCTTCCCCTGCGGTTTGGGCGACCCTGAACACCGAACGAACAAGGTTCGTCTCAACTGCTAGGGAGGTTAAACAGTATAAAAAAGCTATTTATTTTTATGTAACTTGACGAGATGTATAATTTTAGATTTAAAACAAGCCCATGTCGGGCAGAGCACCAGGTTGTTACTAACCTTGTTTTTGTTCAATAGCTCGAAAGTAATGCTAGGCATACACGTCTCGATGTGTGCAAGCTTCCTCGATATCGAGCAGCAGCACTTCTGCCCCATTAATCCCAACTGATACTTTTAAAGGAAATCAAGCAGTGTTTAGCAACATGTTGGTTCCCTGTTCAACTAAGCTTTCTTTGAGTGGGATCGATTGATCCCGATCAAAGAGAGGCTGGATGGCTAAATAGATTCGAGCACAGTCAAGCAACATAAACGAAAACATTAAGCCATGTACTGTATGCCAAGCTTAAGAAAACAACAACTACTACTACTGTGTGTGGAGAAGCGCCTGACTAAGCCAAACACAAGTCTATGCTTTCACATCAAGTGTATGCTATGACATCATGTGTGCATACCTGTTCTGTTTTTCAGGATCGCCATGAATCAAGAGGGTTGGCATTAATGCCAGGAACTTACATTTGAGGGATAACAGTTGCTGCATCAATCCTAGTCTGCCTGTTAAATACCCCCCAATATTACAGTAAACAAAAAAATATTTGAAACTAAAACTTTTTTTAGTAGGGAATGGTTAAAATCTCATTTGGGAGATTTGGAACATTTGCTAGTAGGATACAGCCAGCAAAAAGAATCTCACACTTCAGCTAATAGAACACTACCGTATCCATGTGTCTCTAGTAGTAGGTGGAGCAAGTGATCTAAAATGGTCCTGCTAAAAACAGAGTACATTTAAAAGGATGCTATTTAACATTGCCAGTTACTGACTAGAAATAGAAGCAGTGGGCACAGTTTTGTTTCAGCACTCGTTTTCAGTAATCTTAACCACTTAACCATTGAAAATTTAACTCAATTACATACAAATCTAAAGCCAAATCTTAGATAAAGTGTAGGTCGGGGTAAACTCACTCTCACAGTTTATATTTTATGTCTGCGTGCCATTGAAATTTCCTTTCAGCTCATTTTCCATAGACAAAAAAAGAGCGTCAAGGGAAGCCTCTCTAAAGTAAAGTGTCCTCAATGGAAGGATCTTTTCACATCATCTAGAGCAGGGGTGGGCAAACTTTTTAACTGGTGTGCCACAATGGGTTCTTAAATTTGACCGACGGGCCAGACCAAAAACTGTTTTGGTGTCCCAAGCCCTGGAATCATTAACTTCAAACAAACTCACCTCAAGCTGGGATTGGGCATACTTTGCTACCCTATGCGAGGCCACGGCGATTCTAAATCGTGGCTGACTCGCCATTCGCTTCCAATGCCACCTCTTCAGGAGGCATCATTTTTTTCCCGCCCCACATGTGGAGAGGGGAAAACCAGCAGAGTGCAATGTACTCTGCTCTGAGTTTTTAATGTCACGGTACAGGTGAACCGCCATGAATTTCCAGCCCTCCAGGTGGTCCGGAGCACCTCCCCGAACAGACATGAGATCCTGAACACATTAAAAAAGCAACACCCTCTCCATAACATGGAGGTCAATAGCACTGCCTAGCCCCCTCCAGCGCCATCGTGGTGGGCGCGGAAGCATTGGCGGGTATACCGATAAGCAGAGTCACTGGAGGATTTCAGGAGACAGGTGAGTTTTATGAGCAAATAACTCACTTATGAGATAACTAAGGCTAAACACCCAGGAGACTAAGTCTAAGTCTAACCCTAAGTCAATTTTTTTTGAGTACTGTGAAATAATTCCAGTTATATTACATAAAATAAAATTTTCACACTTAGTCAGTATGTCAATATTTGAAATGGCTGGGACCATTAGGCTTCACCTTTCTGCAATACAGAAATTAAAACAATTAATACTAATGAAAACCTCTGCAGATGATATGTTTACATCATGCTTACAAATGAAGACAGTGTCAGGAAACATACTACAGAATGACATCTACACAAAGTAATACTACAAAAATGCATAATTCATTATCAGGACTCCCATCAGGACCATAGGATGGCATATACAGAGGGTACATACAGCAATTAATATATTGAACATGCTCCAGTTTGTTCGAGGTTTCAAAGGAAATGCCCATTGTTGGTGGAAGAACGTTGCTTCAAAGAAAAAAGAATTTCATGCTACATAAGTAATCTTCTCTTTGGTTCCAAGAAGAGAAGTGGACTTTCCAGCATTAGATTCCTGGAGTCATGGAGGGTCAAGGTAATGGCTGACATCCTAAGGAAGATCTAGATTTATTTCAATAAAATCTACTCCAGCTGTGTTTCCAGAACTTCAGAACCAGCAGAACCAGAGATTTAAGATGAACAGTATTTTTGGCTAAATGATGCATATATATTCCATAAATTAAATTGTTGTCTCGCTCCCGACTGTGTGTTGTGTAATGATCTTGAGTCTGGTAGAGCCTAAAATCAAACAAACACAATTTAACCCGCCTGGTTTATATTCATCTTTGTTAAGAAAACAATTGCTTATCTTATTACTATTGTTTTATTATTATTGCTATATCAGAAACCAAATAATAACCAAGAATCCTGCAGGAGGACATCAGAGGTCCATTATACCATTAATATATGCTGTATGTAGCTCAGGCAACGGCTATGGTATTTAACAAATACTTGTCTGTAGGTTAAGGAATCCGCACTCAGACTTTTTTCTTGATCTTAAAATTGTTAGCTTTTATTTTCAAATGGTTCCAAGGAAGAAATACATATCCTGTACATCATCAGCTCCACAAAGGGAACAGGAGTGCGGATTGTAAAGACGTCTTTTGTTTGGCTATGGTATTTACTTGGAAGGCACTGTGGGCTGCACTTGCATCTTTAAGTTCAAGATATGCCAATATGGACATCAACATAGAACAATCCCCAACTGAAAACCTCCGCCATGTTTGCCCTGGAAGGGGTTAATAATGTATCTGGTAAAATTAAGCATATCATATTTCCAAGAAGGTCCAAGCACATACATCCAACCACACTCTTCTCAGTATGTTCATTACATCTGTGTTCATTCAATACTATATATATATATACACACACACACACACACACTATATTTTTCAGCTTATAAAATGCCCTGATTTATAGGACGGGTTCTCCTAACCTGAGGTGGGCAGCTTGTTCCCAACTCACATACAGTGCAGATAAAAAAAGAGACACGTGGTGGCGTCTCTCCCATCTGCATCTGCACTGTGTGTTAACACACAGCTGAAGGAAAAATCCGCCCACAGGTGGATCTCTCCTATGCAGAGTGTAATCAGCCAGTCTGTGAGAGAGTAATTTCTCTGTGTGTGAAAGCACATGAGTCCAGCTCACACACACATGCAGAGCTGGAGGGGGGGGGGGGGGGGAGATGTCAGCTGTCAGCTCTTTCATCTGGCTCTGCTCTTCATTGTTTATATCAGCGGGGCTCTATGCGGATCTCCCATCTGACCCTCTCTCTCTCTCTCTGGGTAACCTTCTTGCCAGAAGAGTGAAGGTGCTGCATCAGAATATAGGACACAGTTTTGGAAAAAAAATGCGTCTTATAGTCCAAAAAAACTACTACTGAATATATAAGATATATATACTATATGTATACTATATATACTACTGAATATATAAGATATGTATATATAAAAATATATAATATATATACTGACAGGTTCTTTTGAATATAAAGTGTCACTGACCTCTCATCTTGCTGAACGCTATACTTTTGAAGGTGCCGCTGTGTTTTGTACACCAAATGCTGTGATCAACACGTTGACAACAACAATAATAAACACAAGTCCAGTAGCAGTATTTTCCAGCTTATCCAACAAGGCGTGTCTGGCAGGATTATTGAGATCGTATTTTACTGTAAATAAAAAAACACATAATCATAAATATCATAGATAGAGGAAAAAGTACACAACCAAAAGATCACATTTCAACACCTTTGTAATTATCGTATTTTCGGACTATAGAACTTACTTTTTTGCCCATTAATACAAGTGTGAAAATGTCTGTGCATCTTATGGTCTTAATATGTAACCATTTTTTTTGTATAGTTAGTCCCAAACATCCTGGAAACAGTAGTTCTGCATCCCGAGACTTTTGTTCCACTCTCTCCAGCCAAGCCAAAAGGTCACTGCCAGAATGGAGATTTTGCCTGCGATAGCACTAGCAGTACCAATTATCTGAACACACTGACCAACCAGCTGGGTGCATTTAGGCTATTTTGATAGTGTGAGTTGTGTATTTACATGAACATTCTGCATTGCAATAAAAAAAATTACATGACACACACTCATCTCTTCTCCCATATGTAAATAGGGGCTCATTGGAAGCTGTTAGTGCCACATGTGTCTCTCATAAGGTCGGTCAGTGGGTTCTCAGAATGGGTACTGCTAGTGTATAGACCCAAGCTACAGTTTTAGTTTTCTGGAAATAGACAGAGTCATGGAAATATTAAAGATGATTTGCAGGATTCAGGATAAACATGACGCATACCTTAAGGTGTGGGCAGGATGGATATAATTCTCTATTTTTGATTATTACAAAATGTCTTTTGTCCATTATTCTTTGAACTTGAGTTATAATCATTGTAATATTATTGTGTTATTGTGGTAATATTCTTCATATTCAATAAAGATGAAAAAAGCTTTAAAACAAGTCTTCACAGACCTTTGAGACAGCGGGAACAATGAAATCATTCAAAACTTACACTAGACGTCCTGAAATCATTCAAATTGTTCCCTATGGCAGCGCAGCTCTCCCTTCTTGTAAACACTGAGAGACAATTACTTTCTCTTTGAACAACCCATAATGCTTTGTGATATATGAATCATGGAAAAATCCTGTAGTAAATCATGTTGTAAAGGAAATATATATTTTTTATATAAATCATGATACATCACTTTATAATGGCCATTTCACAATATATGAGAAGCAGTGTGTTTTAAAAATGCGTGCATTTTTTTTTACCGCACGCGTTTTCTTGCTGCACGTGTTTTTACATAGAGTTACCATTCACACTGTATGTGTTGCGTTTTTAAAAATGCAGCGTTTCCGCATGCGTTTTTAAAAACTCACTGCTGTATGCATTTTTTATTTAATTTTCCTGCATTTTTCATTCATTTGTTCAAAAATGCAAAACGCAAACTTAATGTGAAAAACGCATGTGTTTTTGTATATATGCAGAAACGCATGCCTATAAAAAAGGCATGCCTTTAAAAAACACATATAGTATGAAATGGCATACACTACCCGGATCAAGGGACCTACATTTCTGATGGCATCCCTGGGGGGGGGGGGGCATCAAAGCTCCCCAAAGTCATGTCACAGTGGCTCTATGCATTAGATGCAGAGAACCAAAAAACTGGAAGGAAGGAAGCACAGATAATGTAATAACAAGGAATATGGAGTTATTTTTCCAAAGAAACTGTTCCTTTAAGCCTCCATTTCCTACAGAAGCTGGAAAACCTAAATCAGTCTAGCTGCTGCCGACGTTACTAAAACCATCCGCCAGTACTAAGGCGTGCTGAGAGTCAGTCAGGGTGACGGGTAACTCCAGTGGAATAATAACACAGAGACTTCCCATACCATCACTGCTGCCAGGCTGTACACTTGTCTGTTCTGACCTATTCATGCACCACTTGACTTACAAATGTTGTTACAACTGTGATCTCAGCTCTAGCCTTTTCTTACAGTGTATTATTAATACATTAACGTCTCATATTATTGCCACTTATTTTAACTGGGCACATTAACACACCACCTGACCATAAAATAAGAGCCAGTTCTTGGGTACAGTGAATAGTTGTCATTAAGCATATGTTCATCACATTCCCTTACTTAGAACTTAAAGAGCAAATACATATAACACAACACATAAATTATATGTTATATATGTATGGATGTGATAGGCACAACTATTAAGCCGGTATACGCAGGTAGATTTTTCGTTCGATTGCCAGATAGGCTTCACTAATGATAGCGGTGATGTGTAATAGGTGATGCATGACAGTTGTTATCTTTTTACATTTCCTGCCTGTTTTTTCCATTTCGACGAGATAAGACAGCTTTGGGATAAATCTGGACATATTTTCTGGTAGGACACTTCGTAGAAAAAAATTGTTTGGTCCAGTGGGAGGTCATGGGAAAGGACTCTTTCAATAATGGAATGTGTCATTTTCCAAATTGAGGAAAAAAGAGAATGCGACCCACAAGTTTAAAAAGTTTGCCCACCCCTGAGCTAGCCCCTCCTGTAAGCAAATAAGTAAAATTCCCTGACCTGTTGCTGTATAACAGATGTCCCCCCTTCGCAGATACTAACAGCATTTTTATAAAGAATTTGCCTAGGTGCTGTGGGGATGTGTAAGGGGGCACATTAAACCAGAGGACCCCCAGATCCGAACCCCACCCTATGGTATGAGTATGGAGGTTGCATTGACTTCTGCTTTTTAGAGCTGTATATTTTTGAGCCCCTGTAAATTCAGCCTGTGTATCTAGTGGGTTGTTTATTTTATGAAGGGAAAAGCCAACGACAAATGAGGTTTCCCAGTATTGTGTCACTGGAGAGTTCAGATCCGAATTTCTACTTACTGCCAAGTTACATAGTGTTCTTCCTCTAGAACACTTCTCTTTGGAACCTTTATATACAACTATAAAGCAACTTCACACTTGAACCTCAAACTGACAGTAAACTGAAAATATTGAGACATCATGCTGTGTCAGGAGAAGACAAACAAACAGTTGGGTAGTTCTACCTGTTTAGTTTATGTCATGAGTGATGTTAATATATAGGTCTTAGCACAACACATACACTCACATAACATATTCTATAATACAGTCAGGTCCATAAATATTAGGACATCGACACACAATTCTAACATTTTTGTCTTTATACACTATCAAAATAGATTCAGATGAAACAAAACACTATGTGCTTTAACTGCAGACTGTCAGCATTAATTTGAAGGTATTTACATCCAAATCTGGTGAACGGTGTAGGAATTACAATAGCTTGCATATGTGCCTGCCACTTGTAAAGGGATCAAAAGTAACGGGACAGGATCAAAGCCATTAATCAAACTTTCCCTTTTCAATGCTTGAATGCAAATCCTTTGCAGTCAATTACAGCCTAAAGTCTGGAACGCATAGACATCACCAGACACTTGGTTTCACCCCTGGTAATGCTCTGCCAGGCCCCTACGGCAACTGTCTTCAGTTCCTGGTTGTTGTTGGGGCATTTTCCCTTCAGCAAGTGCATAATATTCCACTTCTTTCCCTTAAAAAAAACTCTTTGATTGTTTTTGCAGTATGCTTTGGGTCATTGTCCATCATCATTAACTTAAAACAGAACATGCTACATGGGTCACTCTATCCTTACCAACTGTATAAATGGCCTATAAACCCTATGAAACTGTGGTGGAAGCCAACCTGATGACAAGGAAATCACAGTCATGGAAACTAAGTTATAATCAGGGGTGCTTATAACTTTGTTACTGAGCTCCTCAGATGAGTCCCAGGATGGGGTTTGTACTCACCTCATATGTAGAGTGGTCTTCCTCATTGTCCTCTGCATCAGCTTCCTGCATGGTAGATTCTGCTGAAGATGGACCTCCCTGTTCCTGATTGATCCTCCAATTAGCTGTCTCCTTCCACCAGTCACCAGCTGGCTTTGGGTTAAATTAAACTCTCACAGTACATCACGTTTGAACCCCCAGATCTCATACCTCAGTAGTACAATCCTGAAATTTTCTTAGTAACTAACCCCTGAGACTACCAGCAGTCCATATATCAACCTTTCATAGTCATATTCCAGCTGCCAGACAGTGCTTTTTCTCTTGTTAGATTTTACCCTTATATATTCCTACTCTGACTTTCATTCCCCAGATCTCCAACACCCTAAGAAGTCCAATCTTTTTTTGGATTAGTAATTTACATTCCCAATTTCACACCCCTAACTACAAACTTTCATTACCTGCAGTTATCCAAGTGACATGAATTGTATACATTTAACATTTAGCTGTGGCCGTCCAGACACGGAGCGCCTCCAAGTTGTTAGAACTTATATGAGCTGTGTAACAATAATTCAGGTGCGCAGAGCTCGTTTTTAGCCCCTTTTAAGTACCAGAGTACCACTTATGTGCACCACTGGTTATAGTCACTTCCTCTTGTTTGCACATTTTGTCCCCTATCTGTCTGTTAACCACACGCATAGAGCACTAGGGACACACATTATGAGACAACTGGCATTTCCTTGTATACTGATCTTCACACTTATATTGTACTTAGGGTCAACCATTGCCCACAAGACACAAGGCAAATCAAATTACAGAAAAAAATACAAACCAATGAAGATGAGCAAAATCCCCACCACAACCTGGAAGATGAAGGATATGGAGATCAGAATAATGAGAGGAATATAGTAGGAGAAGGAGGGTCCTTCATCGATGACGGCTTTCAGTTGTGAGGCATTGGCCATCAGCAGAGCGACATCCAGCATGCTTTCTGCGACACTCTTCTTATTGGCGTATGTGTTCATATTCAGATTTCGTCTGCCTCTGTCATGAATGCCCTGGAAAACAATAAAAAAAGACATGGCATGAGAAGTCCATTCCATCATCATACATTGGCTTCAGTGGAATTGTCCAGACTTAAATAATATGGTTAGTTTTGTGAAATGTTGGGAATTAACCTCCTGGTTGATACGCATGTAAAAAAACTGCGTACAAACAGGGCAGATTACAATGTAATGCACAATATAATCAGCCACAATTCTCAGTCCTCCCTCTTCCTCCTACACATCCTCAGTGTTATTGATGCTTCTTTTAAATGCATGTGTATGGCGCCACCATAACTTTTATGTGGTCAGGCCCTTTAATCTTCCTAGCGCACTGCTGAGGTCCCGATTTCTGTACCAAAAGTGCACTATAGACTTCAATGGTAAATTTTTCTTTATGTTGTAGGCCTGTAACTTCCTAAAATCTGTCCGTACAAGGGTCTAATAGACATCCTGAATATAATAATGTTTGAAACAAACAATTATGTAAAATATTTTTTTTTTTTATAAAACTAATGAGAAAACACAAAAATCAGGGCAAAAAGCTATGCTGCTATGTACTAAATCTCGCCCAAATAAAGTCTCTGGTGCCTCATTATTCCTCCTTCTCCTACTATATTCCTCTCATTATTCCATGTTCTCAATGAACTCAAAAAACTCATTAATATCAAATCAAAGCTGAATATTTTTGGAAGTAGTTTTTAGTTTGTTTTTAGTTTTAGCTATTTTAGGGGGATATCTATGTGTGCAGGTGACTATTTCTGTGCATAATTATTAGGCAACGTAACAAAAAAACAAATTTATACCCATTTCAATTATTTATTTTTACCAGTGAAACCAATA
>CM070037.1:107534561-107554957 GCA_036250615.1 Ptychadena robeensis | reverse complement strand
AGAGGATGATGTGGTCAAAATACTCATTTGCCTAATAATTCTGCACTCCCTGTAGAAGCACATTGAAATCAGTTTTCTACAAAGTACGATAGTGGGAGTAGCAGCGCTGGACGACATGGTGCCGTCCTGAACGCTAGGGCGGTTAATATATACACAAAAAATAATATGATTTGGATATTCAACTATACAAGGGTCTCAAGTCAGTTTTTGAAAGAGAGAAATGTATCCCAAATTCAGACAGCAGCCGCCCCATATCAGAAACCACACTATGAGTATTGAGCATGTGATTGGCTGTCAATGACCCACCAACCCTCACAAATTATTCCTATGAACCTAATAGTTTTTTAAACCCTGTAAAATAGATTTAGCATTTGTCATATAATACATATGATTTTATATTGTCTGGCAGAAGTGCATTTTGCTGTCTTTCATTTTCTTAATCATTACTGGGAATGGAAGGGGAAATCCTGACTTTGGGCTTTCCATTGAAAAGGGAATAGAGAAACCTTCCAAAGATGGTCCTCAGATTTGAAAGATAGACTTACTCTTCCTGTTGAGAATACAGAACAGAAAGTGAAATCTATTATAATGCAGGCACGTCCAAAGTCAGGCCTGGAGGCCAAATGCGGCTCTTGTTGAAGTTTTCACTGGCCTGCAGCCTCAGACATGAAATCAATGATATGCAGAGTAAATCCACACCATTTTACTACTAGAAGGGCAACACCAAACTTCCCAACCAGTGACTTTTTTGGTGAGCATAGCTTAAGGTCTTGCTTCAAGTGCAGCAAAATGTCTCCCATCTCCCTGTCAGTGTGAAAGTTCTAGCAGGGGCTTTGGCTTCACCCACCACCACACTGCAAATAGTACAGTCAGGGATTTACACCATGCAGTGCCTGTCTATGGTTGATTCAGAATGCAGATTATCCCTACTATCAGGATGCAGCATTATGGTGAGCAGTGCTAGGAATCTTCTCACTGAGTCCCCAAATGTCATAGATATGGGAATGGTCAGGATTTCTGGGGTTAGGTGAGGTTGTTTGGACAGATGGGAGAACTCCCAGCATACCTTAAACCTCCCATACACTTTTAGATCAATCCACACAATTTCCTTTAGATCTACCAACAACTATGTAGTATAGGGGCCTCTCTGATAGAATATATAGTGATTGGAATGTTTAGAAAGGTCCTCATGTTACATGGTTTTGGTAGAAGAAAAGTTGATTGTACAGAGATTGTATGGAAAGATTGTAAGGTGTATGGGGGGCTTAAAGGTGGGTTTACACGTCTAGATTTTGTCGTCCGATAGACGAAAAACTAACGATTTTTTGGTTGATTGTCTAGAATGGCAATTTGGTTCGATGGATAATTTTTGTTCGACCTCGAACAAAAAATCGTTCAAAAGGTCATCGAACATGTTGGTAAATTAATATCTGTCGTAGTAATACCGAACGTATTTTCATTCGATATCGGGATGGACGAACAAAAAATCTAATGTTACATTCGATAAATGGACGAACGATGTTCGACAAAAAAATCTATCAAAAAATCGAATCGGCAGTTGAACGAACAAAAAATCTACACGTCTAAACCCACCTTAAGAGAAGTCTTTATTAGTGTTATGGCAGTGAATGGCTAATGTTGTACAATAAAAGTAAGGCTCGCAAGTTATAAGGAAGAGATCTGTCTATGGTATTAAACATTTGAATTGAATGTTAATGGTTCAAAAAAAAATAAACAATACAAAAATGCGAAACAATACACTGGGAGAGAAAATGTTCTTTAAAACCACAGTGCTTTGACCTATTTTAGAGAATGAATATAAATGTTTTGGACAGTCTACTGCTGGAGGTTCCTGTCAAATAATTCAACACACACACAAATGAAAACAAACACATAAAATATGCCAACGACGATGTA
This sequence comes from Ptychadena robeensis, assembly GCA_036250615.1. Taxonomy (NCBI): domain Eukaryota; kingdom Metazoa; phylum Chordata; class Amphibia; order Anura; family Ptychadenidae; genus Ptychadena; species Ptychadena robeensis. The sequence continues at coordinate 107,553,040 of CM070037.1, read as the reverse complement.
CAGAAGCCTCAGCAATGGTGATTAGATAAAGCCCCCCATAGACGCTGCGATTATCGGGTGATTTTGTGGACAATCAACCAGTGCCTGCATTCACGACAATCGTTCGGCCGCAAAATCGTCTTCAGATGGCGGTACCCACATGGATGAAAAAATTTTAATCGACCAGGAAGGGGTGCCTGCCGATCCTCTGGGTGACCAGCTGCAGCGTGTATGGGGGGCTTAAACCCCAAATGTTTGACCACTGCTTGTACGTCTCCATTACCGCTAGAGCATTATGTCACTATAGTCTGGTCATAGATAGCTAAGCGGATTGGTGAAATTAATGTAAAATTCAGGTTCACTTCAAAGATTTAAAGTGTACATAAACCCTGCCACCCATAGCTGAGCGGAAAGAGAGATAACACAGTTGTATTCATGGTCACAACCCTGAAGAAAGGCTTACAGTGGAGGAAATAATTATTTGACCCCTCACTGATTTTGTAAGTTTGTCCAATGACAAAGAAATGAAAAAGTTGCAGCGGTAAACAGTATCATTCAATGGAGGTTTATGTAACAGTGGCAGATAGCACAAATAAAAGGAAAATGCGGAAAAATAAATTGTAAATAAAAGAATAGCAACTGATTTGACATTTCATTGAGTGAAATAAGTATTTGAACCCCTACAACCATTAAGAGTTCTGGTCCCACAGAGTGGTAGACACTGCTACTCAATTTAGTCACCCTCATTAAGGGAGCACACCTGTTTAACTAGTCACCTGTATAAAAAGTACAACTGTCCATCAGAATCAACAATCAAGCATATCAAGAAGATAAACTGCTCCAAATGGGAAAGTACCAAAGAGCTGTCCAAGGATGTAAGGAGATCAAAAGTGTGAGACATGCACAAGGGCTGGAATGGGGCTACAAAAACCATTAGCAAGAAGCTGGGAGAGAAGGTTGACAACTGAGTGGTGCGATTGTTCTGAAAATGGAAAGGAGCAGAAAATGACATCAATCAACCTCGCTCTGGGAGCGCCACGCAAGATCTCACTCTCTGCGTGGGGTATCAATGGTTTCTGGGGTATCAATGGTTCTGAGAAAGGTGTAAAAAGGAATCAGAACTACAACGTGGAGAGGAGTTAGTGTAATGGACCTCAAATTAGCAGGGGACCAATAGATTTTAAGTCACCAAGAAAACCATTGGAAAAACATTAACACCGCAATGGAATTAAAATCACTGCAGGGCTCGCAAGGTCCCCGTGCTCAGGAAGGGCACAGGTTGCAGGCCCGTCTGAAATAGTTTGCCAATGAAGAACACCGTGAAGATTCAGAGATGACTGGGAGAAGGTGCTGTGGTGTCTGATGAGACCACGAAAATAGAGCTTTTTGGCATTAACAAATCAACTCGCGTGTGTTTGGAGGAAGTAAAAATGCTGCTATGACCCCCAAAAACAACCGTACCCGTCAACGAAGCATGGTGGTGGAAACATTTGCTTTGGGGGGTGTTTATTTGCTAAGACAGGGACAAAGAGTAAACTTAATCGCATTATTAACGGGAAAATGACGGAGCCATGTATCGTGAAATCCAGAGCGACAACGCTCCTTCCCTCTGCCAAGAAACTGAAAATGGTCGTGGAGGGGTGTTCCAGCACGACATGACCCAAAACATACAGCAAAGTGCACAAAGGAGTGGCACAAGAAGAGAACATTAAGGTCATGGGAGTGGCATAGTAGTCTCTCGGACTTAATGCCAATAGAAAAAACTATGGAGGGAGCTCAAGCTCGAGTGGAGTTGGCAACAGAGACAGCCTCGAAACATTAGGGATTTAGTAGATGATCTTGCAAAGAGGAGTGGACCAAACATTCTGATGAAAATGTGCGCAAACTTGGTCAACAATTACAAGGAAACGTGTTGACCTTGGCTTGCGCAACAAGGGTTTGTTCCACCAAAGTTATTAAAGTCTTTTTTTGGTTAGATGGGTTCAAAAATCTTATTTCAATCAATGGAAATTAAAATTAGGTTGACTTATCTAGTTTATGTTAAAGTTATTTTTTTCGATTTTCCTGTTTGAGTGCTAATATGCCAATGTTACAAAGACCCGTACCATTGAAATAGATACTGTTATTGAGGAATTTTATTTCTTTGTCATTGGACAAAACTTACAAAATCAGTGAGGGGTCAAATAATTATTTCCTCCACTGTATATGGCTTGTAAATACAATCGCATGTAGTGATTTCCTCCATCCGGCCTCCAGAACTGCCTAAGCAAACACCCCAACACAGCTGTACACTTTGTAACATTGCTCCAAACAGTTTATAAACAATCCAAAGACGATCTAGCACCTGGCTTCAGCCTAACGGAGACAGATTTTTACAGAATGTAGAACTCATTCCATTATCTGGGCTTTATACAAATCCCTTTTTGCTTTAAAATTACATTAAACTATATGTGCTGACCGGTGGCATACAATTACAGACAGATATAAAAATACATTCTCAAAAGAAGTAAAAAATAACCCAAAATGAACCAATATTCTAAAATACTGCAATGTATTGCGCTAGTTCCTTATTCTCAGTAAGAACTTCTTCTAGGTTGCATATTTTCAGTGAAAAATGTCATTTTGAAATCACACAAATTTGAGGTTTCTGAGTGCTAAACATCTGGATTATGCCATGCATGTGAGGAGATAATATAATTTTCTGAATCCACATCTCACACAGGCCAAAATACAGGTCTCACATTGTCATACACACTGTTATATGGCTTATATCATAAAATGATTCTAAAATATTTATATACAGTACACTGTATATACTACATACAGTAGTCATATGTCCAGTAGCTAGCAATAATTCAATAATTTACTTTAAAGCAGGGAACACATGTCTCGATATACGAGCCGTTCGAGGTTCCCTGAAGCAATGAAGATGGGCGTGAGCGTGCACAGTGCTCGAAGCGGCCATCGATCTGGCCCACATCTATGCGTGTGTCCCCAACAGGTCCTGAACATTGGCCTAGTCACAGAATTTAACTTTTAGGGCATGTGTCCACTGCATTGAATTCCACATGTTGATCATGCTCAGAACAAGGGGATTTATGCATGAACACAACCCCTGCCATTTATTTGAATGGTAGAGGATTCACTACCACAGCAACAAGATAGCACATGAGTAGCTTCATTGGCATGAATGAGCCTTAAAACATGGGTGGAAACAAGACCTTATACGGAGTACACTCTATGGCAGACGTGGGCAAACGTGGGTTTAGTCTTTTAGGCTTTGTTTCCATTATACGTAGCACATAGACATTGCCTGCTCGGCGGATGCTCTGTTTACACATCGGCCGGTGCAGAGGCTCAACGCACTCGACAACGTTGAGCATTACTCTGGTGGAGCGGCTTGGCACCGTGAAGACAGATCCTCCGCCGAGCAGGTAAGTCTAGCTGCTACGTTGGGACCCCTGTTAAGCGTATACGCTTAGCAGAGGGGTCCCAACGTAAATGCAAACAAGCCCTTAAGCTTCCTGGTGGTACGAAAATGGTGCGATCAATCAAAACTTATTGCAAGGAACAAGTACAGAAAACTAAGATGACAAATTTAACAAATTTACAAAACAAACTAACCTCGAGCTACAGCATCATGGTGCACTGTCATCGGTGGCGCTGAAGAGGCTGGGGGCGGCACCATTGACCTCCATGTTAACAAGGTCCCAGTGTTATTTGATTTTGGTGTATGTTGATAAAACTCAATAAAAATTATTAAACAAAAAAAAACAAGGTCCCTCCTCCCCACCACACATCCTCGGCATCATTGAAGGCTTCGGGGGGTGAGGCGGTAAACCAATGCCACCTACTTAATGTGGAGGTCATTGGTGCTAGCCCCCTCTTTAGAGTAACCGATGACAGGAAAAAGGCAGTGCCAGAAGCAAACGGCGATTTAGAATTGCACTGTAATGCTGTAGCTTGAGCTGAGTTTGTTTTGTAAACAAACTTTCCCCGAGCCAGCCCGTTTTAAACTTGGTGGAGATAATGCCTAGAAGATGATTGTTATGCCTCGTTTTAGGCTTTGTTTCCATTGCGTTGGGACGCTTAGCGGGAGGTCCCAACGTAACAGATAGACTTACCTGCTCGGTGGAGACTCATTGCACCGAGCCGATCCACCAGTGTAAGGCTGAACGTAGTCGAGTACGTTCAGCCTTTACACCTGCGAATGTGTAAACACACCATCCGCCGGGAGGCAATGTCTGTCGGATACGTCGGGACCCCTGCTAAGCGTATATGCTTAGCGTAGGGGTCCCGATGTATAATGGAAACAAGCCATTAGAGGCCAAAGTTTGAGCATATGTGCAATAGAATGTTTTGGTTTACTACAGGACAAAAAAAGTACTGCTTTAAATAAAATGAGTAGTAAACCAAATTTCCCACCCAGGCTGGGAGGACTTGTGACTGGGCACCCATACGGGCTCTTTGTGCAGCCCCTCTGTCAAATTTAAGAAACCATTGTGGCCTCAGAGTCAAGCAGTTTGCCCACTCCTGCTCTATGGGGTCACCTTTAATAACTTATCCCTTCTCAACTTTTTTTAAACCATAAAAAAAAGAGTAATCAACTGACACCTTCTCCAAACATTTAGTCACAGCATGTTCCCTACCTAGTAATCATTTCCATTGTTGAGTTACAGAATGTTGATAAATAGTTGCCATAAATTTCAAGAGATTTGCTGTAGATGTTTGTGGTTTCGGTAATGGTTCTGGTATGTGGTACAATGCAATGCAAAATTTGTTTGTTTCGGAATACAACTGAAACCTCTTCTCCAGCCACATATTGTTTTTTCCCTATTGGTTAGACTAGAGAATAGTTAAGCTAGGCATACACGGCTCCATTTTTTGATAGATTCAAGCTTTGCTTTGTAAAAAAGGTTGGTCGAACCGTGTCCGTAAATCCTGGTAGATCTGACAGGCAGCAGGTCTCCCCCGCCAGCCTCTGCTCTGTCAGCTGAGAGTCGGGACAAAGGTAAGGGGGCAGAGCCAGGCTGTGTACACTACACAGGCAGAGTGTGAGGACCAGGGGAGCCTCCCTTCTCTACAGCCATCCTGTGTGCATCACTCCCAGGCGGTGCTGTGAGATATTTCCCGTTCTCAAAACAGCGGGTTTACACAGGACCAGGGCCCCAATCGAACGGGAATCGCTGTGCAAAGTGGTGCACATTGATTCCCGCTTGCTTGACCCGCGATTGAGAGCAGGGTGGTGACGTCACCAGGCTACCATAGATTGCTGGCCATTTGAACAGGATTCTACCCCTGTATATCTAGCTTTGGAAGAGAAGTGTTGGATTCTTTTTTTGGTCTCTGATACAGAAAGATAGCAGAATTGTACAAAAAACAATATAAAGAACAATACATTCTCTGGAGTTAGGAACTTGTAACTATGAAACAGGGCAACATGTAACAATTTATAAATTTTTTATTAAAATATTAGTGACAATGGTCAACGGGACATAACAAAAAGGGGAAACCTCTTCATTGGAGAATTATTATTTTTCACTGATTGGTCATCTCTGGAAATAAAAACATATCTTACAAGACTATTCAAACTACTGTGAAAGTTAACATTTTCCTATTCTCTGTCACTTGTAGACACTAGTCAGTAAATTCAACGAGCAGATAGAAGAGTCAGAGAGCAAAGCCTTCTAAAATGCATGTCAAGACTGTATCTTCCTGAACAAGATGAAACAGAATACAGACTTTGAAGAATTCGGACCACTTGAACACTCAGATCACAGATTCAGAAAGTCTATAATTACCGTCAACAACGATCAGTCTGGCAAGGTGCTGGGAACTAATGCTGGGCATACACGGGTAGAACCCCGTGTGACCAATGCACAGCAATGCCCATGACATCATAACGCTGGGCTCGAGCTTCATCGTTATCGAGGTGCAGAACTGCTTCATCAATATTGGCCCCTACTTTAGATGGGGACCCACGTACCACGCTCAAATCTATTACAATATCAATCCGTGTATGCCTAGCTTAAAAAGAACCACAACTTTTTTGATGTCTGGTTAACATCAGTAGCACTAGAGATTTGGTCTGACCTCCATTCCTCCTGGCCCCCAGTAACCACCTAGAGAAAGTATGTAGGGGATTACTATCTTAGGCTATGTTCCCACATAGGCGATTAATCACCTTGTGCTTTTAATCTTGGGCGATCGCACATAATCAAGCGCAATTTACCAGGCGATTTTCACCTGCGTTTTTTTTTTTTTTTAAATCGCCCCCATTATAAAGAAAAATCGCGTCCATAGAGAATGAATGGACCGAATTTTTCAATCGCGTCCATATGCGATCAAAAATTTCATCCTTTCGTGTCTATGGACGTGATCAGAAAAAAAAATTGCACGGGATCATGGCCATCAGTCTAGTGGGGACATGTTCATTCAACTGAATGGACGCGATCAACGCCGATTTCTGCACGCAAACAAAATCGTGAGCGTGTTTAAGGCTATGCTCCCACATAAGGATATGTGGGAACATAGCCTTAAACAACTCAATCTGTTTACTGTTTGGAAGCTCCCCTGATGAAGCAACTATTTGTGAAACGCGTTGGGTAATGCTACCACACTGCTTATAAACAAGCTTATTATGCATCAATAATTTTATGAACCCCGAAAGAATTTACCAGTTGCAATACGATTATGAGAGTATACAGTGATTTTTGTGTGGCTACTACAGTTCTGTAATGGATCCAGAGGTTTATTCCTCAAATTGTTTTAAAATAAAATTATACTAAATTAAAGTTTATTAAAATTGCACTTTTTAGGAGGCAGGGCAAGGTACCCACTTTTACCTTAACCTTTACCACCCCAAACTATAACTGGAGCCCCAAGAAAATCATGTGTTTCTGACATTCATGATTCTTAAACAATTCAGTGCTTAAGTAGATCCCCAGGCCTGTAGGGTTTCATTATGGGTGCATGATTAACCCATGCCAGCCTCACAGGTAGGTATTTGCGTAGGATTTTTGTTGCACGAAAATGGATAAGATCAGGATTGGATTCTCTACACTCAGTCTAATCTGGCACATCTATGAATTAGGATGGCCATAAATGGTTAGATTAGCGGCTGATTTTGCCACAGATCGATCGCCGTGCATGTTTGATCTGCTGTGAAATCGACCACAAATCTAACACACCCACCTTATATCGGGCCATAAATCGGCCTAGAAATCGATCTGAGAAATTACAGACATGTCAGTAATTTTTAAGTCAATCTGGTCCAAAGTAAATGCCAGCACACAAAGGGTCGTCAAAATGACGTCATCACTTGCGGTCGATCTGGGGAGAAATCAGCCGAAAAAACAACACATCTATGCCCAGCTTTAGAGCTGGGACTTGTTAATGATTAATGTTACAAGGGCCACAGGATGGCCAATAACTGAATGAGAACTTTTCTACTGCAAAGGCTAAAGTCTTCCACTAGTGCTTATCACTTTTGCCTTGATAAGTTGTGCTTTAGGGCTTGCTTACAGAAGCAAAAATCGCAACCGTCCAAACGCAACATGAGGTGTCCGCTGGTCAGTTTCCGGGCGTTTGCCTACTATATCTGTCATAGGGTCGTTATCAAAATGACCCCCGAACGCCTGCACAAGTTTGCAAGCACTGAAAACAGGTAGTTTCCCGGGCTGCAACTAAAGTGTAAATCTAGCCTTAAGCAGGGTACAGACCTGCAGATATGGGCCAGATTGATGGCCGCTTCGAGCGCCGTGTGTGCTCACGGCCATCTATCTGGCCCATATAATATGCGCTCCAATGCTGTTTTTCGAAAACAGCCATATCGGACATGACCGTAAATACGGTGCTTTGCATAGAGACTGCTGGTCTCCCGGGAAAGCTTCGGCTGAGCTGAGGAGAGCAGAGCTGTCTCCCCAGCCCCGCTGATATCTGACAGCAGTGAGATGATGTCATTACGCTGCTGCAGGGTACATCGGACTCGAATATCTAGCCCTCTGTACCCTGCTTAACTGTGGCTTAAATTCCCATACACTACATGCTATTCAGATATAACATTAATATCTGGAGGAGGACTTCTTGTGTCGTTTGTATGCCTATTCATAGGATTCTAAGGTACAGTTAAATGCTGGAATCAAACCAAAAGCACCAAACATCAGCTTAAGGCCCCCATACACTTCACAATATTTCCATACAATTTCTGTACAATCACATTTTCTTCTACCAAAACCATGTAATATGAGGACCTTTCTAATCCTTCTAATCACTATGTATTCTATCAGGGAGGGTCCGGCACTACATAGCAGTGATATATACCTTCCAATCACTATGTATTCTATCAGGGAGGACCTGGCACTACATAGCAGTGATATATACCTTCCAATCACTATGTATTCTATCAGGGAGGCCACTTTACTACACAGTTGTAGATCTAATGGAGATTGCATGGATCAATCTTAAGGTGTATGGGGGGCTTTACACTTTAAGAATGGCAGGAGCATTCTTCCTATTGTCTGTTTAAGCTACCAATCAGATTTCACTGAAAGTGCAGATGTGAATGCAGCATGAATAGGGAAAATTTTTTAGGCTGTACTGGATTCAGAAAGTAAAGTTTCGCCACCTCTCAGATGGCATAGAACTGAGTTTAAGTCAGATCCAGATGGGGGTAGTAGTCACAATAGATCATAGTATGGACAAAGGAATTACTACTTTATTACTTACTTTGGACTACAAGTTCTAAAAAGCATATGCACTGTATTTTTGAATTAGTAACATTGGGACATCTCATCAGTTCAAGTGTTCATAACATTTAAAAAAAGTTATTAATATTCTTGTCACACAAGTGTTCTCTCTGTGACACTGAGATAGAGCAGGTCTAGCCCAGACCTGGTGTAATTATTAACTTCAGTGATAAGTCATGGAAGGTTTACCTTGTGTAAGAGTAATTTATCACCAGAGGAAAGCACTGTTCTGTATTACTTGATTGTGAGCACTAGAGATTTTTTTTGTTTAGTATTGGTTACTTTTTCTGAATCATATTCAGATATGAAATGTGATATTACTGTTGTAGGATAACTAAATGGTTGTGAGGATAAACATCAGACTTCATTTCCATTGGCTGATGGTTGTCAGAAAATGGTTCTACATCATAAAATTAAGACTGATAATGGCCAAAGTTAAATCTTTTTGGCTGTTAAAAGTTTCCAAGAGTGGAATTGACATGAGAGAGTGGCTTTTTCAATGTCATGGATGGTCTCATTAACCCGTTATAAGGACCCTAATACAACACTTGACAACAACTACACATTACCACTTTACTTGTTTATAGAAATTTACCGTAATTTGCGGTCTATAAGACGCACAGCCAGATATCAGATATCAAGTGAATATACAGAATGTTCCAGCAACGTAGGCAGGACTGGACCATGCAGTATTCACTCTATATTCTTCCATCAAAGGCCAGTGCCAGGAGGGAGGTCTTTGCTGCAGTAGAGTGTCAGGGAAGAAACTTTAGCATGTGTCTATACACTAGCAGTACCCATTCTCTGAACACATTGACCAAATTATGAAGAGACACATTTTACAATTTGGCACTGAACAACTTACCCATGAGAAGCTATTTACATATGGGAGAAGATATGAGTCTGTGTCACAAAATGTATTTATTGCAATGTTAACAGAATGTTGATGTAAATACACACTCATGCTCATTAGTCACTGTGTTCAGAGAATGGGTACTGCTAATGGTAATGCAGATAAAATATTTTCTTGGCAGTGGGTTATGGCTTGGCTGGGCGGAAAAGAACAAATTTTTGCCTCCTGGGATGCATAGATATTGCTCCCAGGATGGTGGGGACTGAACAAAAACAACAATGTTTTTACATAGCTTCTTCATGAGTTTGTGGATACTCTACAGAAGAACGAGTTTAATTTAAAATTTACTTTGAACTATGACTTCAAACAAATATCTTTCTTAGATATTATAATCAACAAAGCGGACTTGGGGCATCTTGACACTTCTTTATACAGGAAGGAAACTGCTGGCAACACTATTTTGTTCGCCAGCAGTTCGCACCCGTCACACTTGGTAAAAAGCATACCTTATAGTCAATTCCTGAGGATTCGTAGGAATTGCTCCAAGGAGGAAGATTTCCTTCTTGAGTCTAGAGCTTTACAGCAGCGACTTTTGTCCCGGGGATATAGCAAAACATTGCTCAAAAAATCATTAAATCGAGCACGTGCACTTAATCGACATGACCTGATCTTTGGAAACAAACCTTCAAAGGATACAAACTCAGTGAAGCTCATACTGACGTACACTAAGCAACATGCTGAACTCCGTGACATCTTCAAAAAACATTGGGACCTTTTGAGTCAAGATGACATCATCAAGAACTATGTACACCCCCGTCCCCAAATCACATTTCGTAGAGCCCGATCTCTCAGGGACCAATTGGTCGCCAGTCATTATACCGGCAATAAGCGAGGTGACAAATGCAAGAAAGTAGGCACTTTCAAATGTGGCGGTACAACCTGTAAGTGTTGCGTCTATATGAGCAACACCAATAGAATTACTCTCCCTAATGGAAAACTCTTCCGACCCAGACACTTTGCGGACTGCAATACAGAAGGGGTAATCTATATGCTTCAATGTTCCTGTTCTGCTTTCAATATTGGGAAGACGAAATGGCCATTTTTTCAATGGGCCAAGGAACACATTAAAACAATAGAGATTGGTGATCTACGAACACCCCTGGGGCGACATGTGGCACATTATCACCAATACAACATTCCGGCAGTCAAATTCAGTATACTGGATAGGATACACCCCTCTGTCAGAGGGGGTAACCTGGATAAATACTTGTTACAAAAAGAGATGAAATGGATACATTCCCTAAAATCCAACCAACATCCGGGCTTAAATGAGGCACTAAATTTTAAGTGCTTCTTGTAGCTAGAATCGTTTTTCTTTGATCGTCATTAACAGGAATAATCTGGGGTGTTCCCGTGTTCATTGGCCCACATGCGTAGTGGGCGGCACTGTACATTCAGTGTTCTCCTCAGAGCAGATTGGCCGGGCGGCCCGCCCGGGAGATTTTAGTCCCCGCCCGGCAGTTCCGTCCTGCTATACCAGGGGTCGGCAACCCCCGGCTCCAGAGCCGCATGTGGCTCTTCTTCATCCTCGGCGCGGCTCACCTCTGATAGGCTGCCGGCCAGCGGCAGCACACAAGTCCTCCGCGGCGAGTAGCCTGACAGGCGGCGCCTCCCATTCTTCAGGAGCGCGCCACAGCCACTGAAAGACTCCGGCCCGCGGCACACTATCGGAGCCGCGGGCCAGAGTCTTTCAGTGGCTGCGGCGCGCTCCTGAAGAATGGGGAGGCGCCGCCTGTCAGGCTGCTCGCCGCAGAGGACTTGTGTGCTGCTGCTGGCCGGCAGCCTCTCAGAGAGGCCGTCGGACCGGTGCAGGCGGCGCGATGACGTCATCGCGCCGCCCGGCTGAAAAAAAATTCTTGGGAGAACACTGACATTATATACTGCGCTGCTAGGTGCGACCCACCCTGGCGGTTATCACTGAGCGTAAACGTCGGGTGGGACTGCCTAGCGGCACATACTTGTTATATATGCTCTGTAATCTCTTTATTTGTTGATAAGCAATCTTTATATCCAAGATATGTGTGTTGCAGGAGGGCATGTGCGGAGGAATACACTTCCTTCACGTGTGCATGCAAACTAGCATATCCACATAAAATGAACCTGAATATGTACGTTGATCTACATATACATTATGTTAAGTCTCTGGGATATCATATGCATTATATATATTCCAGTAGGTACCATGATGCTCCGGCCCTGCGGGTGGTCTCGAGCTTTGGGCAGCGGGGTGCGAACTTTAGGCATTTCTTCCATGGGGTTGCGGGCATATGGGGGTTGGGGTGGTCGGAATGTTTTATTTCCCTCCCCCCCATCTCCCCATCGAGTCGCCCCAAACTGTCTTGTGACAGTAGGGCGATGGATCGGCCCCCCTAACCCTGGCCCTGCCGGCCCATACTCCCTGTGCACCAGCGACTCACTGGTTGCATTACGCCTCATTCTACTTCCCATACACGGGGAGGAGCTTGGACGGGCCTGGGACGCGGGTGACCGATGGCCCGCACGTCCTGGTGGTGGCGCGCGCGCCCCCAGCGCCACATGATCGCGCTGAGGAGGGAGAGATAGTGGCTAGATCTCCGGCGGGCATGTCAGCCGGAGGTCCGGTAGCTAGAGATGGTTGCTGGGCACCCGGCTGGCATGCTCCCGCCTCCCTGGGCGGTCCGCCCACGTCATGGTGGACGCCGGTGTTGACGGATTTGTGATCAGCTGCAGCCTACCTGGCTCACCACGTGGGGGATTGTTTACCTCCTCCCCCTGTTCTCTCCTCCTCCTTCCCCTCCCGGAGTATCTTACACTCTCTCCCATTGGCAGTTTGTATCTGCCTCGGAGGTGGTGGAGGCGGGCGTTGGGGGCGTCCGCGCCCTTATGAGGGCGGCAGGGAGCTGCAATGGGACACTGATCCCTCGGGAGCACATATGAGAAGTCGGCTATCCCGGACGACACACGGTCAGTACTTGCCCTACGTTCTCCGTTTGTTTGGACACTTTGGTTAATAGTCATATGAGTTTATACCTATTCATCCCCGTCACACAGACAGGGAACCTGGACTTTCCCCTAGCTGGAATCGGGGGACAACAGTACCCCTTGGAGCCTAGCACTCTAACGGCGGCATCACAGGTGCGCATATATTCAATTACGTATACACACGGAGGTCAGGACACATCATCTGGTGCAGTTGATAGCCCGGGCGGTGGGAATCTATAAGTGTATGGATGGACCTACTTTTTTGGTTGTTTTGTTGTTTTTTCTTCTTCTCCCCTTTTTTCTCCCTCTTCCTTGCCACTTGGACCGTGCATCAATATATGCATAAATATATATAGTGATCCCACTCACTATTTATAGATGTGGGTGTCTCCCCCTTTTTCTTTGGTTGGTTTCTGTGATTTATCTACTTTTCTGTGTGTGGTGTCACTGGTGGACGCAATGGGCTTAAGACACAATATGTCCCCAGGATTCCAGTTTGGTACACATATGGGTATTACCTGTGATACTGTCGTAGGTATCCCCTTATTTCCCTATTTATTTAATTCAGTAGTTACATGCACAGGTACACATTGACATCCACATTCATACTCACACACTCTGCATCACTCACTAAGTCACATATCACCTAACCAACACAGTATACATCTCTCTTCACCTACATTGCAACTACACACACTAGATACATACAACAACACTCTCTTAGCATTGTCCCAGACACACCACATCACTTCACTAACTGCATCACTACATACATAATTATACACACTCATCCACATCAGTAATACAGCACTCTTTATAAGTCCCCTCCCTTCTCCTTTCCCCCTTCCTTCTTAAGCTCCATCTGTATATTTCTCTGGTCCTCACCTCCCATTTGGTCTAAACCAACCTTAAAACCCTTACCTTACATGTTTCTAATTCAGGAACCTTATATTAAGTGTGACAGACGTGCTCACCGTGCATTGGCTCCCTGCTCCCCATGGGAGAGTGTCCCTCGCATCCCCGCTGCCCTGCTTGATGTACCCCCGCTGTGGGTCGGACCTAACCCTCAGAAAATCTAGCAATAAACTGAGGTATAACACTGCCTCCCCAATTGGTTTGACAGATTATACTAATGGTTGATGATTCTCATTACTTACTTTGTACCCTCATATCATTCCAATCTAGTGCATTAGTCCTATTCGATACTCCTGAAGAAGTGGTTCATCCCACGAAACGCGTCGAGAGCAATAGGATCTCCACTATGTATGCCTCTCATGGTTAATTTTGCTGTGTTAATGCACTGTTTCCCATTGAATAAATTTGGGGAGACTGTATCCCCCTGTATATATTTTTTCACATTTGTTTAATGATTGTGACCTTTTTTTCATACATCATCACAGCAAGACATAGTCCCATTTATAATTGTCTACGCTTCTCGATATATGAGGAGACAGACAATTGGGTGCATTGTGCTATATGTTAAATAAATGTTTTTACATATTCGCAGGGACACTTTCCCATTGATTTTAATGGTAAAAAAAGTGCGTGTGAAAGTCTGAAAAATACGGTACATTTTGCTGTACAGCAGTGGTTCGCAAACTTTCCCTGCAGGGCCCCCCTTTTCTATATAGGAACGTTAGCAAGCCCCCCCCCCCCCCCCCCCCACCATCATTAAAACTACACAGCTTCAGTATGAGGGCCAGCACAATTCTCACATAGAGGGATCCAAGTGCCACCTTAGCCCCGTCCCCCAATCCCCCTGGGATATCTCTGAGCCTCCAGTACTGTACAGCAACCTCCGCCATAAACAGGCTTCTTCAATGCTTGGATTATGAAAACATTTATGTGTAAAAGATCTGGTGTTGGAGAGCCTTTAAAAAAAGAACACCCTGTACAGAAGCTGCAAAAATAATCCTTGGGCTCAGCATCTATTATGACTTATAAGTTTCCAGCACTTAATGTTTTCTTCTAACTTTTATTTTGTGTACAACTATGCAAAGTCATTTTTGTGCTGGTTATCTATCTAGAAGATTACTTCTAAAATAAAAATTGGAATTGTAATCCTTTGGATTTTATATGACTAGAGTTGAGTTGACTTTTTTGATCGTTCATTGATCTGATCGTTTTGTGCATTTTAAATATTGACTGTTAGATGAACATTGATCGATTGTACCCCCACGCAGTGTGATCGATTCTTTTCCTTAGGGTCCCCATACACCTTTAGATACCACCGTCAGATTTCCTTTAGATCTCCTTTTGTTTTACCAAAACCATGTAATATGAGGGACTGTCTGAACAATCAAGTCTACCAGTGTTCAATCGCAGAGGACCCAGAACTACATAGCTGTTGGTCGATCTAAAGGATATCTGACAGAGAGATCTAAAGGTGTATGGCCACCTTTAGTTCTGTGTGCATCTTGCATTGTCCCATAGAACACAAATCGATCAAAATACCTAGAACACCTGTCAGATTTAGACATCACTGCTCTATCGATTTTCTGTTCGATATTGATCACTTTAGGTCAATCATGCCAGGTGCGCAGGAATCGATTCCAGTTCGATCATCAACGGATTGATTTTATGGTCGGTTGAATACAGGAATATCGAACCGTGTATGGCTACTTTTAGGCTGAGGCTCCACTGAGAGAATTGAAAACACATGCAAAAAAAAAAGCGTTTTGGGGAGTTTCGTTTTTTTCTTTTCATAATTTAAAACGACATTGGACCCATAGAAATCAATGGATGTGGCCGGACACAGTAACAGTGCCGCTCAGAAAATGTGGTAAACCACTTTTGGTCTGTGAAGCCTGAACCATTGGGGTCAATGGGAGCAGTAAATGTGCCCAAGTCGCTCCCAAACTGCCCTAGTGGAACCTCAGCCTGAAAGTATAGAAAATGCCTGTTAGGCCAAGGCTCCACTAGTGCAGTTTGGGAATAGCACTCGAACCCCCGTTGTTTTCAATGTGACTGTATCCACAGACACAGTGTGGTGACAGGACGCAACCATGTTCGAAATGCTCAGGCACATCCATTGAGGATCAGACGTGGTTGAAAACACATGCAAAAAACGCTCCCAAAACAACAATAGTGGAGCCTTGGCCTTCATCGTGCCAGGAATGTGTCCTTGGTGCTCCTTTCCTGAAAGACTTTGCACAACTTAACTTTTTTCAAGCAGTATAAATGTAGCTGATTTAAACCAAAATTTAATTTGGACCCTATCAAAATAAACATTCAGTGACTAAACAGAGTCAATACTGGATTCTGGCATTCCACATTCTAAGAAATTAAACTTTTATATGACCTTTCCCCACCCTGTCACTTGACGGAACAGCCAGTTCCCTTTATGGGTCAAAAAGCTGTAGATGAGATCACTAAAAAGCTGTGAATGAGCAGTCCAAGTAAAAGGAAGAGCTATTCTTAGCTCAGTGTAATGATAGTAAACTATAATGCTTATATTGTGTAGATCCCAGGCGCCCAACCTGCGGCCCGGGGGACGCATGCAGCCCTTTGGGCTTTCTTTGGCAGCCCCCCTCGGTCCTTCCTTTGCGGCCCCCCTGAAACCTAACTGTTAAGGCATAGGGCATAGGAACTTTCCTGTCTGCTGATCCTCCACTGACAGGTCCTCATCCAGAATCTTCATAGAGTGGATAGAGGAGAGGCGATAAACCTATACTGATAGGAGTACGTAGAAAGCCAATCAGCGACCCAGATGGTGCCTGAGCAAGTCCCTCGCCTCTCCTCCTCTAGGAGACTGGTGAGTGCTTATGCTTTCACTATTCCACCATTGAACTGGGGTGATTGTATAATATATATTGCAGAACATAACCTGAAAATAGGGGCAAAGAAGCTTTGAATCAAAGGTTATAACCTTTTACGATGTATAGGACACAATGTGCATTACCACACTACAGTGGTACCTAATGCTTGAAGTATCATTTAAAACAAGTTTTATTTAAAAAAATAATGTCTTCTAGCTCTTACTGCTGTAATTGTTTCACTTGCACTTGTGGCCCCCCATATCAACTCAGTTGGCCACCTCTGGTGTAGATTCTATTTACAAAGTCACTTACAAACACCGCAGCCAACAGGAAATGAAATGAGCGGGCGCTTCTGTGTGCGAATGCTTGTTCAGACAGTCATATATAATGCATTTATATAACGCCTGCATGACAGCTTAATCACGCAAAAGCCCAAAAAAAGCCCTGAGAATGCCTTATGTCGCGTTTGCCGGTTGGCTGTTCTTGTCAGGCATTTACCGGGCAATTAGTGGCTTTGACTCCACTATGCGCTGAATGCAGAGATTTTAAAATAGTGCAGAAGCCGCCCATTGACGGCAATGGGGCTATGACAAGGCTTTCTCCACAACCCGTGAGAGCCCCAGATCAGTTGGTCTGAGCCTTCACCATGTTAAGCCCCCCATACACCGACCGACCGATTTTTCGTCCGATCGGGTCACCCGATTTTCACCTAAAATTTTATGGTTGGTCGGTCGGCTGGCACGAAAAATCGGAATTTGAATTATGACCGATCGATCGGCCCGACACTATTTATTAACAGCAGATCGACCAAAATTTACGGACAGGTCCGAAGCGGTCCCGTCCGATTTTTCAGCCGATTTTGAGAAATCGCTCGGGTACATAATTCCTCATCCGATTAATCTCCCGATCGATTGATCTCCCGACCACGTTGGTCGGTCGGGCAAAATTCGTACGAAAAATCGGAACGTGTATGGGGGGCTTTAATGTTGACACAGAGCTCCACGTCAATATCTACGTAAAGAAGGCTTGATGGATGACGCATCCATTGATAGTCAATGGACACATCTTAATGACGTATGACCAACGTGCCCCAGCACATTAAGCATCAGCCAATTCGTTTAAAGGGGCGCCTTATCGAATGCGCTATCCACGCATAGTGGAGCCCTAGGGTTGCTCTCCAGTATTTACAACATTTTATTACTTGTATAGGCAGACTGCTCCTTTGTTAGTTAAAATGATTCTGTAGTTTTTAAACGAGGAAAGTATAGACACTTATTGGGAAGGTGGTGGATGCATTTTCATCAACAGGACCTGGAAATGAATGTGCCCACAATTTCATACCTCCCTCTGTACAGGTTTTCTGAAAATAATTTCCATCTCTAAGGATCAATGTTCATGGGCTGTTCTGGACTACCTTTTCATCGCCCGAACATAGCAGCTTCCCCAGGGAACGGGACATGAGGAGTTCCCAGGGCAGTTTTCTTGCCCTTGGCTCATATGATTTACATGGGGCCATTTATGAACTCCTCCTGATCACAGGAGCGGCTAGTTGCTTTGCGGACTGCGATTGACTACCTGTGTAAATTTAGCCTTAATCCTATTATGACTTGCCAAGTCTGTGTCTAGGAGTGAGCGTATAAGCATATCACTATGTGGCAATGATAAAAAAAGACATTTATGTTAGAATAAAACCTCGAAAATCTCACTTGCCTGGTCTTTACACATCATCATTGCTCTGTTCTCTATATCTATTTTTGCAGACTGCTGCTTATCAGAAGGAAATGAGTATTTCCCTTTACTTTTGCCAAAGATAAAGTGAGTTCCTATAAAGTTATTGTTGCATAAAGACCAGTTTCCAAAAAGGGAATGATGCTTCAAATTATGGTTTTCCTAAGTCCATTTCAAGCAGCTACAGAGAACCTGTCACTTGACCATGCTGATAATCCCTCATTTCCAAGAAAGAGCTCTCGTTAGATGTAGTTCTAGGGGTATGACTACATGGCAACCCTCCCAATAGCTCTACACATTAGTTGGCCAGTCATAGCTTTTGTGAGATGGCTTCCTTAAAGCCCCCCATACACCTGCAGACTCCTCCATACAACTTTCATGAGACCTACCAAC
>CM070037.1:107455450-107470059 GCA_036250615.1 Ptychadena robeensis | reverse complement strand
GAGCCTTCCTTAGGGCCCCCATACACCTTTAGATTTCTCTACCAGATTTCCTTTAGATCTCCTTTTGATTTACCAAAACCATGTAATATGAGGGACTTTCTGAACCATCAAGTCTACCTGTGTTCAATCGCAGAGGACCCGGCACTACATAGTTGTTGGTAGATCTAAAGGATATCTGACAGAGAAATCTAAAGGTGTATGGCCAGCTTTATCAATTTCCTTTCCTCAGCACCACAGAGGACAAGCTCTGCTGTATCCCCAGGCAAGGTTCAGCTAAGTAGAGTCTAGCAGTCCATGCCTGTGCACACAGGCTGGGCACTAGTCTATGTAATAAAACTCTGAGCAGATTTTACAATTGTTTATTTATAGTATGAAAGGGTAGGGTGTCCTTTTCAAAATTGTTGTCCCATTAGGGAGATTTCCCTTCTTTTCCTGTCCTAGAGACACAACAGGAAATGAACAGAAATGACCAGGAAATTAATGATTAAAGGGGAGAGAGCCGCCAATCATGGCGGAATACAGTACGCCATTTTATCTGTTTAAAAAACAAAAACAGGCAATTGTGGCAGATTACATTGTACTAAGTTAGAGGTCTCTAAAGCCCCCATACACCTTAAGATTGATCCATACAATTTCTGTACAATCAACTTTTGTTCTACCAAAACCATGTAATATGAGGACCTTTTAAAACTTTCCAATCACTATGTATTCTATCAGGGAGGACCCGGCACTACATAGCCGTGATATATACCTTCCAATCACTATGTATTCTATCAGGGAGGACCCGGCACTACATAGCAGTGATATATACCTTCCAATCACTATGTGTTCTATCAGGGAGGCCACTATACTACATAGGTGTTGGTAGATCTAATGGAAATTGTATGGCAAGATTGTAAGGTGTATGGGGGGCTTTAGTGACACATAGAGGTAAACCAGAGAGTAAGCATGGTGGCCAGGGAGGCAGCATTTTTAGAAGGAGACACAGCGTTTTAAAAAATGCATTGCATTCATTGTGAATGGTAACATTGGTTGTCTATGTAAAATACGCATGCGTTTCTAAAGCGCAACGCATATAGTGTGAAAGGGCCCTTAACGATATCCAGCAGTGCTTTCTGAATACACACTGATCTCTTTTATTGTGATTGTTTTATCATGTGTCCAGATGGCTTCCAACAGCGCATCACAACTCCCTCCTGGGGAGCGCCTGAAAGTGCACTTACCTCCACTTATCTTCCCTACGAGATCCACAAGTGCTACCAGCAAGAAGCTGATGAGATATAAAAGAAGCAGAGAGCAACAAAAGGCCCTCAATGAAATCATGTAAGTCTGAGCTTGAGGACAAGGAGACCTGCTCTGAAGTAGGCCTAGAGCAAATTTAAGGGAGTAGACACTGCTGTCATTTTCCACAGTCTACATAACTTCTGATTGTGGCCCCAAGACAGCAGTTTCACTAATCAGAAATTACAGATTCCAACACCTATGACCTAACACTAAAGCCATCCATACACGCAGCGATCCCTGCAAGATCCTCGAATGACCAATTACCTTTTTCGGGTCAATACTTTGGATGGGAACCCTGATCCACATCCAAAGTAATGTACTCCCTGTGCAACTTTGTGGCCTATAAATATCCGCACATGCCCATCAATCGGCCACAAAATCGGCCGTGGATCTTTGCGTGTATGGCCAGCTTAACAGGTTTAGACAAAAGGCTATATTTCAGTGATGTGCCCCTCTAAAAGCCCTGTATGGAGAATGTGCCACTGATTCTGAATAAAGCCCCCGATACACGCTTAGATTTTTTGGCCAAGCGTGCTCTCGCCGATCAGTCGTCGACCGGTCAGCCAAAAAATTGGGTGCTGATCTTAAGCTAAAGAGCCGACTGATCGGCGAGAGCGCACTTGCCGATCGGTCAGCCAAAAAATCTAAGCGTGTATGGGGGGCAGAACTGAAAATGTGCCACTGAGTCTGAAGGACTTCTCAAGGTAGCCTTACGCTCATCAATTTTCTATTCGATTCCCGAAGGATCGACCGCAATGATTGACCGCTGTGGTCGATCATTTGGGAATCGATTCCTGCCAACCTTGAGGGTTCATTACGTTTCAACGTTTGAAATGCGATCACACATTTTTTGCGGTCAATTGCTGTTACTTTTAATGGGGACCATCAATCGGGTAGAGGAAAAATCGGTTCCCCAAGGTGGTGTGCACTATGATTGCAGTGAAATGAAAACATGCATGGCTAGCTTAAGGCTAAGGCTGGGAGTCGGGACAGTGCACACAGTGGCACATCATTAGATGGGCATCACGCTGCCAGTGAGATAATATATGTGCGTCTATTGTTTTCTCATTGTCATAGTATCTAAGTATAATAAATATAAGTTTAAGGCTAGGTCAGTGTTATGTGTCCATGGCACCCACCTGCGTTTTCCCTGCTATTCAGGGGCTGTTTTTTGAGCTTATAGCCTTTCATGAGCAAACCGCGTTTTGCTCAGATCACATAACGCACCCATTGTCTATCAATGGGTGTGTTATGTGAGTCTGGTGCGTCTGTGTGAGGCTGACAGATCCACAATGGGCAGCCGGGCGTTGTGGATGCGCATCTGCCCCCACACACCCAAAATGTTTTGTATTCCATAATATATAACATACCACACAGCTACACAGTGTAAACACCTATTGTAACTGGAACACATATTTAGTTACTGCTACTAGTCTTCTTTAAACTGGGCATAGACGTTGCGATGGGCGTCATCATGCACGCCCGGTCGTTCCAAGAATCGGCCACTGAGCCTTTGTGTGCCCCCATATACTGCTGGTCTCCATCCAAAGTACAGAGATCGACCCAAAATATAAGGATATGTCCGTTCTTTGGCCGATCGATTTATGGTGGGCTCATTAGATTTGCGGCCGATCGAACGAACCCTACTAATGCGCATGCCAATCGATTGTCCGCAGATCTAAGCGTCTATGGCCAGCTTTATAGGTGAAATGAATACAAGAATAGTCTGTTAATAAGAGTAATCTTTCATCTGTGGGGCTACTGGCATCCTATCCCGACTATCTAAGGCAGGGGCATCAAATTCCAGCCCAGGGGCCAAATCTGGCCATTATATGTGGCCTGTGAGATTCTTTTTTACACTTGATGTAAGGAGTGACAAGTGTGTCTTGTATTTCACATTTGATGGCACATCGTTTTCAGTATTAGGCTTTGATTTTTTCCGGACTCTGTGTTTAAGTTTAGTTTTAATATGAAACAAAGGTCTATATCTGATGTTATTTATTTTATTTTAGATAATTTTTATTAAGTTGTTAACAACTTGTAGAACAATAAATAATCATCTGTTGAAGGTCATAAACTTTATACAGTTAGAATTCTGGACTCTTGTTCTTTGAGTGACCCCCCTCTGATTGTAACGAGCAATCAGGGCAGCCTCAGAAAAAAAAATCATGGGCCCCATGAAGGACTTGTTAGCTGGGGGGGGGAGTTTTTGTTCTCAGAAAACAATCCACCTTCCAACCCAGGCGTGCTGACGATATACAGCAGCAGACCTTGCTCACTGTACCTCTACCACTTCCAGCCAACTAACCGGCATCGGCATACACACAGTAGTGCAGTCCGGCTATGCCAGAGGCGAGGTACAGTGAGCAGAGGCTTGCTGTACCTATTCTGGCACTTCATTGTGATGCTGCAAATACCCAAAAGAAAACGAATAACATTGTTTTATTTCCAGTGGGAGCTAGGATAGTGGCGATACTTTACCTATGCTCGGTTGCCCTGCTGGGATTCTGAACGCTGAGGACACGAAAATCAAGGGGTGTGGCGGCTTATAGATCTCCGTGTTAATTGGGGTTTGTTGGTCCTAGCCCATGTGTAAAGGGGAGGGAGGGCTCTGCTTTATTTCCGGTACCGCCTGTTTTCCCATATGGGTCCGAATCTAGGTAATGTTGCTCAGCATATAAACTTTAGTTGCCTTTAACTGAGACTAATTTTCACAACATATTATTGTGTTGTATTTCCAGGATTGCTACTTTTTGTAAGGTAAACCTTCATATTTTTTGGCCTTTTTTGTTATGGGCTTTAATTTGTTTCATGACTATACGTTTTGGTCTTTTCTTTGTATTGTAGAATGAAGGAGTCCCTAAATGCTTATGCTGACGAACGTCTCAGAGAAAAAAAGGAAGGGTGCCCACACCCCCAGAGCCACAGCTACCATCGACTGTAAGTTTAATCGTGCTCTATGAAATCTTTCCAACAAGAAGAGCTGTACCCCCAGAAGCATCTTAAAATAGAGAAATTAATTAGGATAGCAGGATAGAAGAGACTAATTAACATATTTAAGATGCATTTGGGACACAACACACACTTGGGAGGCAAAAGAATTGTTTTACGTTTTGAAATTGAACAATAAAGGAGATAATTCTATAAAAATCTTAACCCCACACCAACCTGCAAACAAAAAACTCCCACCCTAAAACTTATTATACTATACAAGGCCATTTAGATTACATTATCCTAAAAGGTCATATTGTGTCGAATCCGAAATTGTGGCCCACAGCTCAGATATTTTGTCCCCCCCACAGGAGGGATAGTGGCAGGATCTGTAGGTCTGACTTCTCCACATCCATCTATCTAACTGCTAACTCTCTGATCTTGTCTATCCCACTCAGGATCGCTCAGCCAGTTGCCCTATATTAAAACAACCACATTGGGGCAGTTAACCCAAAGGCATGTTATGCTGGACCATAACCAAACTTGAGATAAAAAAATTAGCGATAGATTAAACCAACCAATATATCCCGACAGCGCCTATTGTGGGGATCGTAAATTTCGGCAGGCCAAAACGCTACCCACAAAATTGAAAATCAATTTAGTCCCATATTAGGATACGAAATTTTTTTTTTTACGAGGATGTCATGAGATTAAATCGTGCCCGGTTATATCGGCCATTGTGATGTGTTTTTTTGTATGTATGTATTATAATAACATCTATATAGATGCAGTCATGTATATATATCTAAAACTATATAGATGTATATATATATATATACACCATTGTGACAGACTGGTCATCTGTCACTTGTGGAGGACCTTTATGTGGTGTCTGGAAGGGATCGGGATAATTTGCCAGCCCGATTCAGTTGCTGAGGTTATGTTTTGTTTTCGTACAGAGGCTCCCGGACGCTGGGAATAGAGAGGATGGCATCTGGGTGGGCCTCTCATTCACAGGTACACGGTAGGGTAACACCTAGGGTTTTTGCAGGTGATTGGAGCTAGGTGTGACTCCAAATAGCGCAGAAGTCCCAGTGTTGTTGGAGCCCCAATGTAGTTGGAGACGAGGATGAGACAGAGTGGACCAACAGCTCCCAAATGTCAAGTTGGAAGACCAGGTTCGAAGGTAGTTGGAGACAGGGGGCACACAGAGAGTGTGGGGCCTAGGCCCGTGATTACCGGGCAGCTGCAGTGCTACAGGGGAGGGCTCACCAGAGCGTGTGAGGCCAGGCCTTGCTGCCAGAAAGCCAAGGACTTCCACATTTAGTGAAAGTTTGTCGAAGGCCAGGGGTGGCATTTTTGGACTTATTTATGTGGTTGATCGAACCCCTGGTGGAGGTAACTCTTAGAGTGTTGGATTATTTGCAAATACAAATACAACGTGGGCAGGAGCCCTTAAAGGTAAAGGAATCGTTGTGTTTTAATGATGTTTTGGAGCACCGTTGACGCAAAACCCCCACTAACCAATTATATAGATGTGTGTGTGTGTGTTTTATATTCTATATTATATATATTATATATATATTATATATATAGATATATATATATATATATTATTATAAATATTATAAATAAATACAACATCTATGTAGATGTATATAATACATTAATAACATCTATACAGATGTAAATAATAATATACCAATAATATAATAAAAAAAGAAAATAATAAGAAACTACTATTATAAGCATATAGCTGACATGCTGTTTAGACACATGTCAGTGTGAGCAACGTGCCGGCCCGAGAAGTTTAAATAGCATATAAAATGTCCGCATCGGCAGTAACTGGGTTGTTTGTAAAAACTAGGAAAACAATAAGTGAAGTTTCCGATGTTGCCAGACCAATAAAAATTTTTGAACATTGTTCCAATAAATTACGACCGTTAAAAAATCGGAAATTACGGATGTAAATATATCGGCGGTACAGTGGACATGCAACGGATTTCAGGCAGATAAATGCCATTTATTGGTCGGTGTTTTAATCGATCCTAATTTTTATCTCAGAGTGTATGGCCAGCATTAGAGTTCATAGTTTCTACTCCGGCAGTTGGAGCAAGGAAGCTCATTGAGTGTAGTAGAGGCTGTGGAGAAGGCAGATGAATGAGGTGCTGAGTACAGTTGGATCCCTGCGTATACACTCTATGCATGGACTACACACACAGTATGCACTGTATAGTGTGTGTAGCCCATGTGTGCCCCATCTTTTTGCTGCCACATATTTTTCAACATGGCATTACCATAACCATAAGAAAAACCATTGAGTCCTATGGAACAAATATGCCAAAAACATGGTCGATAAGCAGACACATTTTTGACGTGCCCATTTCAATGGGAATCTGTATATATCAATGTTGTTAATTGTGTTGACATTAATGCAATGCTGACACACATCAAACCAATGCTGACGTGCCTATGTGAACATGTCCTTTGCATAGCATTGGCCCCTTGTCTTTGTCTAAGTTTTACATTTTAGACTACTCTTTATTTGAGTTTGACACCCCTGAAATAGGTGTTATAAAGCTTGTGTAATGGGGTATTATTCTGTTTTACAGATGAACAGTGAGCAGAGGAAACTGAGGGTAAGAACTGTTTTCATAAAATAATTTTCTTTGTGACCAAAAAATTATTATTATTATTTAAAAATATTTAACCTCCCTAGCGGTTGAAACAAACCCTGTTCGTTCGCTGAACAGGGTCCTCTCAACCGCAGGGGAAGCCGGTGGCGGGGAGACCCTATGCCTCCCGGAAAGCTGCAGCGAATGTCTTCATCGGCCATAGACCTCCATGTTAATGGTGGAGCGCCGGCTTTCCCTCTCACGCAGCTGATGTCAGTAATGACAACAGCTGCGTGAAGAGCTCCGGCGAGATGCCGGAAATGACAGGCAGTGTACTGTGTACACTGCCTCGATCGCCAATGGCGCGATACGGGTGGTGCACTCAGGAGGTTAATAAAACAAATTAATGTTCCAGGGAGAGGAGGGGGGAAGTGCTGACAGCTTGTAGTGAGATACTCTGTCTCAGTCTCATTACTGCCCCTACTTCCTAGTAAATACTAGTATACAGCATGTTCTAACCCTTAACATTTTGCTCAAACATTCTGTATATTCATATTCACTCTATAAAATGCATATATGCTCACCCCCAATTTTGTTGCATCTAAAGTGAAAAATGTGGTGGTGAACTTACATGTGTATATCCTGACAAATTGAGCACCTTAACCTTCCGAATGCTCTGCTGAGGTCCAGATTTCTATACCAAAGGGGCACCATAGACTTTAATGGAATTTTGTGGGCCTGTAACTTAACAACATATATCCATACAAGGGTCTAGTAGATATCCTGAATAATAATAATGTTTGAAACAAACAATTATGTAAAAAAATGTTGTTTGTTTGAGCTGTTGTTGTACGATTTGCTGTCTTGTAGATGAATTACCTGTATATGAAGAAGTGTGTGGAGTGCAGCCCGGTAGTGCCCATTCAGAAGCACTGGTTAAGCTCCATGCTGTCCCTGGTGCCTCAGTCACTACAGAAGGGCAGGGATAGGGAGACTCTTGTCCAGGAACTTTTAGAGGAAGTTTCTCAAGATTTTGAAAAAAGCATGAAGAGCCACTTGGGTCAGTATTGTATATGGTTTGATTTTTTTTAATGAGGGCATTTTACAATATATCACTGTATATGTAACTTTGGGTGTTATATGTAAAAAGCTGTAGGGGTGCCAAACTCCAAATCTGTCCCATGGTGTAATGATCTTTGGCCTGTAAGATTGTTTTTTAAATGAATACCACAGATGTGTCTTTTATTTGATACTTGGTGTCACATGTGTTATAGTATTACACTTTGCTTATGGTTAAGCGAAACTTAAGAAAGTTTCCATATGACAAAGTTTATCTGACATTTTTTTCAATAAGTATCAAGATTGTCCAGTGACTTTGTTGAAGTTTTTGATTTCGGCCCACTGTGTTTTTGGGTTTTACAGATTTGCTATAGAATGTACATTTTTATTGGTCAGGGCTTTACTGTGATGAAAAGTATATTATCTGAGTATGCTTTTTTATTCCATTGATGTTTAGTGAAAAGTGTTTTGGTGAAACCAGAAGTTAAGGGTTTGGAATCAGAAGATTTTGATCAGTTGCCTGAAGATCCTACGTGAGTAATTGTTACTTGACTTACAAGGGCAGTCTGTCCCATTGCATACATGTCCTTAACACTTACTTTTGCTAGCCATACACATGCCGATAAACGGCCGATTTTTAATCTGACCGACAGGCGTGCGCGCTAGCGCCGTGGGTCAGATTAAAAGTCGGCCGCTAATCGGCATGTCCCCACATGGGGCCCTGTAGCCCCACTGCTCGGCCGGCCAGAGAACGGACATGTCCGATAATCTCTGGCCGGCGCGAGCCGATGAAAGCCGATGCCATAAGTTTCAATGAAGACGGCGTCTTCATTGCAGCTTATGGCCGGCACACAAAGTGTGTCGCCGACTGAAGGGGCCCCATAATGCACCAAGGTGCAAACGTGATGACGTCATCACGTTTGAATCTCGGTGCACATCGGGACTAGTCTGCCTGCACACCATCGGGGGGTGTATGGCAGGCATTTATCCCCACTGTGTTTTTTATAGATACATGATAAGATTGTTTCTTGATCCTTGAACTGTTGGAATATACTGGTTCTTTGTCATTTCAGGGGTCTGGATTACTCCACACCATGGCATCAGAATTTTATACAAGCCAGAAATATGATCAGTAAGAACCTGTACCTGCTGCATCCATCTTTAAGGACCATGCTAGACCTGGGCTACTATACATTTTCCAGTCTGCTTATTATTGATCTGTCTGGATGCAGGTACAAAATGACCAGTCCTTGTTTTATTAATTATATTATTCAGCAACTGGCCATCCCATGTAGTATATCTGCAGTAACTGACCTTTTCTTGTAGTGTGTCTGCAGTAACTAATAATTTCCTGTAGCATATCTGCAGTAACTGACCATTTCATGTAGTATATCTGCAGTTACTGACCATTTCTTGTAGTATGTCTGCAGTAACTGTCAATTTTCTGTGGTATGTGTGCAGTAACTGACCATTTCCTGTGGTATGCCTGTAATAACTAATCCTTTCCTGTGGTATGTCTGCAGTAACTGACCATTTCCTGAGGTATGCCTGTAATAACTAATCCTTTGATGTGGTATGTCTGAAGAGGCAGCTGATCCTTTGCCTGGAGATCTGCGGTCTCTAGGCAAAGCAACGGACATCGGACGAATTTACGGTCATGTCTGATATGGTTGTTTTCGAGCGAGATTGATTAATTCCACTTGAAAACAGCGATCTGGCTTATATCTGCAGGTCTGTACGGTGCTTAACATTTGTAAGATATGCTTGTTCTACTTTCATTTTATAGTGTTCACTTTTTTTCTAAATTGCTGTATTTTTCCCACTATAAGTCATGTGGCGGCAGGTGGCCATTTGGACACTCCCTATCGACTCACTTAAATCAGGAGAAGTGCATACCGGTGCCTTTGATTACATTTCCCAATAGGTCACATGTGTTGAACTCTGGCCAAATTTGGCCCACAGACCAGATATTTTTATCCCACAGTAGATGTGACAGATCTGATAGGTCTGCCTTCTCTACAATCCATCTAACTGCTACACTCTCTGGTCTTCTCTACTCCCACTCCAGGATCTGCTCAGCATTGCCCTCTATTAACAATACATTGAGTGCCCGTTGCCCAAAGCATGTTGGGATTCATAGTTTCTACTCCGGCAGTTCTAGCAAGGAAGCTCATTGAGTGTAGCAGACAGAGAGGCTGTGAAAAAGGCAGATGAATGTGATGCTGAGTACAGTTGGATCCCTGCGTATACACTTTATACATAGGGATGGGGCACACGTGGACTACACACACAGTATGCACTGTGTAGTTTGTGTAGCCAATGTGTGCCCCATCTTTTTGCTGCCACATTTTTTTCAAATAGCGAGTGGTCACAATTTAGATGGTTGCTGGTGCCTTCTCTCTCCCAGAAATAAAGTTGACCAGTGAGACAGAGGAGCTGTCAGATGGAAAATCAGCCCAAGGGGGGCAGAGCCCCGCTGATATAAACAATGAAGAGCAGAGCCTGTGTGTGTGATAGCTGGTCTTATGCTGCCAGGTCACATACACACACAGAGTAGAGCATAAAAAAGATCTAGCTGTGAGCCGGGTAGCTTGAGCCCAAACTTACACAAACTGGCAGAGACAGGTGGGATAGCTGCCTGTCGGTGGCTCTGTCACCTGTACTGCCTAATGAGTTGGGCTAAGCTGGCCAGCTCACACACAGCACTGTTGGTCAGGGCTGCCTCTTTAATTTCCACTCTGCCAGTCAGAGCATGGAGCTCTGGCCAGCAGCGAGAAAAAAGTAGAAGTATTTTTCAGCCATCAGACCCTCTGATATATAGGGTGCGTCCTATACAATTGAGTGGAACATTTTTTTATAAGCCCTAAAAATTAAGACCTATCACCTAAACTTCTAATTATGCCATGGCCTTTTCTGATACATATACTGAACATGTACATTTCTGTTTTATTCCGACAATTAAGGATGGTTATACTGTATTTTCAAATCTATATTTGTTTTTGGCTAAAACAATTCTTTTATTGGTAAGGGTAAAACACAAATCCTTTGCAATATAACTGAAAATAATATGACTTTTTTTCTGGCAGAATAAAGGGACCTGTTGAATGTGAGTCACTTAAGAACAG
This sequence comes from Ptychadena robeensis, assembly GCA_036250615.1. NCBI lineage: Eukaryota > Metazoa > Chordata > Amphibia > Anura > Ptychadenidae > Ptychadena > Ptychadena robeensis. Next base: position 107,459,045 of record CM070037.1, on the reverse strand, counting down.
TGTCTCCCTAGCTTGTGCGAAGACAGAGGAGAAGTTAATGAACACTTGGTACCCCAAAGTGATCAATCTCTTTACCAGCAAAGAAGCCCTGCAGATCATTAAACCTGATAAAACTGACTCATTCTATAACTGTGTCTCCACTCTTATGTCTAATCAGGTAAGAAATGTTCCATTTGAAATACCCATTGGTGTAACCTTGGGTACCTTTTAAAACATAATAAAGAGATTCAGGACCGTTTCATGTGCTATGCAGATAATGCATGTGCATAGAGCCCCGGGACCATTGGGGGCACTCCTCTCCATAAGCCCCCAATGCACAGGTCAATTCCTGACCCAGCTATTCTAGGATTCACTATCTTCCCTGTATGATGCGTTGTGTCCTATCTTCCCTCTGTCATCAGGGCGGTGGTAGTGCGATGCGACATTTTCTCTCGTTCCTCTGTCAACCGCGTTGGGTTGGAGAGGGGGGGACGGGGGCCAGGAGGGCTGTCTCACATAGGGCACTCAACGAGCTAGAAACAGTATTGAAGAGATTTGTGTCCAATGCTTCTATTTTTTTTAAGCAATACGTTTTTATTTGATGCTTCTATTTTAAACTTTTAGAATTTATTTTCCATGTGGGACCTGAAATGGAATGAAATGGAAAGTTGTACAGTTTTCTTATCAATGGCTTCTTCTTTGCAAAGTTTTTACATTCAATGAGAGAGTTTTGGGGAGGGGAGATTGATAGACAGAATAGCTTTAATGAAATTACAGCCCAGTAGGTAGGACATACAAGTAGTCTGCTGAAGTCTATATATAGTGCCTTCTGAATCTTTATTTTCACAAAATAATGTAATGCATGTACAAAACTTAATGCCTACTATCTATTATGCATTTTTAGAGCTGAAGTTTGGATAGCTGACATTAACGAGCAGTACTGCTTGATATACAAAGTAATTTGTTATGATTATTATATGAAAACTTCTGATGGCTGTCTCAGCTGTCAAACACTTCATACAAGCATAAATATTTACTCTTTACTTTAAATGGCGATCCTAGGGAGATCGGCGCCCTGGGCGAGCACTCCCAGGTTGGTGGGGTTGCTGGTGAGACTTAAGGTATCCATGCATGCAATCGATCACAATCAAATGGAAATCGTGTGCACCGCTTTGCACATTGATTCCCGTTCGATGGGGTCCCTTATCCAGTGTTATTCTACCGAAAATAGCTCACAACTCTGACAAAGAGCTGTGGGGAGTGCCGGATGGGGGCGTAAGAGGGGGGGGCCTTGTCTGTGTAGTTAGCACAGCCGTTATAGGCTATGCCCCCTTTCCCCAGCCAGGAGACGATCACAGGCTATAGGCTGTGTCTGTGTGGGGGTGTCCGGCTCTCCCCACTGCTTTTCAGATTGACCAGGTTTTATGGGTGTTCGATTGTGCTTTCATCTTTTACAAAATCGAGCAGTGTATGGATACCCTAACAGACTGTGTTCTGTTCCCCCCATTTACCCCCCTGGAAAGCATCTCCATTCCTGGGAAGAGAGGGCAATCCTGGGGGGTAGGGTTTGGGTCAGTGGTGGTGAGGCCTAATACCTCCACTGAGTGTAAAATAATACTAGAAAAGTCAAAGTTCTACCACGAGAAAGTACCACCACAATATACATATTTTGTTAATCATTTAAGTTTTTATTTGTTCTTTTTTTAAACAACGTTGTACAATGTGAACATATATAATGGTTCATACAATTCAACATTAACAAAAGAAAGTACACAGAAAATAGAAATTTTGTGTAGGACTCTTTTTTCCTAAATGTTTTCCCCCCTCCCTCCCCTCCACCCGGAACAAAACATGAAACCAACAACGATAGGGGGGGGGAGGGGGGGGGGAGAGGGGAGAAATAGAAGAGAGAATCCACAATATTTATTTTTAACATTTCTTTCATATGGTTATCTGATGATTTTATATGTTGTTTTATTCCTTCATACCTGTTGTGTCGTTGCTTGTGGTGCAAATCTTCAATACAATATATATATATTGAAACAGTTTTCTGCTTCTGCTTGGCATGGATAACCTCTCATGTACAAAATATGCCATAGGCTTAATAAATATGATGGGTTTTTTCTTTTTCACAGATTAAGGACCTATTACAGAGAACAGTTGAAGCTTTTGTGAAACTATTTGACCCAAAAGATATGCAGTACTTACCCCTTTTCAAAATGCAACTTACCTTCGATGATGAGAAAATGGATTTTTATCCCAGCTTCCAGGACTTGGAAGAAGCTATTTTGTTTATTGTAAACAGAGTATCAAGAACTTTGCAGGTATCAGTATATTCTCTAGTGCTTTCCTTTAGAGAAAGACTGTCATTTATTTATTTAGGTCAAAAGTTTATTTTTAGGGCTTGCTGTCCCTGGACGAGAACCCGATGTAGGTGAGTAATGTGTATATTTTTTTTAATTTAGATCCTCTTTAAGTCCTTAACGGTAAATGTCCACCAGTGTTTTGACATTCACTGCAGGAAATGTAAGACATTTTAGACATTACAATTCCTTTTGGGGATAAAACAGCTTTTATACATGTATGTTTTTCTACGCATTCAGCAGTTTATCTGATGTTCAGCTTTAACCATTGAGGCCTGCTTCACACCTAATCTTTAAAAAAAAAACATACCCAATAACTAGTTTTATCCAGTGGGACTGTTCATATGAATACCTATGAAAATGCATGGAAACGTATGTAAAGCTTATTGGTGTGAACCAGGCCTAAAACTTTTCTTTGGTGTGTAGCGAAAATTTAACTTTTATAGGTACACCTTGACCCCATTTGTTCCTCAAAAACGCTTTGTGTTTTTGCCTACCATTCATTAACTGAAGTATTAATGTCTTAATGTATTATCTATTGTACCTTTTTCAGAGTGTTCAGACAGTTCAGTCGTGGCTGTCCGGCAACAATACAGTTCAGATTGTTGAAGCCAGCTTGTCTGACTACATAATCAATTCTTCTATCCTGAAGCTGAAAGAAGCAATCCGTCACAACTTAAATGAGCCCATGGTCCATTTCCAGACATATGGTAAGAAACATTTCACGGTGCTGTCATCTTTATGCTAAAGATTTGCTCAAGGGAAGTTTAAACTCAGATATCTGTGTACTCTAGCTCCATAATGTCCAAATGGCAGACTGAAGGCAAAGTGCTACCCTAAGCAGTTATCACACATAGTGCTTGCAGCTGTAACACTTAACCTTTTTAGATGCTTGATTCCGGAAGTGACCTTTGAAAAGTGTAATTTCCTATATTAAAAATATCTGTGGAGTTCAGGTAAGTGTAATGTGTAATGTCCCTTTCCTCTAATTTTCCCACCTCGCTTGTGCGGAAAGGGCGGTTTGGAGGGTGAAGGGCATTACTATCCCTCCTAAATTCCCACCCTGCTTGTAAACAGCAGCTCTGATGCTTTCAGTAATATCAACGACCCTCTATGGAATGGTCGTTCAACCCCCCAGGGGGTCCCAACCCACAGGTTGAGAACCACTGCTTCACATGCATATACAATCCAGCATGTACAAAGTACTGTGGGGGTTTAGCTCAAACGGTGCTCCAAAACATCATTAATCCACA
>CM070037.1:107438808-107448860 GCA_036250615.1 Ptychadena robeensis | reverse complement strand
CCCTCTACCAGACCTGCCACTACAATTGGGAGTGAATAAATCACCTCAGCAACCCTGCCAGTACACTCTTTAACTCTTGAGGGTGCCTGGAGGCAAACCACTCACAAAGGTTGAGCGATTTAATGTTCCGCAATTCTTCGCTCTCTCTCCCCCCTCTTCACATGCATACCTGTCAGGCCTCCCATTTTGGCTGGAAAAGTCATGCTTTTTATGAGACTTTCCCAGTCAAATCTCAATTTAAAAAAATCCATAAATCCCATATATATTTCCCAGGATTCTTAATTTGGGGTAACTTAGGAATTAGGGGGCATTACTCTCCCTCCTAAGTTTCCACCACACTTGTGCAAATGATGTGTGGGGGGAGGGGGAGTTGACAGGGAAAGTTAGCCTGCTACTAAATAGGAGAGAGGGGAGGTAAACCTTCCGATACAGGAAGTGACAACCATGAGGTCACTTCCTGTATCTAAAACACGGTAGTGGCTCTTCTCCTTCTCGGCACTTCCTGTAATTTTCCCCTTATTTCTTAAAGATAAAGTTAACAGGCATGTTCACATTCCCGACATCATTGATATTTACAGGGAAATGCTGAAAAAAGACATCACTGTCCCGGAATCACTGGACCCGCCAATTTCTCCCTGGTCCACCAATTCTTTACTCTCTGCTTGCTTGCTGGGGATATGTGAGTATCCTGGAATGTAGTTGGAGGTGATTTTGTGGGGTAAGCAAACTTACCCCGAGCTACATTTGGGGCAAGCACTAAGCCTTTGAAATACCCTTTTCTTATTTCCTGTATCCATACAATGGAATTCCTATAATGAATTTATTTGCTTGTTTTAATTGTTTTATTAAAAATATTTAGGTGATGTGACATTTTTTTCTTTCAGGAATGCCAGAGAAGAATGAATTATCTTCTAGATGTATTTTTATTTTCCCAAGAAGATCTTGCTCTAAACTCAACAGTGTTACTGTGGCCTCAAAATATTAACCCTGTGTTTGATGAAAATGATGAGGTAAGCTAAAAGGAAAACAGTGTCAGGAGGGTACATGTTTTAAAACAAGCTGCTTTACAGCCATTTTACTTATTGAGCAGGGGGTTGTTGGTTTACCTAACTTCTTGATTGGCTATTTTTTCTTCCCAAGTCTTTGCATCTAACTGTAGTCATTCTACACATATATTTTTTTCCTAATAAGTAAACCCATTAGCTATGCAAGCTTTCATACAAGCTGCACTTGCAGTTGCATTTCTTGCTGATACAGGCGTGGTCCAGCATAAGAAGCTCCACAATCTGCCTGTTTTTTATTTTTTTATTAGATATACCCCCCCTCTGTGAACTACCCTTTTCCACGATTTTCACATTTTATCTAATGTAAGAGTGAACCCATATATATATATAATTATAAGTTTTCTGCTGGCACAACCAGTATTCACATCCATGTCACCACTAAATTCAAAACAATAGACTTACACAGCTATTCCACCTCAAAGTGTCACAGAAAGCTTAATGTTGGACTCTAAATTTGGTGGATGTCTGAACCTTCTCGCTGCTGAACCTCCCTATATACCCCCTTAACTAGGGGAAGGCCTGCCACATCTAGTTCTACCTGGTGTGTGCACTAACACTACTAGGCAAAAGTGTTTAGCCCTCACAGGGACTGACCTGTGACATGCTTCTCAACACTTTATAAGTGCCAGATGAGGGGCCAACAATCAACCAAACCCGTCAACCCTCCTGGTAAAGTCAAAATTTTTTTATATGTTTTTCCCGACCAAATCTTGATTTCAATAAATCCCAGATTTTTCCCGGGATTTAGGACGGAGGTGGAATTACTCTCCCCCCTAAGTTCCTACCCCACTTGTGCAGATGATGTGCGGGATGGGACAGTACTAGGGAGTGTAACGCCACCTCCCTCCTAAGTTAGGCAGTTGCAAACAGGAGGGAGAGGACTTAAATCTCCCGGTAAAGTAAGTACCGTCGCTGACATCACTTTCGGTATCTGAAATGCGGAAGAGCCGCAACAAATTACATGACATCACATGCATTACTTCTTGTAATTTTACCTTATTTGGGGGCAGTAAGGTTGACAGGTATGTTCAACTTTTTGTGATACATTGGAGCAAACTCTATTTCAGAATATGCACACTGATACACCACTACTATCTATCTTATTCCAACTGCTTTTCAGCCAGGTTTACCAGAACCTGAAGTCATCTAATGGTAAACATTTCAAGGGTACACAGAGGTACTTAATTTTATTACTTACCCATGGTAACCCTACAGACCTTTCATAAACCCTTCTCCCAACTTAAATTCATATAATGCTATTCTCCAAGCTTAACTTAAAACGAGTTACAGATAAATACAGTGATAAATGCAAGCAAAACTTTAGTATACAGCTGCCAGGAGGTCCTGTGGAGGACCGGACTTTGCTGTGTAACTAACAAAGTTCTGGTCTCCTGAGACATCCAACATGATTGAGGTCTGGGCTCTGTGTGGCTACTCCAGGATCTTGGTTTTGGTATCCTTGAGGAACTGTTGGACTAATTATGATGTATGCTTTGGGTCATTGTCTTGGTGGAAGACCCATTGATGACCTAGACTACGAGCAGATTTCTGCATATTCTCTATTTTTTCATGATGTCATGAAACAGCAATTCTGTAACAAGTCTTCATTTGTGTGTCTTTTTCTTCAAGCTGATTGAAAAGGCCAAGCGTAAAGGGGAGAGTGAACTACTAGGGAAGAGAGAGAAGCTCATGATGGAGCTGGAGAAGCTGTCACGTCGGATGGAGGAATTTGCAGAGTGCTCTGAGTTGGATATGATGCAACAAGTAAGACTTAAGTTGGGTCTTTCACAAATCAACTCTAGGCTAATCCAATTTCAGTTTGATCCAGTATACTTTACAGGGTCTTATCCCTCTGTGTTTTACTCTGATCACTCCCAAAGAGAGCAGAGAGACACTGGCTGGCACGTGCTATGTGTCTCTGTTCTGATCTCTCCCTGCTCTCTCCCCTCCATTCTCCTGTCAATAGACAGCTGGAGGAGAAAGAGGGGGAGATCAGAGAGTGATCAGAACAGAGAGGAGGGTCACAATCTGTATACATATGTTCATGGGCAGGTTGATTGTGTGCCTAAATATTGGCTTTTCAACAATGATACTACCACACACTATAGTTCAGTAAATCAAAAGTGAATTGCTAATCCTGAGCTTATGTAATGTAAACCAGCAGCAGCACCATCTTGTGGACGCTTTACAAATTTTTACTAGAAGATTTCAATCTGACTTTGCAAGTTACTAACAAAGCCCCTGAACATGGTATCATCCCCACAATTGCTGGAGATATAAAGAAGGCTTGTGTGTATTCTAGTTTGGAGGAAAGGGGCGTTACCCAAGGGTAGAAGCATTGAGACGTCACTTCCAGGAAAGTGTATTTTGATGTGGCTAGAAGTTGGGATTGAGGGGGGGGGGGGGGGGTGGCTAGTCTTTGACACAGGCAAGTGGGGCCTTAAGGAGTAAAGATTAGGAACCCATAAATCCTGGGGCACCATACTTGGAAATTTTTTTTCGGGCCCACCCCCTGGACAAAAGTTGTTGGGCAGTGGGAGGGGTGGTGCTAGCAACACCACCCCCCTTTGTGCTTCAACAGTGACCAGACTGTGAAACAGTGAACAGAGGTATGCAGCCCCTAGATGCTGACTTCCAGGCCCCCCTACCTGCTTGGGCCCGGGATGGGAGTGCCCTCTGTCCTTCTCTGACGGTGGCCCTGTAGGAACCACTGGTATAATTGATGATTCTTTAGTTTTCTTTACTTTAAATTAACCCAAAAGGTATCCATTTATTCGCTCTCATCAATTTGCATAGAATAGAAATAAATTGAGAGGCCTAAAAAAATCTTAAACTTGTTAAAATGGAATTTTTTTTCAACCTATTGTTATGGATATGTGTCATGTATTTACATGTGATTATTTATCTGATTGCAGTATGTGACAGATGTGAGAACAGTCCAGAAACGTATAGCAGATGCAGAGGAGTCAGTGACGTACATTAATAAAGAAGAAGCTTTGTACAAATGGGACCTGACAATCTACCCTGAGCTGGATGCTTTAAAATCTAACATTGACCCATACCAGAAGCTGTTTGCCCTTCTCTATAAGTGGCAAAGGACTGAAAAGAAGTGAGTTCTCTCTTCATTACACTTGTACCTTTACTTCATGGAGATTCAAAATTATATACTGTATATACTCGAGTATAAGCCAACCCGTATTTATGCCGATGTACACAATTTAACCAAAAAACTTGAAAAAACTCCATGACTCCAGTATAAGCCTAGGGTAGGAAATGCAGCAGCTAAGGCACAGAAAGACACACACATTTTTTTGAATTTTGACTATCTGGATTTGCTAGTAAATTGCAAAGCCCCTGTGCATGGTATCATCACGAAACTTGCTGGAGATATAGAAAAGGGTTGAGGGCTTACTACAAAAAAGAAATTATGTGTCTAAGACATGCAGTTTTTGCATAAATTACCATATTTGTTAGAGACATACTTTTTTATAAGTGTTCCTACAACCATTCTCTACATCTCCAGCAAATTTGATGATGATACCATGTTTAGGGGCTTTACAATTAACTCACCAATTCCACAAAATGTATCTCTTTACCCAAGTATAATTTTGGGTGCTGCAAAATTCAGCTTATATTCAAGTATATACAGTACCTAAACAGAAATCACAGATAAGACAACACTGACCCATTTGCTTGTAGTATCATGGTGCATTCAAACAAGCGTCTGAAAAGGACGCATTCCCAGCGACAGGACACCTGTAAGCAATAAAACCGAGAAGATGCGCGATGAAACGTCCCCCCGGTCGAATTTCGGTGGCCTGTGCAATACTGACAGAATGGGGAAGTTTAAAAACACAACATTCAGGTGCCCGAATGCGCAGGGATGATTCTCAGGGGTTTCTGGGCTGCTGTCAATAGTTAGCAGCCCACAAAGCACACATGTGAATGTTGCCTTAGGGATAGATAATTGTCCGATCTATGTTCTTGTACATAATTTAAATAAAAAGGGTAGGGCAGTATGTGATTAATTCTTAATAGAACACTTTCTCTTAGTGGGCACTGCACAACCACATCTACTGATAGTGTGGGATTTTATTCTTTGTATTGTTGGTGGTGTGCCATTTTGAAACTTTCTTATGTTTTGTATTTCTTGTTCCAGGTGGATAGATGGAGCTTTTCTTGATCTGAATGGAGAAAGCATGGAAGCCGAAGTGGATGAGTTTTTCCGAGAGGTGTATAAGATGATGAAACTTTTTCAGCAGAAAGAAAAAAAGGCAGAACAGGAGAAGAAGAAGACAACTCCTCATCGGTCACTGACAGATGACAAAGTGGAAGAAGAGAAGAAGGAAAGCCGCATAGTTCTTATGTGTTCTTCCATCATGGAGCAAATTAAGGCTTTTAAGGTACAGGCATTAGAGCAGTAAAATGTAACGTTCACAGTCCCAAGATCATCAATTGTAGTCAGGCTTCTATATAGCATTTGGTATGCTGGTAACAATGTCACTTCCGGCACCTTGTTACAGGATTAGTGATAAATATGCAGAATTATCTATCTGTTGTATTGCAGGTTTGTCTTTCTACAAGACCACTAGAACCCCCTGCTACAGTCTTCTAAGGTTCAAAGTTGGCCAAAGAGATCCAAATAAGCCAGATAATTATGACATTTACATGGTGACATTTAGTGTGGGCTATTCGTTTTGGAAACCAGAGTGTGTAGGCGTAGGTGTGCAGAGTGTAGCTAGGAATCACTGAGCCCCATTCCAAATTTTTATGCCCCTTCCTTTTCCAAACCTGCCAATCTAGTCCACCCCCTTCCTCCAGGACCTTCCTTCCACGAACTCCCCCTGGACCTCATACTCCGGAACTGCTTTGTTTCCAACTGGCCAGAACTAGAGAATTGGTCCAAATGAATATGGTTTTCTGTGCCAAAAGCGGTACAAAAAACTTTACCATGCGGAGGGTGTCAATAAGATCCAGATTTCTGTATCAGTCACCCCAAACTGGCAGCCAGAGCAGGCAGCAAGAAGCAGCGGGTCTCCTTGTGGCTATGGGCTGCATTGAGGCTGCTATGGCTGTTATGGTCACTGCATGCTGGCTGTCTGGCTTTATCTTCTATCAATATGGTATTAGAAATGAATATGAACATAAGACAATGTAGGCACAGGATGCTTTTGTTTTACAAAGACAAGAAGCTGACTTATATCAGCTCCGTAATTTATTTTCCAACTACCTACAACTGGTGGCAGGAGAAATGTCTGTATTTCAAATATTCCTATGTATCAAACACCTTAATGTTTTCCTCTTCATTACCATGAATGTGTGGCTATCTTTTAATTTCTCTATAGGAATATATCCCCCTTGTAAGCATTCTTTGCAACCCAGGAATAAGGACCCGTCATTGGGATCAGATGTCAGAGATTGTAGGGTACGATCTCACACCGAATTCTGGTACCACCCTCCGAAAAGTTCTAAAGCAGAATTTAAGTCCTTATCTTGAGAGATTTGAACAAATCAGTGCTGCTGCAAGCAAGGTAAGGTACAATTTACATACCAGCTCTTACAATACTGACATATATCTAAAAATTAGATGTTCAAATATTTTTGCAAATGTTACATCAGGACCATTATGTAAACAGAAAAAGCAGTTGATTATAGTAGTAACATCTAACTCATGCAAACCTCAGTTCTGTAGAGAAATGAATATACAGTATATTGTATGACCTAGGTGCCCAACCTGTGGCTCGGGGGCCGCATGCGGCCCTTTGGGTCCACTTTGGCTGCCCCCCTCAGTCCTCCACCTGTGGCCCCCAAAACCTAACTGTTAATGCATAGGGCATGAGAAATTACCTGTCCGCCGATCCCCCTCTAACAGTTCCTCGTTCATGATCGAAGGAGAGGCGATAAACTTATGTGAAAAGCGTATGCAAAAGCCCAGAGCAAGTTCCTTGCCTCTCCTCCTCTTCTCCTGTAGTGTTGGCAGGGGATCAGCAGACTGGTAAGTGCCTATGCTTCCACTATTCCACCAATGCATGGGGGGTAATTGTATAGTATATATTGCAGCACATAACCTTTGACGATGTATATGTTACAAAATGTGCATTACCATACTACAGTGTTCCCTAATGATAAAAGTATCATTTAAAACAAGTTTTGTAATTAAAAAATTGAAAACAATGTCTTCTAGCTATGCCTGCTGACATTTCTTTATAATATTATAAAATGCTTATACAAGTCAGTATAGGTTGAAAATGCTATGTGCGGCCCTTTAGTGATGCCAAGGGCCGCACTTGTGGCCTTCGATATCAACTCAGTTGGCTACCACTGTTGTATGATGATATTTTCCTGTATCTTGATTAGGAATTTTCCTTGGAGAAGGCAATGCATACAATGCAAGACATGTGGGACTCGATTTCCTTCAACACCAGTGCTTACCGTGAATCCGGTGTGTCCATCCTATCTGCAGTGGATGAAATTCAGACCATTCTAGATGACCAGATTGTCAAGACACAAACAATGAGAGGATCTCCTTTCATCAAACCTTTTGAGAAGGAAATAAAGGTACATGAAATATTCATCACAAAATAATGAGCTTTTTTTCATTTTGCTTATAGAGTTACACATATTGTAGGATGAGTTGACATTTACCAGCAAGATTGTGGAGGTTTCAAGTTAAATAATGCAGATTATAAATGTCTGTAAAGCCTCACAAAGAACTTCTGTTTTATTTTTGTTTTAATATAAAATTAAAGGCATTTTGTTTTGTCTGTCTGGTAACTGCAAACATTCAATTATCTGTTGTTCCTGTCAGAAATACAGTAACTGTTAACTTCCACTATACCTCTGCTGAACTGTTATTAGTTAGCATTGTTCTCATTTTCCTATGTGGACTTCACAACAGCTCCCCCCATGTTACAAAGACAAGAAGTTATATATGATGTATTTTAAAACAAAAATCAATGTTTTTTTAATCAGTGCATCTTTAAGGAAAGACATTTAGGCTGGGCGTAAACCCCTTGGTGCTGATGCCCCCTTCTTCTATACTGGTCCATCATCTCCTGTGTCCGGGAGCGGTGCAGCACACGCAACTGATTCACAACGCCCGGTAAACAATTGGCCCATCCTGTGGTGTGAGCACCACGCCTGAAAACACATTGGCCGCAGTTTGCTCACACCACACAGGAAAGGATGGGTTTTATTCCCAACTGGGATATATAATCATATATTCCTTTTACAGTACAGACTGACATAGTGAGTCTAGAAAATTGAAAACATGCTAAAAACATGTCTCCCAGGACTCTGGAAGGGAGCGTCATTAACCTCCCTAGCGATCATGACGAGCCCAGCTCGTCCAGAGTTTGTCTGAAGAACAAACTGGATGAGCTGGGCTCCCATGAAAGCTGCATATTCCCGGAAAGCTACGGTGATGCTGCTTCCAGCCACAGCATTTCCGAGGTTGTGAGGCGTCACAACCATGGTGATGTGGAAGGGGGTGGGCGGCACCATAGACCTCCATGTTAATGGAGGGGCGTTGGCTTTCCAGCCCTCACAGCCGGCGTCATTAATGATGCCGGCTGTGTGGTGAGGGGGGGGGGGATTGCAGACAGTGTACTCTGTACACTGCCTTGATTGCCCGTACCACGCTGTTAAAAATGGCACGTTACGGGCTGTGCACTAGGGAGGTTAAGGCAGTGACGTCTCCCTTCTCAAGTCTCTATGCGACCAGCAGATCAGGATGCCTATGCCACTCCAGGGAGGAGCAGCTTAGAACAATTAAGATTTATTGATTACAGATATTTTCCTACTCATTAAATTCCTAATAATTAAATAGAGACAGGTATGTTTAGGTCCACTTTAAGCAAACCAATTGTACTACCTTTAGCAATTAGTCAGGTTCATGATGTTATTAGAGGTAAAATGTGAAATGTCAGTGGTCATTTAGTTATGTTTCATTTATTATAAAAACCTAGTATCATTATGTACCCATTGTTCATACTTTTAGCAATGGGAAGAGCGCCTGATCAGGATCCAGGAAACAATCGATGAATGGCTGAAGGTTCAGGCTCAGTGGCTCTACCTAGACCCTATATTTTCCTCAGAGGATATCATGCAGCAAATGCCCGAAGAAGGACGACTCTTTCAGACAGTGGACAGAAATTGGAGAGAGATCATGAAACACTGTGTAAAAGACCCCAAGGTAATGTTTTTTTTTTTCTGACCATTGAACTTGTATGGCGGCCTTAACAATGTACCCCTTACCTTGAAACAGTAACCTAACCTGTTTCCTAACATGCCTTGGCCTTACAGCAGTATTCTTTGGTCTAATCTAAAATGAAAGAACAGGAATATCCAGGCTCTAAAAGTTGTGATGAAAGGATTTTTAAGCTTTTAGTCTATTCGTTTATTTTAGCATATTTAGATAAATCCCATCACTTATGGGACAAAATGCTAATATACACTTGTTTTATTTGACCAACCTAAACTTTTTTATATTGTCTTATATTGTAGACATACAATTTTTGGCGTATTTATCCTTTTTTGGTGAACCACTATTTTTTCATTGTCATCTCTTTTAGGTTTTAAATGCCACTTCCCTAACTGGGCTTCTGGAAAAGTTACAGGACAGCAATGTGCTTCTGGATAAAATCATGAAGGGCCTTAATGCTTATCTGGAAAAGAAGAGGCTTTTCTTCCCAAGGTAATTCAATTAATTTATATTCACTGTACAACACATTCTCATTATTGCTCATTGTTGCTGATGCTTCAGTAACCTGAACAGAATTTTAACTGGTGGCAACTAATGTCTTAAGGCCCCCATACACCTTCACACAATCTTACCATACAATTTCTGTACAATCAGCTTTTCTTCTACCAAAACCATGTAATAGGAGGAGCTTTCCAACCCTTCCATTAACTATGTATTCTATCAGAAAGGACCCGGCACTACATAGCAGTGATATATGCCTTCCAATCACTATGTATTCTATCAGG
>CM070037.1:107428525-107438708 GCA_036250615.1 Ptychadena robeensis | reverse complement strand
TAGCAGTGATATATACCTTCCAATCACTATGTATTCTATCAGGGAGGACGCTATACTACAGAGTTGTTGGTAGATCTAAAGATAATTGTATGGAGTCATCTAAAGGTGTATGGGAGGCTTTAAACCTTATTCAGGCGCTGTCGTGTTGGCTGGCTGCTTTTGGTGGTGCTCCCCAAACCTGATTTTATCCATATCCATATCATCCATATCAATATTTTTAAGTTGATCTGATGGAAATCAGACATATAATCGATCTAGCCTTGATCGTTTAAGTCTGTAAATTTCTGTTAATTGGACAGTTCATTACGTTTTATTAATGAAAAATGCAAGGGGGCTGCCGCAATACTGGCAAGTCTGATCGTATTTTTGATAAATAAAAAAAGCAAATAAAACAATATACATTTGTGATAATTGTGGTATAAAAAAGATCTAACAACAATGACGGTCCACTTAAATCTTTTATTAATAGGTTAAATAAAATTAATTTGTGATAGTTAGATCTTTATTGTACCTAACAAAGTATCACAAATGTTTTTAACTTTTATTAATTAAAAATGTGGGCAGACTTTACATGGAACGTCCTTAGCTGCAGATCCAGCATGTAGCTATGGGGTCTGACATCGATCATGCTGTGTGGTGGTACCAGTGATCGATGTAAGACCCCTATCGATATGATAATTGCACAGATTTGGCAAACATCTGACCATGTATGGCCAACTTTATTCTAGACATAAGTGGTAGTTAGCACAACAGGGACATGGCAGAAGAATAGACATGTTAGGTATGCATAGCATTATTTCAAATGCAAATTTTAGGTATATGATCTATAAAGCTTACCACAAGGCAAAACAATTGCTTTTCTGTTATGTGATTTCTGTAATCCAGGCACCCTGTTAGACAGTATAGAAGTATGTTTGGCTTGTGCTTCCATACTACTGTTAGGAGGCATTCACACGCTTGAAAAATGCTGAAGCTAGGAAGATGCGACATGAGGCATCTTCCTGACGCTTTTGGGGCATCTTCCCAATAATAAAGGGAACAATTTTGAAAGCTCCCTGACTGCCGGCACATTGTTCTGGCACCACAGGGATGGGGGTTGCTTTCCGGACCGCTGACAGTCAGCGCAGAAAGTGCACAAGTGAATGCTGCCTTAACCTCTCGGGCACGAAAAGCCGCTGCACGCGCAGTCTGGCTTTGGGCATAATGCCCAGGAGGTTAAGGAATATCTAAAGCCAATATTTTTGTAGCTTTTGATAGAGAAACTAATTTGTGGGTTGTTTTGTTCTTTTGTCCCTGATTTGTGATACAAATATCTGACAAGCCACCAGAACAGGAATAGGTACTTAGGCAATGGAGTGGATTGACCTCACCATACAAGCCAGTGTGCCAACGTCCCAACATAACTATCAAATACAACAAGAATAGTTTTGGCCCAAAGAACAGTTTTTACACATTATTTATGAAAAGAAGATAAAAAACTTTTTTTTATCTTACATTTTTGTACTACCCATACCTGTCAAGTTTTGGCCGGGAAAGTCACATTTTTACGTGGCTTTCCCGGCCAAATCCTGATTTCAAGAAATCCCGGATTTTTCCCGGGTTCTTGAAATCGAGCTGCTGTTCTAGCAGGGAGGGGGTGTAACTCTGCCTGCTAATGTCCCACCTATCAGTACAAGCGGGTGGGACATTAACAGGGAGAGTAACTCCCTCTCCCTGCTTGAGCAGCCAAAAGACCGGGCAGGCGACGGATGTGACGTCACTTCCGATACGTGGAACGCGGAAGAACTATGTTCCATGTAGCGGAAGTGACGTCACTGATGTAATTTCCTGTACGCCCCCCGGGTCTCCGACGAGGAAACTTGACACGTATGGTACTACCCATTTAAAAGTCCCTAATATCCTCCTAGGGGGAAACAATTCTTGTAAAGTTGTGTTCAGTATAATTCCGATAATTGTGTATGTTTTTTTCCTGCAGATTTTTCTTCTTGTCCAATGATGAAATGCTGGAGATTCTGTCAGAGACGAAAGATCCACTTCGAGTTCAGCCTCATCTAAAGAAATGCTTTGAAGGGATTGCTAAACTAGAGTTCCTCCCTAACTTAGACATCAAAGCCATGTACAGCTCTGAGGGAGAGAGGGTGGAACTTATTCAGACTATTTCTACCTCAGAGGCACGTGGAGCAGTGGAGAAATGGCTTATCCAGGTGGAGGATGTAATGCTAAGGAGTGTACGCGATGTTATCGCCCGCTCTAGAATGGTAAAGTGTTCATTTTAGTTTTAATTGCTTGCTTTGATTGTGCATATGACGACCCCCCAAAGAGTACCTTTCCTCTATAATGTCTTTACATGATTTAGTAAATACAGGGGTGATATTGTTGTTTGAGTGGATGTAATAAGTCAGTGAAAACCCTGGCAGTAGAGTTTCTATTGGATGAATGGATCATAAGCAATAAAATGGATCTGGCATTCCCCATACAGTCCCACCTGCCGTATTCTCAGACTGTGATCATTTGGGAGTGGGAAACAGAGGTAAGTATCTTAAGGTGGTCATACACCTTTTACATTTAAAGTCATGTTGGAAAAATCGTTATAGTATTTCAGGGGGTTCTAGGCATTTCAAACAATTTGTATCCGAATGTATAATGTTGTATGTGTGCAGGGACTTTGGAAAATAATCGATCAGTTTTACATCAATCACACTATGAGGCAGTAAGATCAATGGAAACTAAGCTGACAGACAATATTTAAATTGCACAAGGTAATAAAATTGAATATTAATCAAGCAAAAAAAATATGTGCTTATGCCTACCTTTGGTATTTGGGCTTTAATGGTGTGAATAGGAGTGTATTTAAAGGTCAGATGTACTGAACTTTAAATGGGGAAAGCCCGAGCCTGTTTTTTGCCTGTTATTATTAACTGTTATTACTGTGTGACTGAAATCAACCCTGTGATCGCTCAAGAGGTGATCTTATATGCTGTCCCTGCCTCTAAGGTTATGTTTCCCCATATGCGATCTGCCGTCCACACGCGATCAAAGATCATGTCCATTCATGTCTATAGGTGCGATCAGGGGCGAAAAATCGTGGCCACCCGCGATCAGAATGTGGGGAGCCGCGATTCTGATTGCGGGTCCAACTGCGGCCGTGCCCGATCATGGCCATTAGTTAAAGTGGGGACAAGCCCATTCAACTAAATGGACACGATGTCAAGGTATGACAACAGTCATTGCCACGATAAATCACATATGTGGGTACATAGCCTAAGTGCCAGTTTTGGCAGGGAGGGGGGTGACAATTTTTTCACCTAAGAAGGGTACTTTAAAGATGTACAGAAACAAATATATATATATAAAATGTCAAGATAGGAAAACATTGACTGTATTGTCATGGAGGGAAAGCAAAAAAAAAAATTGTATCCTGTTCCCAGAGGCAAATCAGAGGCAAAGACTGCGTACAGCCGCTGGCACAAGCATGGAGAGAGAAGGTCTTGTGAATCTCTCTGCACACACACAGAGAGGTGACTAGTCAACTCCATGTCTTACTGTTCCCAGCCAGACCCTGCCTGGGAACGGACCCTGTACTCCTATCTCTCCTACCTTCACTACACGGTTGCCTCTCAGCAGTCAATCATACCTGGAACCCATCTACTTACCCTTAACTTATTGAACGCTCTTTGGCTGGCCGCCTGGTATCCCCAGGACCCCCCGTTCCCGTACTACAGACTGGTCCCCACTGGATGCTCACACACACCTTGGCCCTCTAGGCCTATGTTGGTTGGTTGGTATGATTGTCCCTGAACACACCTGATGAAGTTTTTGGAAACGAAACGTGCGTCGTGTTGGGAACAACTCCATCTACCAATCTTCAGAGCCTTTTTGACCTTGATTTGTTGATTAACATGTGTGTGAACTTGTAACCAAGTATTGTGTTATCTGCTGTTTTTAGGGCTTTTTGCCCATATGTCACTATTAAACTGTTCATGACTCACTGATACAACTACTAACCCTTTTTACCCCTCGAGCCCTTAAAGTCCCCCAGCCCCTGGCTTTCTCAGGGGGAATTCTCTGGCATGTGGGTCGATTGGGTTTTTACTCATCACCCAGTGCTAAGCTTCTTTGCACTACTGTGATCTTATAGTTATATAGGCATTAATAAGTAAAATCTACTCCAATGGTATGGGGAAAGGGTAGGTCCATGTCGATTAAATAAATAAAAACTTTTTTATTATTGTATATGTTTTATATTCTGATGTATAACAATATTTTGCCCCTTAGGCATACCCTGAGACTGCTAGAAAAGACTGGGTGAGAGAATGGCCAGGCCAGGTGGTGCTGTGTGTATCTCAGATGTTCTGGACTAGTGAGGTTCATGAAGCCATAGCTAGTGGCCCTGAGGTAAAGTAATCCAAATGAAGATAAAATCTGTAGTTAACATATTTTATATCATTATTTTCTGTTTTGGTATCATGAGAAGTAGGATTTCTGTACTATTTTTAAACTATAACACACACACACTTTGTTCCCATTAAAATCAATAGGAAATGTCTGTGTGTCATATGTATTAAATGTTTTTTTTTTGTCCCAAACTTTCTGGGAGTAATAGCTCTTCATCCTAGTAGACTGGAATTTCTTATATTTCCTCCAGCTAAGCCAAAAGGCCATCGCAAGAGGGAGATCTTAGCTGTACTACCACAGTTGTGTATTAACATTCTGCATTGCAATAAAAAAAATTATGTGACACAGACTCATTTCTCCTCCCATATGTAAAAAGCTGCTCTTGGGTAAGTTGTTAGTGCCAGATTGTAAATTTTGTCTCTCCATAAGTTGGTCAGTGGGCTCAGAGAATAAGTACTGCTAGACAAATGCTATAGTTTCAGCCCTTCACATTCTGTGGAAACACTGCCTCCTTGCACTAGCAAGAATATTATCTATTATTATTTATTTATGTGTGGATGGGTTGTACTGATATAGTGCTTTTGTGATGTGTTGCAGTACAGGGTGAAATGTGCCTCTGATGAATGATAATGTCTTTAATGAAACTCTCATTAAAGCCTCCTTGGACCTTGGCTGGAGGAATGTTGAGTAAATGCTGCATGGACCAGACCTGCCTACTTTGCTGGAGTATGCTGTATACTCACTTTATATGTGAATGGCAGTACTTCTGACTTTGGAGTGCATCTCATTATCCGCACTGCCTTAGGGCTCGCCCCTACAGTTGAAGCTGGCCGCAGGGTGGTGCGGTGCCGCCAGCTGCTAGCGGCTGAAAAAGATCACAAGCGGTCGCGGCCGCTGCTAGCTGCTAACTACATGTTAATGGAGCGGCTAGTGGCTGGCCGCGGCTCGCAACCGCTAGCACTCGTGGCTCAAAACCGCGCTGCCGTGTGGCCAAGTTTGACTGTGGGGATAAGCCCTTATAATGTGAAAAATATATTATATTACAATTTTTTTGCAGAATTTTGTATTTTTAGTTTGCATTGACCTTTAAAATGATTTAATGTAGCCTTTCATAAATGTTTAATCAAGTTATTTTTTTTATTTTCTAAAGGGATTAAAAAATTACTACAATAAACTTCAGCAACAGCTTAATGATATTGTTGAACTTGTACGAGGCAAGCTGTCCAAGCAAACACGTACCACACTGGGAGCTTTGGTTACCATAGATGTCCATGCCAGAGATGTGGTCATGGACATGATAGAAACAGGTATGTGTTCATGTATCTGACAAAATGATATTGATACTATTTGTTATTCTGTATATACACTACATAACTATGTATACTTGTAACTGTATGTATACTATATCAGCACTAAGATGTATTCGGAAGAAATTCGGAAGAAGAAAAGTGATTGAACTGGTTAATATCAAAGAAAGTTATAGCACTGAGAACATTTTTATAATTCAGAGTGTAAAAATTTACTGAAAAAAAACATATTCTGCTAATATGGTTTATTTGAAAATGTGCTTTAAGTATATGCTAATGAACTTCTCACCCATTTTTTTGGATCCATTAAGCCTAAGAAGGGATCTGCGACATCCCGAAAACTTGCTTTCTCAATGACTTCAGTTCAGCCAATAAATGGTATCTCTTGATACATACATATTTTGATACATACATACATTTTGATTCTGTCTTGCAAATTTTCTGCATATCCTGCTTCTACTGCAGGCTCATTGAGAGCTTTATAAAACTTACCTCCTATTTTCCTGTCATAGGGTTACAATGCTAGTGCTTTATGCATATATTAAGCACTTGTGTCCATCGTGACTTTTTCCACACATTCAGAGTGTGCAAACCACAGGGACTGCAGATACAACCTATCCAATCCAAGTGCGATGCACCCATAGCATTGGGCAGCATGTCACTGCGACACATCCATGTCTTCTCTGTGGACACATACCCGAATGCCTGCCATACACACACCGATTAGCACCCGATTTTGCCACTGACCGACCGGCGTGCGCACTCGCGGCCGGCGACAAAATCGCCCTCCAATCTGGAGTGCCCACATGGGGCGACAGATCCCTGTCATCACGCTGCATTCCAGAGCTCATCGGAACTGGTCTGTCGGCCCCCACTCGGTGGATGTATGGGAGGCTTTAGGCATGTCCCCCACAGATGAATTTTGCAGCGCGGCAGCGCAGTGTTTAGCACCCATTGTTTTCAATGGGTCTGTCCCCACTCACTTGGCTGCCGGTGGCAGCGGTGGTGGCCGCGATTTGAAACTGGGGCACTCGCGTTTTGGCAACTAGCGGCTCCATTAACATGTAGGCAGCCGCTTGTGAGCTTTGACAGCCGCTGGCGGGATCAAGCCGCCTCATGGCCAGCTTCGACTGTGGGGACAAGCCCTAATGGTTAGTGTGTTAGAGGCATGATAACAGCATACAGATAAAAAAAAATACTTGGTGTATATTAAGGCTGGATTTACACAGTTGTTATCAGTTGGGCTTATTTCACTTGGCAGCAGCCCAGAAAAAGACTGGGCGCTCCTGGGGGCAAACGTCTGCATATTCTGTGAATGAGCTCGGGGGTCATTTATAAACAACTCCATTTTAAACCCTATGACAAAAACCGACTGGTGAATGCCTCTTGTTGTTGTTACCAGGTGGTTAACCTGTGTTACATCCATGGTATGCTTATTTGAAATCTCTCCCTCCACCCCCCTCCCCAGTGTCATTGAGGGGGGAGGAGGGTGTGGATAGGTGAGTTTCCCCGAACATAGCTTGGGGTGAGTTCACGTGGTAATTAAACTTACCCCGAGCTACGTTCGGGGTAAACGCTCAGGAGTAAATAAGCCTTCAAGGAGCTACATTTTTAACACAGCAACCATTGCAGAGTTCATTATATTTCACCTTTTGCAGGGAGTTGCTCATCTTAAATCTTTATCCTAGTAATAGGGACACTTAAGTCTGTAATATATTAACTGTAATTTTGTCTGTTTAGGTGTCTCCCATGAAACAGATTTTCAGTGGTTGGCACAACTGCGATATTACTGGGAAAATGAAAATGCCCGTGTGCGAATCATTAACTGCAATGTGAAATATGCTTACGAATACCTAGGAAACTCACCACGACTAGTCATTACTCCGCTTACTGACAGATGCTACAGAACCCTGGTATAATTTGTACATTTTAATAATGCTTTTTGTATTTACTGCTTATAACTTATAACTCATCTAATTAAAATATATAATTATTATAGTGTTTTTCCTTTTGTGCTGCTTCACTAAATGTTTTAGTTGTGCATTCATCATGGCGTATTAATTTATTGCGCTCCATCACGGGTACATGAACATTCAAAATGAATGGAGCACGTACAGAAAGCTATGATTTGCCAAAACACTGCAAAATTGTACCAGAGCCCTAGCCTTTATCTCACTCCGAGCTGGTGAAATATATCCTTACATACTCTATAGTTAATTGTTTGCAAAAATAATTTATATTCACCTCAAGTTGCATAAAAATATAACAGAAATATTAGATTTTTGGCATTTTGGATACAGTTGGCAGTTTAATAAACTGTAGATGACCCCTATTATGTCTCCACATTTTGGATAGCTTTTCTTTTTTATTGGCAGATTGGTGCTTTTTATCTAAATCTTGGTGGAGCTCCTGAGGGACCTGCAGGAACAGGAAAGACGGAAACTACCAAAGATTTGGCCAAGGCTCTGGCTGTGCAATGTGTGGTGTTCAACTGCTCTGATGGTCTGGATTACTTAGCAATGTCAAAGGTATGAACGACACTCTATATGGAGGATTTGAGTTTAGGGAGAATAACATGTTCCTGACACCCTCTAAAAAAAATCCATGTCCACTATTCATTAAAGTATAAAAAAAAACTTAATGGAAGCATCATATACCTTATGTCTTAGGGTAAGTTTCCACATACGTCGGGACCCTCTCCCGACATAGCAGATAGACATTGCCTGCATGGCGGATAGTCTGTCTACACATCCGCCGGTGCAAAGACTCAACGTATTCGACTACATTGAGCCTTGCAGCAGCGGAGCGGCTTAGTGCCATGAAGACAGATCCTCCGCCGAGCAGGTAAGTGTATCTGCTACGTTGGGGTCCCGACGTATGTGGAAACAAGCCCTAGTGTCTCAGGGCATGTTTCCACAGTGTTGTGTGATCCATCGGGACCCCTACGCGCAGAAATACTAGGGTTTGAAACAAGTAAGGGCATGTTTCTACAGCGTTGTGTGATCTGTCGGGACCCCTACGTTAAGCGCAGTGCCTGGCGGGGGGTCCTGACTGATCACATACACATTACATGCTCGGCGAATGCTGTGTTCTAACGGCACTGAGCTGATCCCCAGATGCAGGGGTTAATGTAGTGCAGTACGTAAACCCCTGAACAGAGCATCCGCTGAGTAGGTACAGTGTATGTGATCTGTCGGGACCCCCACCAATCACTGCTCTTAACGTAGGGGTCCCGACGCATCACACAACGCTGTGGAAACATGCCCTTACTTGTTTGAAACCCTGGTATTTCTGCGCGTGGCAAACATGGGCCATTAACACCTTTCTCCAGAGGTGCACTGATAACGTGATGCAACCCATCACCTTATTGACTTGCTGGTTTTGCCCATAAGAATGAATATGGTGAATTAATGTAGTATTACCTTAAAATGCAATAAACACTGAGATTTCAGTGTGTGGCAAACACAACCCATTTTTTACCATTTTCCTGTCTTCACAATCTATATTGTGAATGCTTCAAGAAGCTACTTTGATGTGCACTGAAGCTACATACAAAATTCTTATGTACCATCACAGGTTAACAATCTTAATTGGTGAAATCACATATCATTTGAATATACAGCAGTAAAGACATTAAATGGCTAACATGTATTATGCTTGTTTTCTTTTTCTAGTTCTTCAAGGGTTTGGCATCATCAGGAGCGTGGGCGTGTTTTGATGAATTTAATCGCATTGAGTTGGAAGTCCTGTCTGTTGTGGCCCAGCAGATTCTTTGCATCCAGAGAGCCATTCAGACAAAAATGGACATGTTTAACTTTGAAGGCACTGAACTGAAACTCAACCCAAACTGTTTTGTAGCTATCACTATGAATCCTGGCTATGCAGGGCGATCTGAGCTGCCGGACAATCTCAAGGTATAAGATAACATAGGAATAAAAAACTGCTTAGGCCTAGTAACTAGAAACATTCTTTAATGAAAGTCATGTTACAGACCAAACCACGCTTTTATCATCAATAACAAGGCTTAGAAATGGGGAGTTGGTAGGGTAATATAAAGGTTGGCTTGTGCTTAAAAAATCAGCAACCTATATGTCAGACTCCAGAAAATAAATAAGTAGTTTGAAATTGGCTGAAGTAGACAACTTTCTATGCTACATTTCTAGACATTTCTGTCCTAAACATGATATTGTTAAGCCTCAGCAATTGTTTAAATAATCAGATTTTTATATTACAGGTTCTTTTCCGGACGGTTGCTATGATGGTTCCCAACTATGCCCTGATTGCAGAGATCTCCCTTTATTCTTATGGTTTTTTGCATGCAAAGCCCTTATCAGTCAAGATTGTAATGACATATAGGCTGTGTTCTGAGCAGCTATCCTCCCAGTTCCATTATGATTACGGAATGCGTGCAGTGAAGGCAGTGCTAGTGGCTGCTGGAAATCTGAAGCTGAAATTCCCCAATGAAAATGAAGATATTCTGG